>JAVBIV010000003.1:3600000-4139734 GCA_031142775.1 Microdochium paspali
CATTCGTAAATCCTTCGGACCTCGTCTGACACGCTGAACCGTCTGATGATTCGGCCTGATGGGTGGCGGAACTGGATCCGGGTCGTCTGTGGTGGGGCGTTGTCTGGTTCTACGTGTGGATTTGTGGATGAAATAGCTGCGAAGGCTGCGTCCTCAGGTGCCTCTTCTGCAGCAGGTGCTTGCAATGTAGATGCGGTTGCTGCAGAACCTGGGCCATCTCCCGTCAAATCGACTAGGGCGTCTGTTTCTTTGCCCTTGCCCTTGTCGGCTGACTTGGTCAGCGAATCAGGGTCTTCGACACTACCGCCAGACCCATTTGCCTCCAAGCTGTTCTTGAGTGCCATCTCTAGCATTTCTTCCTCCGTCATTCGACCGTAGTCGATCGGCTTTGACTTTGGCTTCGTCTTGGCGACAGGGTTCTTGCTGTTCGCCGCCAGGCTGTACCGATCGAGAAACTCCACCAAATCCGCATGGAACTCTGGCGTTGACGGGAAGGGCCTGCCCGACCACACCTTGACTTGTTCGCCTGTCCTTGGGTCGACGATCGATATGTGTGGGTAGTTATCAGCATTCTCATGGGACTGGTTTGGGAAGTAAAACGTCAAATACGAGTCAGCTTGAGGGTCATTCTTGTCGTACTGCAAGAAGATGAAGTGCTCCTTGACGACAGAGATGATGCGCTCGTCCTTCCATAAGTCGCGATTCAGCGCCTGGCACATGAAGTCTGACATGTCTTGGAGGTTGACTAGCAACCACTTTTTTTCGTCCTTGCCCTCATCGCGGGCTTGATCCCATGGCAGGTGGCTCATGAGCTCGTAGGGCGGACGGAACAAATCGGCAAGACGCTGCGCTCTAGTCTGCGCCTGCTGCGGTGTGTCGGGTCTCGTGCTGCTCGGTAGCGGTGGTGCGGTGTTATCGTCCCATACAGACTGGCCGAAAGGGCCAGAGTTCGCAGAGCCTGTTAAGAAGGAACTCATGTTAGTTGTATACTTTTCGAACTCAAGCCCATGCAGGCATCACTCCTCTCGCACTAACCTCGAGGCCGCGCTACGTGTCTCCTCCGAAGCTGCTCAAGAACAGCCGACTGCCGATCATCTTCCAGATTCCAACTCGGGTCAGGCGCTGCAAGCATCTCTGTCCTCTGCGCTATCGGTGCCCTGACTTCCTCTGGACCACCACCGCCACTCTGTCCGCCATACATCTCCTCCTGCAACCGCCTCGCCATAGCAGCGTCCTCTTCCTCCTGCGCGCGCTGCGCAACTGCCGCGACATTATCCTCGTCGTCATCGTCGGGTATACCAAAGTCGTGATCGTTGTCGTCGTCCTCGCCCATGTTCATGTCGTCGTCCGAATCGATGTGAATCACACCACGCGCGTCTTGTCGCCCCGCGTATCCCGCAATAGGCCGTCTAGACGATTGCGAGGCCCCTCCACTAGTATTCGCTGCTGATGTGGCCGAGGCGTCGTTGAAGTTTGCCGCGAGACTGGGGTCCTCGAAGAACAGCTGGATCGCCTGCATCGCGTCGTTGCCAGAGAGCTCTAGGTACCCACGAGCGACCTGCTCGTTAGCACCCGTGATGCTCATGAACTGAGCCACTTCCCCGTCCATCTTGCCGGCACTCTTGAATTTTGTGGTGATGTCGCGCTGTCGTGTCTGTGTCGTGAAGGAAAGCCGTCGCGTTCCTGTGGCAGACTTTGGCTAACAGTGGTGTGTGCAAGTCGTGTAGGATGTGGCTAAAACCTCCAGAAGCGGCGGCCGGTGCCTGTGCCTGTGCCAGCTGCGCTGAGAATCTCAAAGATTTTCTTGCTGAGTCCCGAGCGTCGTGCGCAGATTGCTTTGTGGATGGTGGCGAACGCAATATCGAGTAGGGGAAGCAGGGAGGCGGTATCGGAGCGTCTGCGCTTATGTATGTTGATATTCGTGTGGGCGACCAAGAAAAGGGAGGTGCTTGTGAGTGCCCTCTTGATCACCGGTAGTGTAGGAAGCTGCCTAAGTCCAGCCTGAGTCGACTTATGTTCATGGCTGAAGGGTGGTTGCCATGTTTGTTATTGTTCAGGCACAGAAGCTACAATCGGCGGGAGGCTCCCCTCGCTGTGACGCAACCACGACAGCTCCACTCCTAATGTGGGGTCTCAGTGCCCTTTCCGCTGTGATGATGGGTCCCACACGGAGCATGCCCTGCCCCTCGATCATATAACGCGTACCGCTGTGGCCAGGCACGTATTGAAAGCATAATCAACCTTACTTCAAGGTATACAACAGTGGATGACTCATATGGTGCTTTATCCATCGATGCGTCCCTCAGACACCTGTGTCATTTCTATTCTGATGCAAGTCGAAGTGCCTTCTGTACATCTAGACTCCGCTCTGCTGCCGCCATTTCCAGAATCTTGCTCCGCATATCTGCCAGCACTGATTCGAGCTCTATCACCGGCCCGAACACGCCTTTCTTGGCAGCTTTAACCGCAGCACCTAGTGCCTTAGCCCGATCCAAACGTTGAGACTCCAAGATGACATCTGCCTCGTCTACGAGCAACAAGGCGAACCATCTTCTTGCCTGCTGCTCTTGAGCAGTACTCGGGAAAGAGGTGCCAAGCGCTCCTGCATTTGTAAGAATGTCCACTGATCCAGAGAACCATGCATCCCGGGCAAGCTTGAGTGCCACTTTTGATTCTTCCAAAGTGGTGAGAATATCCTGCAAAACTGATGATGGATCTGAACTCATCCTTTCTCGAGAATAGCTGTTGAGCACGGCTTTCAGTCCCGCTTGTGTTGTCTTCAGTTCTGCTTCAGACTGTGTCTGCTTCTCGCCTGGGCTCAGGTGCTCGGACACAAGTCCAGCCACTTCCTTGTACATGTCGAGATCATCGCGTGCGCTGGCGAACTCGCCGAGAGCCTCGAATGCGAACGGACGGTATTCGTCATTATTGCGTTTAGCCTCGCGGATCGCAATCTTCTTGGTCTGGGCAGCAACTGTCTTGTCGTTGGCCCATAACTTCTTGCCATGTCGGACAAATAGAGGGTATGCGGTAATGAGTTTCTCTTTGCCCTTGAACGTCTTGAGTGCCAAGGCCTTGTCTAGGATCGGCCAGATTGTGTTCAGTTCAGTCTCTCCAAACTGACCATTCTTTCCAGCTGCACTGCTCAATGCAGTGACCATCGAGGCGATTGCGAGCGCACCGCCGTGCTGCAGAGCCCATTTCGAGGTCTCCAATGCCTTCGTGACAAATTCTGAGATCTCCGTGACAAAGCGCTTCACTGTGTGGCTGCCGCCGGCATGCTGGCTCCAGACTTCCTCAAAGGCTTCCGCCACGTACTTATCTGTGTCGTGTTTGCCCAGGTATGCGAATGGCAGCAATCGTGATTCAAGGTCATTGAATGCGTCCGGCGACACCTTAGCAATAGCCAGAACCGCGTCTGCGACCTTTTGGCGTCTGGCGTCTTCTTCTGCACTCATGTAGAGGGTTGTTAGCTTCGAGGTGAAGCGCACTCGGGTGTCTGGGCTCGCTGTCCTCAGTAAGTAGGCTGCGCTTCTTGCATATGCTCGGTTGACCTCGTTATTGCGGTCAAGCACCTGCGTCTCCATGGACTTGAGGAAGAGACCATTATACGGAGGCATCAAGATGCTATGTCGAAGCGCAAGGGTGCTTAGGACTTCGCTGCATCCAATTTTCGTCTGCAGTCCGAGAGCTGATTTGATTGTCTGCACAAGTTGTGGTGCAAGCTCCTTGAGAACTCCTTCGTCTGTGAAGCGCAAACAATTCGTGATGCATTCAAAAAGGGGCGATCTTGTCGCTGCGCTGCTTCGTAGTCTATCCAGCTCTTCCCGATCGTCCTCGTTTACACGCTGGTAGTGATAGTTGATCTGCTGTGGTTCGATCGTGCTCAATAATCCTAGGAAATGGATAATGATTGTGGGGATGAATGGCTTGAGTGTGTCACCACCGTGCTTCACTACGTCGAGCACTGTTGTTATCGCCATGATCTTGACTTCATCCACAGAGTTTTCGACGCCCTTGTCGGACAGTAGGAACGGTAAAACTTGAGTGACCATAGCTTTCGCCGAGCCCGTGGAGTTGTGCTCCTGAAGTTGAGTGACAAGAGACTTGGACAAACCCATACAGAGCTTCAGAGCCGCACCTCTTACTGACGCCTTTTGATCATCAATCACCCTTAAAGTGACGCGCCAAATATCGGTATAATACTTCTCGTACTTCATGAACTGTTGGCCGTAGATGAGATCTGCAATCGCTGCACAGCTGGCTTCTCTCACACGCCACTCCTTGCCGTCCAAGATACTTTTGAGGAGATCCGTCATGATGGCATCGAAATGAGTGTCGATTGTGGCAGATGAGTCCTTGACAACGGCTTTCCAGATATCGTCCATAGATCTCCGCACGTTGGAGTTGGGGTCAAACCTGTAACGGAACAGCTTTGGGTAGATCTTTGGGTCCAAGTCCGCCTCCGATAGGATGTTGCTCAGGCCGAATCGACCGAACGCTGATCGTGCGGTCCACGTTGCGGCGTTGGTCGCCAATGCCATGAATTTGTACACGAGACTCTGGTCGCCGACCTCGTTGGCCAGACTGATAATATCTTTGTATGAAGTGACGGACTTGCCCTCGCCAGTCGGCAGAGCTCCTGCATCAAAGAGTTCGGTATCGTCATCGACCTTAAGTTGTGTTTTGGAACCTGTAAAACTGGCAACAAGATCTTTGACTAGATCACCTTTGAGCGACTCGTCGCCTCGCTCGTACACCAAGGCCAGGCCTCTTGAAGCAGTCTCTTGAACGAGCTCATCGCGGCCAGTCAAAAGACGCATGAAAGCTACCTGGCACTCTCGCAGACGTGCCTGGATCTCTGGCAAGTGCGAGCAGTACTGAATCGTACAGAAGAGCCAGATTCCAGATGCCTTGAGTAGTGAGGGCTTCGTGGTCTTGCAGTCGTTGATCAGTTTTTCCAAGACCAAGGAGATCTTTTCTGGCCGCTTTCGCAAGGTCTGGGCAATATCCGTGGTCCCAGAGCCCTGAGGTTGGACGTCAAGACCAAGCTGCACAGCATCAGAGTCCCATCGCGCAATAATTGACGCCAGAGCTTCACCTGTAGCAAAGTGTACTTCTGTGCGTTTCAGCTCGAATAGCTTGAAAAGCCGATCAAGCGTGAGGTCCACATAGCTTAGCTGTTGTTCACTTGTAGCAGCAATCTCCTGCTCTGCCGCCAGTGGAATTGCGAGCCGTCCCATCGCTCGGATGGCTCTCTCATTGTTGGCTTCGCCAAGCTTGAAAAGGGAATCCAAGATCTTCTTGAACTCATCAGGACTGTCAGGAAAAGACAAACCAACACTCCACAACTGGTTCATGGCGTCTATTGCAGCATCCTTAATAGCTGCATCCGTGCCTTCCATCGCAGCCAGGAAACGCGCCTTCACAAACGCGATTTGACCTTCGCTGTTTTCGAGGACGTCGTACAAAGCTGCACGCGAGGCAAAGCTAGCGAGCGACGCGAGAGAGCCTTGATATTGCGCAGATAACGCTGCAGGCGGGGAAGATCCAGCAGCTTCGATAAATGATCGAAGTTTGCCGACGTGCTCGGGAGCCTTGTCATCGAGTGGCGCGAGAATCCCAAAAGTGCGCGATGCTAGCTGTCGGATTTTCTGATTGTTCGAAGGCAGTATTTCAAGCAATTCTCCTGATCTATGGGCGAGACCTTTGTGCACTGAGCCAGTGGGCACAAGAGAGAGGAGCTCAGCCAGACAGCTGACAAACTCTTCTGCGCCAATCTCCGGGTGGTCCTTTAGGCCATCTAAGGCAGCGTGGAACAAACGAGCGAGGATATCTTGATCTGCGGCCGAAAGAAATTTTCTGACCTGCTCCCGAGTCTTCAGATCGTTTTGAAGCTTATTTTCCAGCTGAGTTTCCCAGTCCACTTCGATACTCTTCTCATCCAAAGCCTGAAGCAGTATATTCTGCTTGACAAAACGTAAGGCAATCGGAAAAGCCTGAAGGCGCTCGTTGGGGAACATGGGATATTTGGAGGTTTGGTCCACGGCCATTTCGTTGTCGGCAATTTCTCGGGGGGTCTGATCAAAAAAAGTAGTGACCATCTGAGCCCAGTTTGGTAGAACAAGCGCTGATTCGGGCTGCAGCTTGGTCGCCCACCAAGGGTCCAAACCTCTTTGTCCTTCTTCGAGCACATCCCGTCTTTCAGAAGAGCCTCCACTTAGAGCGAGTATGTCGATCCATCGCGCCTTGACATCGCTATATGGCAAACAATTGTTGGCGAAACGAGCAGCTACGTGTCGGGCGGTCCTTAAGCCTTGTTTTTCAGACAATGTCATGTACTCTGATAGGAGAATCTCAAGATCCCGGTGCTCACTTGTCGCCTGAGATTTGAAAAGAACCATCATGCTTGAAAGTGCACTCTCAATGTGCACCACAATCTCTGCACTAGGATCAGACACCAAGGAGTCAAACAGCCACTTCAACAAAGACTCTTTCGCTTTGCTGTCGAAAGTGCTTCCTCGTGCTAGTGTTCCGATCGTCTCGTACGCATTAGCACGCAGTCTTTGCTCATCTTGAAACTGTGACTGGCTTCCTTGCGGCACTGGTTCAGGCCAACCTTGCTTCAAAATGAAGTCCTTCAGGATGAAGACCAAAGCCGGGCCCATCTCACGATCTGCCTTTTCGGGAGCCGTAGAGCTGTTGCGTGCGATCCACGCCAAAAAGGCTAAAAGTGTCTTGTGAAGCCTGAGTGCTTCTAGGCCAGTCACAATAGCAACATCGTCAGCTAAGCCGTCACTGCTAGTGAGCTTGAAGTCACTGAGCACTGCATCAACGACTTCCTTGTGTAAAGTGCAAGCTGTCAAAGACTTTGACAATAGCCTCAGGATCTGGATCCGTTGTGCAGCAGGGACTTGATCGTGGGCGCGCAAAAGCGCTCTTAGGACTGTCTCGTCTTCCAAGTCAACCTTTGATCTCTTGAGGATGTCGTCCGCGACGGTTGCTATCCTCGAGTCGGCAGAACCGGCTGCATATATGGTAGGCAGGTGTCGCTCTTCGTCCAGGAAAGCACCACTGCCAAGAAAGTTGACAGCTTTCGTCTTGCACTCGGGAAGACTGAGACTGTTGGGGGTTCCAGGACGCCAGGCTTGCGGGTTATTGTTCCTCAAGAAGGATACATCATCCTTCGAGAGCCCCGAAGGCGACTTTGACAGCAGTTTCTCGATCTCATCCTCGGGAGCAAGTGCGATATCCTGCCTCAGAAGGAACAACTTGCCAAGCCAGGACGAGACATATTGCGCGTCTTTGACATCGGACAGTCCGATAGTCTCACGCAGGCCGATGTCTTCTGGTGTTCCTCTGCCAGGCAAGTTTATTTCCAAGAGTAGCCGGAGGAAGATGTTGAAAAAGCCCGCAGCACTTGCGATATTCGTCTCACGGGAGATGCCCTCTATGACGACAGGCAGTAGCTCCCGGCGTTTCTCTTGATCGAGCCTTGTGAGACCCTGCTTGATGAGACTGAGATCGAGTTGTTTGACCATGGGTGAAGTTGCGCTTTTATACTGCCGCAGCAGCCCTGCCACTGGTAATGTCACGCCAGCAGGTTTGACAAAGTTGTTGACGCTGATGAAGGCCTGAAATGTGGCGTCGCGTACGGCTTTGTGTGGGCTCCCAGCTTTTGCCATGAGCGGCACCAGATGCGATGCGAGGGTGTCGCTAAGCTTTTTCTCGTCTGCTGATGCATTGGCGAGCTTGTAGCGGATCGATGAGACGAGCCTCAGCTCCGCGGCCTCGGTGGACGCCATCCTGCAGACAGATCTTGACAGTTTCGTGGAGCTTCAGTCGGGGGCCGCGATGTTTCACGGGGCGTGACGGTGTACGATATGTAGGGCCAGACGAAGATATAAAGCAACCATGAACTAAAGACCCCACCAATAAGGAGAGCGCTTGCTTGCGAATGCAACAAATCAGTCGGTCAGATAATGCAAAGACGATGAGATCGTATCATGTTGAGAGTATCGGGGTTCACAAGCACGCTGTAGTGAACAATGGTTCGCAGTCAGATACTAAGGTAGGTTTTATGAAGCGCCAGTGCAGCAGTTGGATGATCCTGGTGTTTGAGCTTTGGCCGGTGAGGCAGCACCATGGTCAACGTAAGTGAGTTGAGGTTCAGGCAGGAGCGACCCCACGTCAGCCACAGGTGGCGCAATGTTCGCCTATGGAGTTCTTTCCAGTTCCACTGGATTACTATTGTGAACGACGACAAGATCACTTCCCATGTCGAGTGATGCCCAATCCAGCGACTTCGAACCGGGGAATCGTGTTTGATCAAGGTGTAATACTTGTGCTTCTGTGAAAATGTACTGCATTGTTCTAAGGAGCAGGCTGAACGATTTGCATTGTGAGCGACCTATTCCACACCACGAAGGAAACCCCGCCTGGGCGGGCATTGCTTTTAGCACATTGAATATTCGAGTAACTTTTCCGAGGTGCAATGACTCGCGCATGCTGAGCTCAATCTACGTGTGCCGAGAAGTGCAAAACAAATGGGAGTGTTGCAATGGCCCGAAAACGACGGGACAAATGACTGGCATGCCAAACTGCGCACATGGTCGTGCTAGTCCACTAAAGGCATGCAAGGGGGAAACTTCGAATTACAACGTCGCCAAAGGGTCCATGAGCCTCCAAGCTCCTGCTGAGCTCAACACTCACTCAGAGAGTGAACATGTCGAGTATGGTAATTTTTGGCGATTCTATTGTTTACTGTGTCGGAATGCGCATAAGCGAAGTTAGCCCTCCTGGGCACCCATCGTGGGGTGCTCTCTAACGTGACTCTGCTCCTTCATGCCGAGCAATCTTGATCCCCTTTGGATTCTCGTGCCTCCATACTCAAACCACGACATGTCTCAGCAATTAAAATTCCTAAACATATATCCGCGTGCAACGGGGAGAGTTGTCTTGAAATGTGCGAATTATCGGCCGCTTTCAAGCATCATGCATGCCGGGGTTTCTGCGGAATTCAAGAGTGAGTTCATCAGACACGGAATAGCGCATTAGACTAAGGCATGAAAGTCAATCTTCCGGCCTGAATGGCAATTTATATGCATCCATAGGCGCGAACTACTACACGCCGCTAAGATCGCCGTCTCTCGCCTGTAGCCGAGGATCGTCGGTATATAGGGTTCAAAAATGCGAGAATGCGCAAGGTCTTTAAAGCGTGTATCAAGATCCACTGAAGAAGAGTAGGGAGGCAAGGGAGCGGCGAGAAAGCTTTTAAGGACACACCCAACGAATGGCCTACGCGAAGGCCGAAGACGACGATGTGCGGAAGAGACCTAGGCAGGAATGGCGTGTTCATATTAGTGGCATTCATCCGAGACAGTGTTCAGATGGATGGCTTATCTCAGCGTGCTCGTCTTTGAGTTTTGTGCCGGTAGAAGCGGAAAGGACGAGAGGACACGAGGGAGTAGTGTCGCGCTTGTCTCCGCCGAGGACAGGTGTGTTTGCCCAATCATAACAGCGAACAGGGTTGTCGTGACAAGCTGAGCATGCGAGCCATCGAGTTCCAGGGATGTCAAGCCTGCCTGGGGCATCCCCTCGCATCCCGACTGGCTGCGAATGCTCACTCGCGGGGGTTGTATCGATGCTGCTAGTGCGCGACGTATCGTGGACGTAAAAGGTACCTTTTGGGACACCCCTTCTTCCGAGCCATCATACATTGGCTGTTGCTGAGGAGCTGTCTTGTTGCGGGCGATGACCATCGCTACCTACTTCTCAAATAGGCAGACCATGAGGCGACTGAGGATTGAAGAGGTCAAGATGAACGGCAGGCAGTGGCGGGATTGGTAGGCGAAACATTGGATTCATCCCTGCCCAGGTGGAATGCGTAGAATACTTCCATGGGAGCCCTGTAGCGGGGTTGCAGGCGGGCCCGCATGCGATGAGATGCTTGGAAGCTCTGCGTTCGTGCAAGTGCTCGCAGCAAGCCGTGCACATGTGCTGGCCGGCGCCCGGGAGGACAGGCTTAGGCTTAAGGTAGTAAGGAGATCCTGTCACTGCAATCCATCATGCATAGATACAGAGCCCATGGCCCTGGAGCCCGGGCCCAGACGGACAGCTCTGCGTGCGTCTGCCAGGCATTATTTATGACATGCGCTTGCATCCCCACCTATTCCCAAGGCCGAACGAGCATTTTGTTTCTTGTGCTGATTGAAATGACTCTGCCTGCTTTTCTTGAACCATGCATTGTCCCTCGTCAGCCCCTCACACTAGCCTCTGCCCCATAGCGCAGTTGCGCCAGTAGGTACTCGAGCACGCACCCGCCAGCCTGTTGGACACAGGCAAGACTGGCGAGACTGGTGGCCTCTCTGGTCTGATTCCCCGCCGGCAGGGAGCGCATTGTGGGATCTCGAGGTCTCGCGCACGTGGCTTGTTGCACGCTCGCGCAGCCGCATGCCCTGTACTGTGCTGTTCCGTCCCATTCTATCCCGTGTGCCGTCTCGTCAATCTACCTTGTCTCGTGCCTCTCAAACCCATGTCGCGCCTAGTGGCCACTACGGTGGCTGCGCCATGCTCTCCCACATTCCATCGACGACTGCCGCTAATTCTTGGAGCCCATCCTCGGCAGCCTGTGGGTGAGTGCTGCCCTGGCCTGGCGAGGGCTTGCAGGCCAGGTGCGCTTGTAATAGGTGCCTACCCGATCCTCCAGCACATATTGTCGTCACTGGTACCCACTTCCATGTTGTGCGGGCTTTATTTCCCAGGATCCCCCAGTGCCCGTGCCCGTGCCCGCGCCCGCGCCCGCGCCCGTGCTGCCCTCTTGCCCTCTTGCCCTCTTGTCCTCTTGCCCCGGCACCAAACCAGAGCACCCGACAGCGCCTCGTCCGGTCGGTACCTGCCTGCCCTGCGCCAGCCCAGAGCTAGTCTAGAGTCGTCTCTGCCCCGTCCAGTCTCGCTCTCTCTCCGAGCACCGCACTGCACCACACCACCACTTGCGCACCACCACTTCCCTCTCCTCTTCTTCCATCCCACCCCACCAGTCGATTTTTTTCTTATGCGTGCCGTGGGTCAGATACAGTAGCTTTGTTTCTCTGATCTTCAACGTCCTTTCTCCTTCTTCCCGGCGTCTCCTCCTCTCTGCGACTGCATTCTCTCTATCCAATTGGTCGTCTTGCCGCCTGTTTTCTGAAAGTGAGTATTTCTTCTGTTCCCTTATCATCTCGTCACTGCACGTTGAGCCTCGCTGCGCTGGGCATGCTGCCGGCAGCACACCAGCCAACAGAGCCGCATCCTCGTCTCCCATGGTGCTTCCTAGCCCAAATGCTTCGTTGGCCTTCATCAGCATCGCATCGGCTCTGCTGTGCATCGGCGCAGCGCATGCCCGTGTCGGGGTGCCCCTCCGCTGGCGCATCATACATCGTGAATCCCCTCGGCTGCCGCCACATGGTCCGGCTAGGCAAGGCTGCGCAATCGTGTGGTCTGAAGTTCTAGGCTTCTTCCTGGATAGCGGCGGTCTCTTGGCTGCCGTTCAACTGATTCGATGGCGCTCGACCAACATTGCGCATCAAGTTTCAGCGCGAGAGTCGTTGCGAGAACGGCGATGACGCGCGTGGAGCTACCAAGCCCGCTCCAGTTTTGGCTGCCTCCACCACCCGCTCATCTCAGGCCCGGCCGATAATTATGCTTCTCCCACGATGACCAATCGGCGCGATGGGATGGCTTACCTCACTTGTCGCCCAGAGGATTACCACGGCGCGAAGAATGAGAATACTCGGCGACCACTCTTGCATATTCACTGGATGCTCACAGACTGGGCGAATACTCGGCTCCGGCTACATAAACCAAGACGCAAAAGCAGGCAAAGTTCTAACATGACTCTTAACAGGTTCAAGATACCCCAACTTTCCGTTGCGCGACGACTTGACGATTCGATTCACGAACTCTGAGCGCTGGCGTTGGTAGCCGATCTCCAATTTGAAGATTAAGCAAAACCAATTCCCATCTAGTCCCCGCAAACTCGTTGCGTGTTGCAAGTTCCGAGCATCTCTGCTTTTTTGTACGTCGCGCAATCACGCTGCGGGAACTCAGACAAGGACTAATAGTCTGTTAGTTTGAACATGGACGGATACGGTCCTTACAACGGCAAGCCTGCCTCCAACGGCTCTGGTTCGCAGGGCGACAACGGTTCTCAAGGTGCTGGCGGGCCCGGCGGCCCTCCTTCAGGCCTCCCGATGGCTCCTCCCAACGGACAGGGCGGCGACAACTCCGGCTTCCCTAACCCTGATGCTGCTCGTCAGACACTCTGGATGGGTGAGCTCGCTGGCTGGATGGATGAGGGCTTTATTCGATCGATCTTCCAGTCCGCTATGAACGAGAACGTCCAGGTTAAGATCATTCGGGACCGCCACTCCGGTAATGCCGGCTACTGCTTTGTCGAATTCTCCAACGCCGATGCCGCTCAGAAGGCTCTCCAGCTCAACGGCACCCCTGTACCCAATACTGACCGTGTATTCCGCCTCAACTGGGCGTCGGGCGGTGGCCTCGTCGATCGCCGCGATGACCGCACCCCTGAATACTCGATCTTTGTTGGCGACCTCGGCCACGAGGTCAACGAGTTCGTTCTCGTTGCCCTTTTTCAGGCTCGGTTCCCTTCGTGCAAGTCTGCCAAGATCATGACCGACCAGCAGACGGGCCAGTCTCGTGGTTACGGATTCGTCCGCTTTGCCGACGAGCAGGACCAGCAACGCGCCCTTGTCGAGATGCAGGGTGTCTACTGCGGCAACCGTCCGATGCGCGTGTCTCCTGCTACTCCCAAGAACCGGTAAGTTTCAAGGATTCCCCTGTGGTCAATGAGCGTGCCGTGTACTGATACCGTAACCTCGCAGTGGTCATCAGGGCGGCCAGCAGTTCAACCAGTTCGGCGGGCACCACATGATGCAGCCTCAAGCTCCTCACGGGGGCATGGGTAACAACTGGATGCAGCCTCAGCAGCAGCCGAGCTATGGATACGGCGGCCAGGGTCAGCAGGGACCCTTCAACCCTCTCGCAATGAACCAGTTTACTGACCCCAACAACACGACTGTCTTTGTTGGTGGTCTTTCCGGCTATGTCACTGAGGATGAGCTGCGCTCGTTCTTCCAGGGCTTTGGCGAGATCACCTACGTCAAGATCCCCCCTGGAAAGGGTTGCGGTTTTGTCCAGTTCGTCCACCGCCACGCAGCTGAGATGGCAATCAACCAGATGCAGGGTTACCCTATCGGCAACTCGCGCGTCCGCCTCTCGTGGGGTCGCTCTCAGAACAACTCCGGTGTAGGCACTCCTTACCGTCCTGCCCCGCCTCCTCCTCACTACTGGCCCCCGGGACCCCCCGGACCCCCCGGGCCTGGTCCGTTCGGCGCTCCTGGTTTTGGTGGTGCTGGCGGACCGCCTCCTTCGGCTGGCATGGGCCCTCAGGTGGGTGTCATGAGCATTAAACCTGCTGTATTCTGAACGAGCTCGCTGACTTTTTCGTCTTCTGTGCCACAGTAAAACTCTGATTGCAACGACTCCCGCATATTGGCGTCTCGCGTTGTGGCGTTTTGGCACGCGAATTTGATCTTACCGCATCAACAACTCTGGTTCTGCTTCCTGCCTCGGTTCGCGTCCATGGTCAAAAGTTTCCACGGTCATATGTTGATTCCAGTTTGGCGTTGACTGCTATCATTTACACACCACAAAAAAGGTTGGCGCACAACAACGGGATCAGCTGTACGATTGCATCGCTAGTCACGACGACGACTTCCCCTTTCCTATCAGAATTTCTTCCCTTCGTTTCGAAGATGTTTCTTCCCTAAAGCCCGACACGACCGAGATCGACGATGCACCTTTCCTTTCCTGCCCAACGCCGGGAGGACCTCTCAAAGAAGCGAAATGTTCAAGAATCCAACGTTTGCTACGAAAAGTATGGCTTTTTGGGTGCTTTTTATTTCTACGTGGTTTTCACTGGTGCGAGTTCGGGCGTCTCTCTTTTGTTCCAGGGTGAAGAGAAAAATGAGACATCTAGTTTTTGATATCTACGGAACGGCGAAAATTAATTTTCTTTCCGTACGAATTGTGCATTTCTGGTGTTGAGGAGGAGCTTTTATGTTACTGCATGATGCTACTGTCCGCCTCTGATTAGATTCTTCTCAATATCTGGCCAGCTCTTTGTACGATCTGTGACTTACTCTATTTTACCCTGTGGCTTGCTGTTGACCGTACTTAACACTTGACTGCTGTATAGGATGGAGAGAATTGCTTGGGTTGTAATAGGCTTGTGTTCAAGAATACTATGCTGACAGCTCCAGACGACTATCGATCTCATGTGCAACCACACAGTGCTACTGATTCACCTTTTCGAACATGATAGTCTCATCTGAAAAACAAACCCTAAAGATTCTCCGAAAGTGCGACTACACCTCTTTCAGCATCGCTCGGCATACACCAGCAACGGCGAAACTGCTTCACTAGTATTGATAACGGTTTATCAACGGTTGCAACTATGACAAAGGTGACGAAGGTCTCGGCGACGGGGAAACAAACGGCTGCTGGAATTCAACGTTCTGGGGAGGCCGGATCCGGACCCGGACCCGGACCCGGAGCTGCGGTCCGTGTCGTGGGGGCAGCCGGGACTGGCGTGGGGACTACAGGTACCGCTGGGGACGTGCGACAGGATGGCGCCGGGGTGTAAGGGAGCGGAGCTTTGTCGCAGTTGTCGCTTGTGTCATTGGCATGCTCCTCGTACTCCGGGCTCGGGAGGTCGGCGTTGCGACTGATGTTGTCATGTTGGTGATGAGGGTATGGTTCAGAGATCTGCGCTGGAGGGAAGGCATTGGTTAGCTAGGACTGGTGGCTTGTCTTTTTTTTTTTCCCTCGCGCTGACGGCCTACGCGAGTGGCGCCAACAAAGGACTTGTTGCAAGAATGCGTCTAGTAGCGGCATGAAGGTTCACAGTCAAGACTCACTACCGCTGTTGCGAGGTGCCGCATACCCTCCTCCTCCTCCTCCACGCAAACCAGCAGCACCACCACCGCCACCACCGGAATAAGCTGTCTCACCGGCATAAGCCCCATCCGCGACCATCGTGTTCGTAGGCTTCCTCCTCGCCGCTGCGCGGGCCTTCGTCCGGTTAGCCTCACTATACACCGCCGAGGCCAGCCAAACAAGCCACACCACTCCCGCGACAACCGAGTACGCGATGATGACATTAGTCCTGGTTTCCTGCTGGGAAGTGATGTATAGCCCTAACCCGCCGTTGATGATCCCCATGGTGATGATTGAGCGGCCGAGCCAGATGTGCACGTGCGACCAGACTGTGCGCGAGACGTAGGATACCGAGCCGTTGGCGCCATTGCTGCTGCGGTTGTTATTGTGCTGCTTCTCTGGGGTGGCGGCGGAAGAGGAGGAGGAGGAGGAGCGGTTCTGCCTATTGTTGTTGTAGCGGCGGTGGTGTGTGTTGGAATTGGTTGTGGCATTGGCAGCGGCAGCGGCATCGGCAGCGTTCCTGCTGCGCTTATACTTGACATGATGCACCCAACCCGTCAGCGGCTGGAACAACAACAAAACAATCAGCACCACCAAGCCGATGATGAAGTGGTAGTTGATCCCGCTGATCTCCATCAGACTGGTGTCCGGCTTCGGGTAAGGGACCCGGATCGTGCTGATCAGGTATATCCCCAGCCCGGCTCCGGCGACGTACATGGCGCAGCCCAGGATCTGGGTGGCCGCGTGTACGATCCAGGCGGACCTGCTGGGCACTATGCGGATTAGGATGCTGCCCAGCGGGAGCAGGGCCACGAGGGCCACGCTCGCCAGGACGCCGTGGATTAATACGAATCTGTCGGCGCGGGCTGGGTCTATCCCCTGCAGCGAGGAGGAGTGGTCAGAGGAGCCGGAGGACTCCGGGTTGCCGGAGTCGATGCCGGCATTTTTGAACTCTGTGTTGGAGGGTGAGTTTGCCCAGTTGGCGCCGTTAAAGGCGTTGCCGGTATTTCTATAGGACCGCCAGGCGTGGCTCGAAGGTTGGGAGGAGGCGGCAACTATGGCTGCTCCTGCTCGAAAAGAGACAGAGTGATGATATATATATAAGTTGATGGCTCACGAAATGTTTCATCTCCACCTTTCCAATATCGGAAGCGTCAGCAGGGCGAGGCTTACCGAAAGTCGCCAGCGCCAGGATCTTATGTAGCCGCGGCGTCATGCTCATGATGGTCGTCGTGGACTTCCTCGCACTTGAAATGGATATTCAGACGTAGTCTCAAAGGTCGCTTGGGATGTCGTCTATGTATGTATTGATTGACAAGCAAAAAATAAAGGGGCAGCTCAGCATATGCCCTCACTTCAATCGATTCGAAACCATCCAGAGGGCAGCTAGGCTGCTGTATATACCCAAATACCCACGCAGAAACCTTGACAGGCTGTTGGCTATCAACAACCACGAAGAAAAAAGGGATGCATCGCACCAGCCGGATACACACGAAACACCAAAAGACCTGCCAAGCGCAC
Source organism: Microdochium paspali (assembly GCA_031142775.1). Taxonomy (NCBI): domain Eukaryota; kingdom Fungi; phylum Ascomycota; class Sordariomycetes; order Xylariales; family Microdochiaceae; genus Microdochium; species Microdochium paspali. Next base: position 3,616,522 of record JAVBIV010000003.1, read on the forward strand.
GCCAAGGAAGGAGAAGAAAAAAAAGGGCGAATAAAATGTAAGTGACGACCGGCAGTCCTTCGCAGCCGGACCACGCGCAGAGTCAAGGCCTTATCCTCTTGGCCCGGTCCCAACGAGCAGCACCTTACGCATAGTATGCTCGGGCTATAAGGACCTGCTCGATGACGACGGCGGCGACGGCAACAACGACAAGGATGACGCAGATTCTGTCACCAACATTCACCAGTACTAGGTTTCAGGAACGTGGGATGCGCATATCAGGCCTGTAGATAAGCATTTGTAACAGCCTGCACCGGACATGACGATGGGGAAATGCGCCCGCCACCCACCACCGCCGCGGCTCTCGGGTTTGTGTACAGGGTCATGCAGGTGCGCGTGTGCTCCGGAAATTCGTACTCCCCGATCAACGGCCCGGGCCTTTGAAACCGGGTTGTCTGGTCGGCCCCGAATTCTGCAAAAACTAATTGTCCGCCAGGTTCTGAACGGAAGGCGAAAATCGCCGGACCTCCGACTTTGGTCTTGGCGAGTTCCGAACACACAAGAAGGATTCAACCGTTTCTCATGAGAATAACACGGAGGGATCCCAGGATTGCGAGTCTACTGGATGCAATAGGGAAACTGGGTACAGGGGACGTTACTTACCCTCGCCTTATATCTTGGGCATCATGAAGTTTATGGCAAAGAGCGGTTACAACAAGAGACGGGAGAGCGGTGAACATCTCTTCTTCAAGGCATTCATTCCTACAAGTGGTGCTCAGCTCACTGCACCGCAGTCCGCCAGCAAGTCTGATGACTTTACGCTCTGCAGCTCAATGGTCGGCGATTACTTACAACTGCGCCCCGAGTGACGACAAGCCTTGATTCATGACCGACAACACATCTCTGCTTGGCAGCCCACATGGAACACCCTGTGTATTATACTCATAAATACCGGAATGTGCCTGACACGTTGCAGTATGACATAGCACCGCATGCTTTAGCAGACTTGTAAGACTGGGAAGACCCAGCTATACAACTCCGAAGGGAGATCGATGGGTTTCCCGCAGCCTGGTGATGGCCTTTCAGCCCGCACAGAGACACTGTTAGTTTTCTGATCCCCTTGTGATAAAATTCAATCTAGTTATTTGTATGCCAGAACTTCGGCGATGTCGCGGCGGAACATGTTGCAGCTTTTCATGATTTCAAGTAGCGGATGTTGCTGGGTATCAAATCGATCATTATTGTAGGTATTCTCTCATGGGCTCCGTTGCTCTCATCTTAGCTAGCTATGCTCAGCTTGGCAGCTCATGCACATCATCCTTCTTCGGCCCAGACCCTGAGCCAGACGCGCCAGCACCTGCGTCACCACCACCGCTCCCACTTCCACTACCACTGCCAGACTGCCCCTTCAGGTCCTGCCACTCCTGCATGGACTGCTCTATAGCCCTCTTAAGTTCGTCATCGTCTTCCTCATCAGCAACGTCGGCCCCGCCCTTCTCCTTACCCTTCTGCTTCCGCGCCGCCTCTTCCGCAATGCTCTGCTGCTTCACATATTCGAGCACCCTCTCCTCGTCCGACAAGATGTTCTTGCTCTGCGCGACTTCCTGCTCGTGGATCTTCTGCGACTCCTCGAGGGCGCGCCGCAACTCTTCCTCATCGTCATGAGCCGGCGGACGCTTCTGCTCCTCCGCCTGAGACGCCTCAATGGCTTTCCTAAGCTCTTCTTCTTCCTCGTGGGTTCTATCCACACCCTGAAGCTGGGCTGCGTGGGCGGCCTCGGAGTCGGCAAGTGCCTTCTTATAATCCTCGTCGTGCTGCTCGTCAGATTGGCTGAGGTCCGTTTGTGACCGCTCGAGAACTTTCTTTAGCTCTTCCTCCTCCGCGGCGTCCTGGGCCTCACTGTCGTGCATGCGAATACCCCAGCTTCCGTGATCCCCATCGTCGTTCATGCTCATATGCACGGCCTGCTCGATCAGACTTTGATATTCCTCGTCGGAAATGGCAAGGTCGTCAAGCAAATCTGACTGGTCACGCTTGTCGTCGAGCACCAATCTAGAGGCAGTCTGACTGGCTGGCGGCGCAGGTGTAGACACAGACGAGCTCGTGCCAACAGAACCAATATTACCTGAAGGACCAGGATTGCTAGAGCTCCTAGAAGGATCGACTGACACTGACGTTGAACGGCTCTCGACAACAGGGTCGCCTGAGATGATGGATGCAGCGGTCGAAGCAAGCGAGTTCGTAGATCTGGAGCCCATCGCCTGTGACCGTCTCCTGAGCAGCGCGACTCCGGTGCGTACAGCTTGCTCAACACGCGCATCCTCATTTGCGTCACCCCGAGAGGTTTGCCGGATAGAGTTCAGAATAGCCTGCTCAAAGACATCGTCCTCGTCTCTAGAGAAGGATGAGCGCGAGTCTGCCAGCAAAGTGCCGGAGGCGTATGGGGCATAAGGACTCTGCCGGAGATTCTGCTGCGAGGACGCCACGCTCCGTTGGTCAAGCAGAGAGGTATTTGAGGCCGTGGCCGGACCAGCAAGGGTCGATGAGCCTGCGTTGCTGGGTGACACCGGACGCGAGGAGTCTGGACTGGCAGTCTCCTTGCCTTTGCCCTTGTTCTTTAGTCTGTCCTTCTGCTTCAGTGCGTAGAAGCTCTTGAGATGTGACTTCTGCACGCTCCATCTGATCTCGATATCCTGACGCTCTTCAGGTGTTGACCACAGAATCTCGTCGTTGCCTTGCCAGATACGTGATGCGGTGATGTAGTTCTGGGCACTTTGTGCAAACAGCCCACGTATCTCAGCGTGCACGCCAGCCATTGTGTAGGCTGGGATTGACCAGAAAGCTGAATCGGCAGTATTAGTTTGCGGCCAGTTATGGATCGGATATCGAAAATCAACTTTGTGAGTTGCTTACCTGCGCCAGACTTTAACACTAGCCCGCCGATGCCTTTGCCAATGCCCTTCATAGCACCAACACCTCCTTCCTTGGCAGCACCCCTCATGGGCTGCGTCACGAGTCCAGAGATACCATCGTAGAGACCAAATCCAAACTCCTTACCAGCAACTTTGAGACCGCTGCTGAACGAGGTGACCTTCTCCGTCGGGCGTATTGTGTCGTCGTTATACAATCGTGGGGCGTTTCTGAAGCCGCGCGCCAGCCCCATGCAGAAGTTCATGGGACTTTTCATGCCTGTAGCCACAATATTGTTGATGCCCTTCGCCGCGTCGAAGGCTTTTTCCAGCTTCTCTGGGGTCAGGCCTTCCGACTTGGTGACAGATGAAGCATTCGCAGTTGAGCGAGTGGAAGAGTCACCAGCTCCTTTGCCGCTGCCAGTTTGGGTGGTTGAAGTTGAACTCAGATTTGAAGCAGCACGGTCGCTCGACTGTAGTGTGCTGGCTGGAGCGTCTGAAGTCTTGCTGACAGTTTCAGCACCATCGGACATAGTGCTCAGCGTCACTTCAGAAGGGCCAGCGCCTACCGAAGTAGCGCTTGCATTGTTCGATGCCGTTGTTGCGGCATCACTAGTAGACTTGTCGCCCTTGTCGGAGTTTTTGTTCCCCGCATTCTTTGCTGCCTTGAAGATGTCACGGGGGATATCGGCGATGGACATGCCAATGCTGCCCAGGTCTCCCAGGAGAGCCGCTGAGCAGGCAGAGATGGGGTCCGTCGGATGGTCTTCAGTACTGTACTCCTTTCCACGGAAACTAGTCGACAATGTTAGTGTTGGCAATGCAAGTGAACAATGCGAGAAACCTACAGCTTCAAATCTGAGTATGTCAGATATCCCGAATTCACGAGATGCGTAGCAGCTAAGGCGCTGAGATGACATGTCGAGCGGCGTACTCTCCAAACAGCGACTCTGCTCGGTACTATCGAGCATCGCAGGCTGTCCACGTCGAGATGGTTGTGGAAGCACTGCCCACCGACATCTGCACCCTTCTCTTCCCTGATCTTTGCACCAAGTTCGCGGGCTCTCTCTAGGGTCTCAGGTTTGATGGCCACCTTGATCGCCTCTGCCAGGGCCGAAGCTGTCAGTTGCTTGTACGGGATCGGCTCCGGTCCGGCGCCAGCTCTATGCACCATGGCACCCCAAAATGGTTGATCACCGAAGAACGGCACCACAATTGTCGGTTTGCCAGCATTGATACCAGCCGCTGTTGTGCCTGCGCCGCCATGGTGACAAACAGCAGAGACGTGCTCGAACAGCCAATCGTGTGGTACGTTCCCAAGCATGTATACGCCTTCGGGAATACCGACAGAGTCAGCACCAAGACCACCCCACCCCTTCGAGACGAGGGCACGAACACCAGTCTCAGCAACAGCATCAAAAATCATCCGGGTGAGCTTGTTGGGATCATCCACAACAATGGATCCGAAGCCGATATAGATGGGTGGAGGGCCGGCTTTTAAGAAGGCGTCGAGCTCAGGGTCTGGTGTAAATGAAGACGCGAGGTTGAGAAAGAAGAAGCCTGCAATGTCGATATGGTTACCCCAATCGGCCGGCTTGGGAATTAATGCCGGCGACCTAGAAAATATGTCAGACTGTCTTCAAGCAGCGTTACATCCGACGGTCACCTACCAGCAGTATGTGTAGGGAATCCGCAGCCGCGTTAGAACAGCCGGGGCCCACAATAGCGACAAAGGCTCCAGGTCGAGCACCTTTGTCCTGAAGCGGTTGATGACATCTCCCAAGCCCTGCCATGTCATCATCTCAACAAGTGCATACGATACATAATTTGTGGTCACAGGATCAGTGTTCGAAGACTGAATATTAGCGAGAGGCTGTGGAAAGGCACGTGTTGGTGACCACGGCATGCTTTTTCAATCTGTCAGTCATACTCGTCTCCCACGACTCTGCTTGTTGGTTGACTTACGTGAACATGAGATGCAATGGCACACCCAGTTTCTCAGCCACATGAATGTGCGCAAAACTCGGTGGGTTAGCAATGATAGCATCCGCAATGAACGGTCTGTTTGTAGGCTCATCGACCTCGAACTGCGGCGTCATCGTTGGGTCATCAGTCTTTGAATGGCGAGGAAACCGTGGTGCCGGTCCTAGACCCTTCCCAGCTTCGATACACGACCGCCAGCATCCAAGGATAATTTCTTCGATGCCCTTGCGCCGCTTCGTGATCTCGCCGTTCTTGAGTGCGTCCACGCCCGGCATGAGACCGGGGTTCTTGACCATGAAGGCCATGAGTTCCGCCGGATCTCCGCCGATGCTGAAGAACTCGAGGCCCGCATCCTCAACGAACTTCTCGAAGGTCGGGTGTGTCGCGATGCGTACGCGGTGGCCGTATGTGTCTCTGAGCACTTGTCCAAGGGCAACGAAGGGCTGCACATCGCCTCTGGAGCCAACAATTTGGATGACGACGTTGAGCCGTGGCGGTGGTGTCTGGCCTGGCTGGCCACCCAAGCTGGGAGGGATATAAGCCGGCGGGATAGGCAAGAGGTCACTAGGGGTTGTCCTATCTTCCACGAGTTGGTTGCGAAGAGCCGGTGCTATGAAGTTTGCGACATGCACATTTGTCTGGTTGATGTTGATATTAACACGGCCATCATCTACACGACAGCGGTTCATAAGTCAGCTTCTCTTCGTGCCCACGACCCTGCACAAGATGGCAGGCCGCCACGAGGACTACCAACCGCCCAGGCGCAAGACTTCTTTCTACTCACCTGTGAGTGTCGCGCCGGCGTCAAAGCCAGCTTGGTGCAAGGACAGCTGGTCGTGCTGCTCGCTATACGCGGGAGGGACCTGCTCAGAGGCTCCGAGTTCGGGGGTCTCAGGCAGCGGCCCCTGTCCGTCCTGTGGTGTGAAGTCTTCACTGACAACCACGCCGGGAGCAGAAACAGCGGCAGCATTCCCGTGTGGCGACTGCTGCTGCTGTTGCTGTGGCTGGCTGCCCTCTCGCTCGCGTGCGGCGAGAGCCCTCTTGTCATCGAGAATTGACGGCATAGCTTCGGTGGTTCCTTGAGCTTATTGTCCCCACGATCTACACTGGCGCACAAGTGGCCCTGGCAGGAGATGGAAGCACGGCGAGCAGTGTCGAGAAGTGAAGACACAGGAGCTCAGAGCAGTGTGCGGGGATGCAGCAGCGAGCCGGTGTTGAGGTGATGGCGCAACGAGTCGGGCATTGACTCCAAAGTGAACCGCCCGCTTTAAGCGCATGTGCAATCGTGAATCGCAGAAAGATCCACTAGTAGACAATCTGAGAATGATACGAGACTAGGACTGCATGATTTTAAGAGGATGTGCGTGTATGTTTTACCAAGATCATCAAGTGGTGGACAAACTGAAGGGAGTAAGACGGCTTGGAGTGCTAGGTGACGATTCGCGGGGTTGAAGCTGGGTACAAGACCCTGTTTATCTGGAGATACAGATTCAAAAGAGCATGACGACGTCAATGGCTGGTGGTGGTGTTCCATGCAGCTGCGAAACCAAAGTGGAACCCAGGCGCGCGCCAGAGAGCGGGACAGGAACCAGCCGCGCCTGCCTGGACACTTGCGATGCACAATGCAGTAGCTGAGGGCGCCAACAAGGGCCTTTCCAGAGCTGTCCCAAGCCAGCTTATGCTGAGATTGAGCCTGGCTGAAGCAAGCTCAGACCTGCAGAAGTGGTGGGTGGGGTGAGGGGCTCTCGAGGTCGCTAGAGTTGGAGCCTCTTTCGGGGCTGTGTCAGGGGTTATTTGGTTGCCTTCACGCTCTCAGTATGCCGTGGCCTCGAGCATCAAGGCAGCCGTCAAGGTTATCATTTGTTGGCTCGTTCGTACTACTCAAGTCCGCGTTCCTGAGCCCGAGAATACTGGGCCGCGCGAAGTGCATGGCCAAAGACAATTCACGACCTCCCGCCATGCCGTCACGGCTAGGCAGACATTATCCGAGAACCGGGACAGGCCAGGGCACCACTATACGTGTCAAACCCGAGCTGCTTTGCACATAACCCGAAAAGTACGAGGATCGCGAGCCACTCGGCCTGATTAGCAAATGATTGCGAGGGATGACGCGGGCGATCTTACAGCCGGCTCTATTTGTTCCTCGTTCGGCTTCCATGCAAGGCTCCCCCAAAGCGCCGTATTGGCGAAAAGCATTCTACTGCAGTAATTATGCATTTTCGGCCAAGGGCAGGCCGAATGCGTTTGATATCATGAGCTATGGTGGGTGGCCTAAGGAAAGCGAATGACGAATCGTAAATCGCGACAGAGTGCTGTGTAGCAGTTCGACAAAAACAAAACGGTATCTCTTTTCTAGCGTAAATGGGCCTGCCTAGATGGTCGTTTTTTATGTTACAGAGGGCCATTATCGAGTACTTGTGCCACTTCCCTCCATCGAATTGGCACTACTCCGGTCCGATCCAGACAGGGGGCTTGCTGCTCGGTGGCCCTGCAAGACTAGATATGCTGTATCACCGTGGAACGCCTGTGAATGATCGCTGCCCGTGGAGCATTGCTTTTACAGAGGCTAGCTTATCGGTCTCAAGATCCAGTGCGCTTGCTGCAGAAGCTCCTGGTGTACTCGGCGCATAATGGTGATAGATTTCGCGCGTCTCTTTAGCTGGAAAACCGGCGGGTGACCTTGGCGATGACTGGAGCGCACATGTTAGTCTCCGTCGAACAAGTGAGTGTGCGGGCTGCCATTGCAGCAGTCAGGTGCAAGAGTGGCTTACTGTGGAGAGCAACAACAGAGAAGATAAAAACAAGGGAGAGAACGAGGACAACAACAGGGTCAACCTTCAACCCGGGGGACTCGTCCGTGTACAGCTCTGTGTGGGTGGAAAGTCATATGTCAGCTTTCGGTTTATCAAACAGAACTGACACCAATTGCGAGCAGCGCTCGGGCCCTCACTCGTGGACTGCCTGTCCATGTGGCCACGGCTGCCGCTTCGCATAACGCTTCTGCAATGCCCGACTCCGGGGACGTGGAATTCGTGCTAGAGGACGTACTGAGCATGGTGCTGCTTGAGCCACCAGCGCCGGCGGCGCGCGTGCTGCTCGGGCGGGCATTGGCAATCTTCTCCTTCTGGTCGGCAGCAGCTCTCCGGCGGATGGCTGTTCGCGCGCCTCCGGGGGCGGCAGGGGACGACGGGCGACCAATGCTGGCACCGGTGGCAGCAGGCGAGGCCACAGGGGATGAGGCACGAGGAGAAGACTATAACGCACAACCACGAAGACGTTAGCAATGCTTTATGGAACACATGGATGAAATGCGCATTCAAATTCTGCGAGAAGCGGCGGGAGCAGATATGCGCGGATGAGCTAAGGTCGCCTGCGCCAGAGAAGCCGTCGCTGTAGCTGTAAGAAGTAGGGGGCTCGACAGCCGCTGAGAAGAAGGCATTGGGTGTGTGTACACGTACCATGGCGAGAACAGAGATGAGAGGTAACAGAGCGGGTAGAGCAGGAGATCCGTCAAGTTGTCGATGTTGAAGGTCGAAGTAACAAAAACGGAAGGAAAGCAGGAGTCGCGTGGGTGTGTGGTGGTGATGCGCCTTTGGAGTTGTCCACCCAAACGCACCCCAAGGGTCTCGCTGGCCCAGACGTGCAATTGAGGACACGACAGTCAGACCTGGCGCAGGCGGCCGGGGCTGGAGCTCCAGCCTGCACCTGGCCAAGTACTGCGCAGCACAACCTGTAGTGCTGGAGTACTTAGCACAGCATCAACTCCAAAAAGACCCGTGGACGTCCGTGCACGATCGGTCCACCGGGCCCGGCCAGCTTCTTCCCTATTGCTAGATTGACCCCAGACTTGAAGCTCCACAGCGCCGTAGTTGCCACAGTGGTGCCAGGTAAGTACAACGACTGAAAACAGCCTACAGAGGAAATTCTGGCCTCGTAATTGGCAGCACGTTCACCACAGAAATACTGAAACATTGCAAGTACATCAAAAGTAGCATAGAATCAGGCTCATTGGGCCCATTTCAAAAAGTCCTGATGATGAACTGTATAGCCCTATATCACCAACTACAGATGTGTAGTAATATGGCAACTCCGCGAAAGTAATTGCCAAGTCCAGAACAAAAGCTGTGCCGTGGCTGCCACCACGGCTTTTCGTGACTTCCTCCAAATTTCGTCTGACCCAATGCTATTCTCCAAGAACGCCAGAGCATGGGAATCCAGACATAAGTGCAGCTGGCTATACTGCCATAAATAGTATTCTTCAAGCCCCGCGACGCTGTGCCATGAGTAAATGTAGATGTATCCTGAACGCCGGTATTGTGTCCTTTTCCAGAAGCAGGATGACAAAGAAAATGTTCGAATATTTCGGGATGGGTAATTGTTTGGGTACATGCTCGCAGCATATTTGTGAGAGGTATTATCGGTGTAACTGTGACCGCCGCCAAGGACGTTTCGGTGGTATGGTGCTTGGGGCGGATGAAATGTATATATGGTTGTGTCCCATTAGAACGGGTGTGGTCGCATGATAACATCAGTGTCATCGGGGTGTTATACAAAAAGGATTCGGTTTCGCTGATCATTGTTCATCGCCGCGACGGATCCCTATGGTCGCCGTGAGAACCGTGACGTCGACCGTTCTCGTCACGAGCGGCAAGCCATGCTGCGTTACCACTGCCGGATATCGGCTGTTCGGCAGGTTGTTTCTGAGCATCGCTGGATGGGGCGCGTCCATGACCATGATGATCACTTCGAGCAGGATTAGGGGAGCTGGGGACCATCCTGGTGACAGCTTGTGTGATTGACGCAACCACGTAACCCCGTAGCTCACGTTCCTCCCGGGAGTCTTCCTTTTCGAGACGGAACCTTTCTTCTTTGTCGAGGTTGGCGCGCCGTATGTTTCTGATCTCTTGCATGACATATAGGAGAACCTGCTCAGGACAGCGGGTTCGTTCGAGAGAGTGTTCAGTTTTTCGAACATATCGTCGCGTGACGTCGGTTGCGCCATCGGCACCGAAGGCGATGCAGTAAGACAGTTGCTTGCCCCATCCCTCAGTGTAGAGCCGCGGGTTATCCCAGGCTTCTTCACAAGCGTCGACGTGAATCCATCGCTGCTTATGTTCGGAGTAAACTTCTGTCCAGAGGTGATCTTCCGCGCTCCATACCCAGCGTACACGACCGCCGACCGCGCGACAGAGCATGCTGAAGCAGTTCGACCACTCGCCTGCACGTCCTCGCCTCGTCTGTAAAAGTTGCCAGACGTCGCTGTACCGGGGAAATCTTTCGTAGGCTTGGCAGCCTAAATTAGAGCATTGGTAGAGCTCAACACGGAGCGCACCCCTAGCAGCCTCCTCTGCTGTTGGCTGGGTGAGACCCTTAGCTACCGTGGGGGATATGCAAACAGGACAATTAGGGTTGTTGACCCAAGTGAAGAATGAACGCTTGAACCACCTATAATTCACATTAGATCCCTGGTCGGTAATCGAGCAGGGGGGAGCTCAACTTACCGCAGTAAGGCACGAATGACACAATCTTGGTAGCCCCATTCGGGTTTTCTGCCATCACCCATGCTCTCTGCTTGTGCTTGTAATAACTGACATTCTTCCTCGGCCTCACCGTAAATGCGGTCGAATTCAATTGTCTGCAAGGCTTCGTCTAGCAGTCCGGGGTTCTCGTACTTGGTCGGCGTTGCGGATAAGGATATAAGCATATTCCGAAATCTTTGCGATTCTCGGTCATGGGCTGCAGGTGGTGCCGGTATTAATGGGATATGTTTTAGCGAAGAGTACGATGGCGGAGTTGAGTTTTGAGCGGGTTGATGCTCATGGTTGTGGCTATGTGCAGATGTTGGACGGGGGCTGGCTGGTGTCGTAGGTACTCGAAGATGCGATGATGATCGTTCTCTGGATTCTGGTGCATCCAAAGGCATGGAACGTCCGCTACGCGATGCTGTGAGTTCGGTCGTTCTCTTGGTTCTTAGCAGCCCCTCAAATTGAACGCGCAGGTCGCGAGCCCATTCCTCTCCGTATTCGCCTTGCCCGTTTTCGGGCTGGTGGCGATTAGCAGCCATGATGAGTCTGTAGAGGACTTGTGCTGTCGCGAATGTCGAGGGAACTCGTAGAGATCCGGCCGCCCTGGTCGGAGTCTTCTTTCAGACGTCCTCGATATTGTGGTTGGGTCTTGCCGTAGAAAGTCGTGGTAGTCGTGGGCAGGGCGTGACCGAGTGGCTTGTCGTCGCTGTTCGGTGGCGACGATGGGAGTGCCAAGTCGACCTGGGCTCTGAGGATGCAGCCGTGAAGCACCCGTCAATCAGAAGGTTGTCTCGGTGACAATCATGCTATAGGGACCGCCGCGGCCTGGTCGTCGGGACTGTCGTGGCGCGTGAAGAAGCGTGGTGGTGCCGTTGAGTTGAGAGGTAATGCGTTGCACAGAGAAGGCAACGGTCCGTGTAGGTATGGGGTGTGGAAAGAAGGAGAGACTGGAGGCAGCAGCGGCAGCAGGTGACGGGGCGGCCCTCAGGGGGTCCCGGCAGAGACGACGGACGCTGGGGGGTAGCGTGCTGCTAGCGGGAGCCTTGACAGGGCCTGGCGGAGGGCACGACACGGGCTGCTTTGGAATAGGTAGAAGGCGCAGCAGGAGCAGGTCGGGCGAAACGGGCCTTGGAGGTCGGAAAGGGAGGGAGGAGGGCGGCTGGGGGCTCCCTATGGCAAACTGTTGCGTAGGCCTTGCAGTGCCAAGCCCAGCGACGGCGCAGGCTGGCGGAGGCCGCGCAGGCATTGGCTGCCGGCGAGGCTAGATCCGCGTCCGGCCTCGTTGCGCCCAACGCAAGCAGACCCCGATTACGTGCAACCGGCGCCCATGAACGCGCGTCTTGTCCGCAGGCCTGCAAGCGCAGAGCGCTCAAGTCGAGGGTCCCGTCCTAGCCCGCCCCAAGCCCCACTTGCGCTTGCACTCTGCTGGCACAGACACTGGCACTGGCACCGGCAGACCGCGCCACGCCACACCACACCACACCCATCCACACCCATCCACACTCATCCACATTCCTCCACATTCACTTACTCAGTGCGCAAGTCTCGACTCGCTCCCGCAACCACAACGCAATCAGTCCAGTCAGTAATTACATGGACTGGCCGCCGCGTCAATCATTTCTTTGCCCCTGCCTCGACCAAAGCCCAACTCATCGCTCTCAGCTGCGGAGGACCATTGTATACACTTGCCAAAACATGCAATATGGTACTGTACGCCGTGCGCCTTGACAGTCATGGTCAGCTGCAGGCGGAAATCACAATCCGACACTGCGGGTAAGCCTAGCTTCAAGTCTTTCGAGGTCTTTGTCTGTACAGTATCATGCCTCGACAGGCGTCATGTCAGCCAGGGTGAGCGCCACCCTAATTAATAACTGTACTTCCTGTTGCTGAAACGCACCCTCGGTTTGTCCCGATTCGCTGCTAACAAGAATGGAAGGTGCCTCTAATGAATGGAACACTGAGAAGCGTCCCAGACCTGGTTCCTATCAGCGATGGTGCTCCGTTACACAGCCTCACAGAGGCCTCGCCCCTCCCCCACTCTGAAGACAGCACCAAGGCCATCTCGAGAGGTGGTCGAGGTGGTGAGCCACACTGCCGACTGCGCTCACAGAGGGAATCCCCGCTGCTGGCTTGGCTGGCAACATTGGCGGAGTGGTCTGCGTGTCAATCGCTATCTGGCTTTCCTGTCTGCCTGCTCCATACACCATCTTGGTCACCTCTACAAAGTACGACCTGGCGAGCTGGTGAGCACGTGTGCCTACTCATGGGCAGCTTTGAACGCAGAATGACGAAACCGGATCAATGTGACAGCTGTGCAGTCCTTCAAGGTTGTCCTGTGTGGGACGTGCCGAGAATAGCAAAATCGACTGAGGCGGAAGGGAAGGGAAGGGGTTGCACAGTCCCTCCCTGCGACGGTCGCCTAACAATTCTCTGTCCGTACCGCGAGCCGTGGAGCGCCTGATGCAGACAGAAAACGCACAGCAAACCCACATAACTCAGCAGCTCCCCGAGCCTCCTCTCTCTTTGGCAATCATTTCCAGCTTCGTCTGATCTATCGAATCGCAATGATGATCATTGCCGGCCCACGGTGTCAACAAGATGTAATAGGCAGTCTCTCGGCAAAGACGGAAGCCTAGATTCGCTTTCCGCCTCCAGGTTGCAGCCCTGCGATAGCATTCATGTATGCGCAAGAAGAGCACAAGTTGTCATGGTTTCGCGATCACTACAAACGAATTGGGTCTTGCCTAGCGCATACCGCCTTGACGGCGATTCACAATAGTTTGCACGACCACCGATGGGGTGTGCCTAGAAAACCCATCCACCAGACGCCTGGATTGCGCGTCCCTCGTCAGAGTGCCCCAAGACTAGATCCTTTTTGGCCATCTGATCGCCGCTGATTGGCCGTGCTCAGCGACATTCAACCATCTGGGTTCAAAGTTGACAAGATGCTTCTCGCTCCACCACTTGCTGGCCACCAGCTGGGCCTTTTGAGCTGAAAATGGCGATCGTGAGTTATGATCGTGGCAATCCACTGTTACTCTCTCACAGGACAAGAAAAACGCAAACGTTCCGCTTAACATGAACGTGTCATATACTGTCAAGTACCTACAGACGACCTAATGCTTCATCACCCAAGGACGAAAGCCTTGTCTCCGTGGAGATCACCACAAGGATGCATCTGATTCGAGCACGGGACTGAAACTGGCTCGGCATGATTGTGACCACTTCCTAACCTACTCTGTAGCTGCCTCGGCAAATAGCTATACACGGCTCGCGCAGGCACCACCACGGGAAAGTGAGCGCACATCATGAACAAAATGAACGCTCCCGCAATGCCAATATCAAAGCCTGTTCCATAAGAAAGGCTACGCAACTCATCGAAATTTGCCCAATCACCATTGCGGCTTGGTCCTCCACACGACTACTACAAAATATGTAACGGTCGGGAGTGATGGGTGTGCGATTGTAGGAATGGGGAAACCTTAAAACCTTCACATCTAAACTACTCCCCAGCACGGAAGGCCAGAAGAGTTTGTCGTGGAAGACGCGTGGAAGGCGTACGACTTGGGGTGCCCCCACCGCCTCACGTGACCTTATCTCGCTGATGGGAGGCTACTGTCTTAGTCCATGTCCACCTTCGAAGCCGGTGCTTTGACCGAACAGTTGCGCAACTCCAAACCCAGTCTGCCTTCCGCGCCGGCCTTCTCCGGACTTTTGGCTAGATTCTCCCGCGGGAATAGCTGGTCTCTTTGCTTACGTCATGCGGCATACGTAATGCTTGCACGGGCGGTTTATTCTCGACTACAACAACCTGTGCTCTGCATGCAGCGAGCAGCGGTTTTTTGCGCAGAGACGCGCAGGTCAACTGCCCAGGTGCCCGTCACCATGTTTGAGTACGGCTGAACATAATATTCCGATTGGCTTGCATCGCCTATCTTCCAGTGTTGGTACGATGCGATTTCGCACACGACAGCACAGCCACGAGCTCGGGTTGCGTCCCGAAGAGTGAGAGTTGCACAAAGGCGCACAAAAGCCATACCTACACGAATTTCCACGGCTGAGCAGTGTCACGACACGCAGAGATTGGGAATCGGCTTACAAACCGTCACTAATTTTCCTTGTCTGCATGGCGAAAGACTACGTGTTTAGCTTGCGATATCCTGGCTGGTATGAGTGAGGCGGGATGGCTCCTGGAAAGCCGCGCGTTACACAGCTTTCTGCTTCGGTGGCATTCGATCAGGCACATGGCAGGAAGAAATAGCGGCCCGATGAATAGAATTCGACACGGCATGTGCACCGAGGCGGTCAGGAAGGAAGCTTCTGCCGCTCCTCGTGACATGCCGAACACGTATACGGCAGTTGTCGTTGATCAGCTCTGACCGAATGGGTGAATGATCCCGTGCGCATCCTCGAAACACCATCGCGGCTAGTACATCTTCACTGCCTAGCATCAGTCAGTTACAGAGACCGAGTGCAGTTCCGTTTTAAATCCGAATGACCAGCGGCCCACGCGGGCACAGAAAGCATGCTTTCCCAGCCTAGCCTAATGGGCTTCGAGCGGGAGTGTGTTGAATGATGTGGTCCGGTCTCGAGGTAAATTTGGGGGGGGGGGCACAAAGGCATGACGAATGCACCCATGGCATTCTGGACGATGGCATACGCGTCCACTAGGGTAGGTTTTAAGCTTCGTGCACATTACCGTTTTAGATCTACGTCTGCGCCGCGTGGAAGCCTAGGATGTGCTGGTAGTAGGCGTGTGCTTGTTGTCCCTCTAGGAAAAAATAAATCAATATAACTTAACCCTGAACCAGGTTAGTGGTAGCCGGCCATCCATCCATCCATGTCAAAGTGATGTGTGCGTAAGCTTGCGGACTAACTTGAATAAAATTGATTGCAACCTTCATGAGGTTTTTGTCTTTGGCCCCTGGGCTACAAGCTCAGTGGCGGTCGGATTCCACACCACATATATAGCGACAAATGAACGCTTACTCCTTGCCAGCCGGATTTGTTTCGTGTCGAGCGTGAGTATTGCTTGGCTCGGGAAGGGGGGGGGATAATGCGATTACACAAACGAAAAGAAAAAGGTGTCGTTGGAGGTAATTAGCATCAATGGTATAGAAATAAGTCTGATTGCCTGTCCTCAGTGGGTTCCTTCTACTTCTATAATTCTCGTGTAGAACGGTAAGTCCATGTCGTTTTACGTGATGCCACTAGTGGAGGAGAGTCACCCACAGGATGGACGGGTTTACTTTGCGGTTTCCACTGAACGTAACTAAACAGGTCCTAAATGAAACTGTAAGAGTATGTGGAAGAAAGAAAAATTTTGTTGCAGTGGTAGGTAGGCTCAGATGAGGAGTTTATGACGCGAGAGTGGCAATTTTTGTGTACCAGCAACATGATACCATGTTCCGTGGAAATATATTCAACGCCATAATTAGGAACAATCAGTACACTGCCGACATCAACTTCCCTTGCAGCGCGGAGAATTATATATGTTTTTTTCAGCATAAATTGATCTCCAACTTGGAATTCTTTGTTAGTCATTTTCTACCATCATGAGAGTATTACCACAGCAAATTCTTGGAGTATTTCGACTTAGTCTACTAATAGCTCATGTCTGGGTATCAGCTCGTGCTTTCTATTTCATCTAAGATCGCTCTGCAGATGATAGGCCTCATACCGCACCAATCATGTTTCTACCCACTCGAAAGTACCCGATCAAATAAAAGAAAAATGTCCCGGCTTCTGAAGACCTTGTGTGTCCTTGACTTCGCTCTACTTGCCCCATCGCGAGGTCTCATCACCACCGCTCCACGACTTCTCTTCATAACCTAGCGTCTTCTTCACCTCCGCCACCGTCGCCGCGTCGCCCGTGTTCTTACCAGCATTGTCACTGATCTTGACTGCGTGGCGGCCGTTCGCAGAGTTGATCTTGATAACGATATTTAATGGCGTCGACTTTTCCCCAGTGCTGAGGCGGGTGAAGTCATTTGTCAAGTAGGTGCCAACACCAAACGTGGGCTGAAATCCTGCCTCCTCCGCGACCTTCTTGTACTCAATACACTTGTCGATATCGAGCGAATCGGAGAAAACAATGGTCTTCTTGTCCTTAATTCCTTGAGAATCATAGAACTCCCGCATCATCTTAACGAAATTGACTGGATCTCCAGAGTCTTGGCGAACACCTGTGAATGTTTGTGCATAAGACTTGGCCGCAGCAGCCGCATCTGGCTGATTTGGCGCACCTGGCAGGTATTTCGCTGGCTTCTTGAATGCCTCTAAGAAGGCGGGCGTGCCGAATGTGTCGGTTAAGGCGATGCCCAGCACGCCTTCACCAAAAGTACTGATCCAACGGCACAGAGCCTCCTCATTTGCTGCCTTGTAGTCGTTGGTGATAGCGGCTATGCCCATGAACCATTCATGAGCCACTGTTCCAACCGGAGCCAGGTTGAAGCGCATGGCTAAGTGAACATTGCTCGTGCCCGTGAGCTTGCCTGGCCAGCCCCGCTTCTCGGCTTCCTTGCTCGATCTCACTAGGCCGCGAAAGACAAGTGCTTGCGTGTGGTAGTCACGCCGTCTGCGAGTACCAAACTCGGAGAATGTGCAACCAGCCTCGAGTAAGCGCAAGCCCTTCTCAAATGCCCTGTCTTCCTGTCCGTCGTAATTCCAGTCGGCGTCCATGAACTTGAAGTATGCCTCTGAGATCAATGCGAGGAGAGGGATCTCATACAAGATTGTGTCAAGCCACAAGCCCTTGACCTCGATGTGCGCGTCACCGACGACATCGTCAGCTCCCGAGTCCTCGCCCACAGGTGTAAAAGTTGGATTCAGCTGCTCTCGCGGAGATAACCGGAACTCCCGCAGAAAGTCGAGATAGTCGGTTGTGAGGTACTTGCAGTGTCTTTGTAGGTAGCGGTACTCGTCATCAGACAGAGAGATGTTCCCAAGCTTGTAGATCTGGTCACATAACCAGTTGAAGCCCTTGCGTGAGAGCTTCTTGTCTGGTGTTCTGTTGGTGAATGCGTAGGTGACTTTGACATTGCGGTAGTGCTTGAAGACGGCACATTGCATTGTCAATTTGTAGAGATCTGTGTCGAGGAAAGAGATGACCCCTTCAGGGAAGATCTCGGACGAATTGAACTCCATGATGGCCGAGTCAAGGAGAACCGGGGTGGGCTAAGTTGCGGGGCGACGGCTTCCTCCAGTTCGAGGGCCGGCTTAGATATATATATTGTTCCTCGCAGGATGCTTGGCTGGACGGACAGACGATTCTGCGTCACCAGGGGAATCAGCACGGGCTTGTACTGTAGACATGGAGGGACGAGGGGGCGCTTTGACTCTCGACTTACTTTGGAACAAGCTGTACAATGAGTCGTGCTTTGTGTCTGCTACGACTTTAGAGCATGTGGTTTCTCTGGGGGCGTGAGACGCAGCTTGGGAGATCACGATGTTACAAGCAGCGACGCGGGCGTGGGACAGGAGCCGCGTGGTGTCGCAAAAGCTGCGAGCTTGCGGAGATGAGGGACGCGACATCGGCAGTGCTCAAGTCTCAAGTGGTGGGATGGTGGGGCGGTTCTGCCTACTGCAGCCCTGGGCTGGTGGGAATGCAGCAGCGCAGAGCTAGACCGATTGATGCCGTCACAGGGTCCAAGCGACCTCGGAAGGCATAGGGTATGTACTTAACTACTTTACTGTAAGTAAGTACTCAGTGGAGGCAACAGTCACTCATCACTCTTCTTTCGGTCTGGTACCTCACTCAGTATGATCATACCGTAGGTTCTGACGGCAACGATCATCTATCATCATTGATTGAACTTGAGAGTCTGTAGCAGACTAACACTAGGGACATACCACGCACGCGACAGCTGGGGTTACACCTGAGTGCAAGGCTAATAGCCTATGAGCAGTCCTCACATCAATGTGACTCGCTTCAACCAGCGTCATCCACAATGTTATAGCTTGAAAATAATGACAGAGAATACTCGCGCTGCCCAGTGACATCCGCTGTAGGCTGGGCTAGCGCACACGCTCGCTCGAAGCGTGCATGCGAAGTCCTTCATTCCTACATGTACCAAAGTAGACTTGTGCTCAGGTCAGAGGAGTGGGGCGCTCCCGCAGCAGGCGCTACCCAGTTCAGCAAGAGCCCCAGCTAATCCCTGCACGTCGTTTCTCCAAGAAAAAAAAGTTCCCAGGCCCGGCCATTGCAGCTTCTTGACCATACTGCCAGTCGCAACGCCATCGGTCTTGCACAAGTTGCTTCTCGACCACGCCCACGACGTCGCCGTCGCCAGAGAGTGCCCACGACCGCGAGACGTCAATTGACCACTTGAACAAGGCGCGACCACACTGTTAACGCATCGTATGCGCGCCCTTGCGCCTGTCGCGACCATGGACATCCACCGCTGCCGTTTCGTTCCTTACCCGCCCTCGGCCATCAATGCCGTTGCCTTTTCGTATCCGTCCATAACCAAGTCCAACAAGAATGCTCCCATCCGCCTCGCGATCGGCCGGGCCAACGGAGATATCGAGATATGGAATCCTCTTAATGGTGCCTGGCACCATGAGTCCACCCTGCACGGCGGCAAGGACCGCAGCATCGACGGCTTGGTGTGGGTAAACGAGCCAGACCAGGTCCTTGGCGATGGCACACGCCTGGTCGGCAGGTCCAGACTGTTCAGCATCGGTTACACCGCCACTGTCACAGAATGGGATCTCGAGCAGGGCCGTCCCAAGAAGCAGGCAACCGGTATGCACGGAGACATCTGGTGCCTCGCTGCACGCCCCGCGACTTCCAGCACCAGCTCTACTTCCGCCGCCACTCAACCGAAACACCTCGTCGCCGGTACGATAGACGGGAGCCTTGTGCTATACTCGGTCGAGGACGGTGATCTCCAGTTCCAGCGCGTCATTGTCAAGTCGACAACAAAGAAGACAAAGATGGTCAGCATCGCCTTCCAGAGTCGGAACATCGTCGTTGTGGGATGTTCCGATAGTGCTATCCGTGTCTACGACATTCGCAACGGGTCAAATCTCCGCACAATGACCCTCGGATCTGACCTCGCTGGTGGCGCCAAAGACATCATCGTATGGTCCGTCAAGTGCCTCGCAGGCAAAGACATCGTCTCTGGTGATTCTACCGGCCAGGTCTGCATCTGGGACGGCAAGACGTACACACAAGCACAGCGATTACAGAGCCACAAGCAGGACGTCTTGTCACTTGCAACAAGCGCTGACGGGTCTACGATCGTAAGTGGTGGCATGGACCGTAAGACCGTCCTTTACCAGCAGACGTCGGGTTCCGGCTCAAGGTGGAGCAAAGTATGGCACAGACGATACCACAACCATGATGTGAAGACCATGGCATCTTTTGAGGGACCGGGCATGAGTGTTGTGGTCTCAGGAGGTAAGCTGGTCTCAATCTAAACTATAACTGTAGCTGCCAACTATACTAACACACATCATTAGGACCGGACGCAAACCCAATTGTTCTTCCCCTGAAGGAAGCTGGCATGGAAAATCACAGGACGCTCTCAAATCTTCCACAGAATCCTCCCGTGCGAAGCGCCGCGAAAAGCCGTTACATTGTTAGTTGGTGGGATAGACAAGTGCACGTGTGGCAGCTTAAGCGAAATTTCAAGGATCTCATCGAGACGCCCGATGCTGAGTCGCCAGTTGCGAAGAATCGACGCCTAGTGGCTTGGATCTTGGTCAAGGGCGAGGCCAACATCACTTCCGCCACGATCAGCGCCGATGGATCTCTCCTTATGGTGACTACTACATCCGATATCAAGGCTTTCCATCTCGGCACTGGAAAGCCTGGTTCCAAGAAGGACGACCTCAAGATCAGTAAGGTTGATGTGCCTGAAACAATCTCTGCAAATGGTGCGAAGCGGGTTGAGATTTCCCCAGATGGGCAATGGGTCTGTGTTGCCCTGCCTGACAACACTGTTCGCGCTTACAGGATCGAAACGTCCGACCAAGTTGCTACGCCAAAGATCTTACCGTATGCCACAAAGCTGTTACGTCTGCGGCGAAACGTTGCGAAAAATATTCTCCTTGGGGGCCTCGGGCAGTACGACCGAAGCATCACACATTTGGCATTCTCGCCAGACAGCAAAATGATTGCAGCTGCAGACCTTGCAGGCTACATCGACACCTGGGTATTGCAGGCAAAGTCAGGCAGCAGAAATGGTGCTGGCGAGTCAGACGACAGCGACTCAGAGGCCGATGCAAGTGACGACGAAAACGGTGTAGACGAGCTGAAGTGGCAGCGCAACAGCAACGGTGGGCTTATTCCCAAGCTGAACGCTGCACCAACAGTCTTGTCTTTTTCCAGCCGGTGTCCTACCGCAGGATCCGATGGCGACGATGAGGACGACTACAGGCTTCTTGCGATTACGGCCCGGCCCCAGATCCTAATCATCAACCCTCTGCACGGCATCATGAGCTCGTGGTCGAGGAGGAATCCTACTTCCAGCTTCCCCGTGGAGTTCCGCAACATCCGTGATCTCGTCAAAGGTGCCCTATGGGCTGGCGAGCGAATTTGGCTCTATGGAAACAGTTTCATTTTTATGTTCGACACTTCCAAGGATGTTGCTGATCCTGATGACATCGCGAACAACGACATGGCGCTTGTAGCGCACGGCACGAAGCGCAAGCGAGGTGCTGACTCGGGCGCTGGCAGCAGGGCAATCAAGGAGGCCACGGGACCAACAAGAATCCTACGCCACGTTCTCGAGGAGGGCACGGAGGAGCTCGATATGGAGGGCGGCTTCGATCCTATGGACACGGACGCGACCAGCGGCGCTGGTGAGGACGATGAAGATAGCGACAGCGACGACTCGGAGGATGAGCGCCACGGCGAGCTCGCGATGCTCCGTAAGGATGCTAGTAAATCCAACGGCGTTGTTCAGAAGCAGCAGCAGGAGGAGCAGAAGCCCGGCTTACCGTTCTGGCACACTTTCAAGTACCGCCCGATCCTCGGTGTTGTACCATTGTCATCTGTGGACGATGACTTACTTGAGGTCGCGTTGATTGAGCGGCCGCTCTGGGATATGGACCTGACCGACCGGTACTACGCTGATGGGGAGCGCGAGAGGTAATTTTGATGCAAAGAAAGCGAGCAAAGACTTTTGCATACGGTTATATCTGTGTAGATAGGTCTGGACAGCATATTCGGCCTGGAGTACAAAACATGACTGATTTACCGTTGAACTTCTGCCTGGTGACATGATCCTTACGAGCTCACTCTTCACCATGATTACTTACAGACTCTGTTGGTGCCGTCGCGCAAGGACTTCCCAAATCAGCCAGCAACGGCCATTTGACCCGCCGGTCTGACAAACCCAGTGGTCAATTTAAAAGGACCCTTGATCGCAAAGTGCACTTCTCTAGTGGGACCTCTAACAAATAACCTTGTGAACCCTGCCCTGCCTTTGCCTGAATTGTTCCCCTGCTGTACATCACATCTGTCGTCTGCTCTAGCCCGTGCCAAGAGAGGGAGACAGAGTGTGGGGGCTGTCTGTCTGAAGTCTGCCCTACAAGGAGGACACCATCGTACGATGACTAACGATTAACAGGAAACGAGGCACGGTACGGGTACGGTCACGGTATCACAATGAACCCTGGCGAGGTCGAGGTTCTGCGAAAAAAAGGGAGGAACTTTTTAGTAACTATACGGAGACCCTGAGGGACCGAGTTAGTGATCCACGGTTTGGGGGGTTAGGGTTGTTGTTCTTTTAGAGAGAGAGAGATAGGGAGAGATAGAGTTTGAACTAAGGGGGGGGGGGGAAGGCTTTGTTTTGAGGGGAAAGTACTTTCTTGAGGCTGCCGGATCACGAAGCCGAGAGGACAAGTAGAAGCAGGGGCCACGGACTTGTTTAGGTCGTTGCTCGTGTTTAAGGTTGGGCAGAGATGGTCTCAGGATCGAATGGATCCCGTCTATTTGGTAAGTTTGGAAAAAGGCTTGGGGGTTGTGAATGAAGCTTAGATGCTTCTAGAGGTTCTTTTGCTTCTGGCGCATTGAGGGGTAAAGAAAAAGGTCAGCAGGGATGCTTTGCTGGGCTGGAAGAACACTTCGACAAGGAAGGAGAAGAGCCTTTTTATTTTTATATTATTTTTAAGTTGGTCGCTGGCATCAATTGTTGAGAAGCTCGGGGGAGCAGTGTTTTTCTTCTTCATACAATATTCAGGCTGATGAGCAATGTAGACAGTTTGCACGTAGGTAGATGGTGCAAATGTCCGAAGTGGACAGGACACGCTTGGCTCCCCTTACGAGCAGAAAAGAGCTGCGAAGCGAGATTGTGGTGTAATCATCACGGTTGCATGCGAGAGTTGACAAACCTGGAAGACAACAGCAGCTAGATCCACGCATGGGGATTAGGAGTGTGGGGAAACGAGAGCGAAAGCAGACAGCATACCAAAGGGACCGGTAGAGCCCTCGCCTCCCAGCGCGTTGGCATGGGCGCAACGCCACCACGTTTCGTGGTGAGGCCGAGATTGCGCCCGCCCTACACAAGCGCGTCCAATGTGCCCCCCTCCCCCTCTTCCTTCCATACGAGTGGTGAGGGCAGGCTCGCGACGATTGAGCAAAGTGATTGCTTAGTGTAGTGGTGGCTGAGCTGAAGAGACACCGATGTGGGAAGGCACAATGCCCATGTGTGACGCGCGAAGCACAGATGGGGACTAGGTGGCGCGCCTGGCGCCGAGTTAGCGGGTGGGCTAGATCTCTGGGCTTGCCCGTTGTGCATTGGAACGTGGTCGGGTTGTGGCTTTGTGTGTGGACTGTCAGCTTGGTGAGATAGTCGCTGCTGGACTGTCCCAAGACTGGAGGCTGATGTGGCAATCGGCTGCTGCCTGGATGTGTGGGAGCATTGAATGAAGGATGTGAAGGTGGTCACGATGCAAGCGCGCACAGAGTTGCTGAGAAGGGCAAGAGGAGCAGCGTTGTCCCGCAAATGTCAGCCGGACCCTGGACCCAGCATCAGACCAGCCCAGTCGTGCAGGGCAGGGGCCCAACAGCTGCACGACAAGGGGGAATGGCATGTATGCAAGGTACAGACAGACAAAGACTGGACTGACATTGAAGCTTAGATCCGGCTAGACCCAGATGCAAGTGCAAGTGCAAGTGCAAGTGCAGGTTTGTCTCGTCGCCAAAGGTACATGTACTGGGACTGCCACAGTCAGGTCTTTGGACCATCGTCATCTCGGCTGTGCCATGATCGGCAGAGACAACAACGAAATGGGGACGGGTTGGCGCGATAGACTGCACAGGTCAGACACACACACACACACACCTTGGTCTGATCCCCAGGAGAACAAAGCAAATCGGGGGTGCACAGGCTGACAGGTCTGGACAGCCCACCATGATGGCTCAGCCCGCGCTGGAGGGTGGTACGCATCGCCACGTTGGGCCTAGCGCCACCAGCAGCGGCCCCTGTCGACGCTTTCACTATTACTACCTTGTGTACAACATCCATGGTCGGCCTCGAGACCTCGGCGGCTGTTCCGCCCGCGTCCAACACATCGTGAAATGAGCCCAGCCCAGCCCAGCCTAGCCCGCCATTGTCTGCATGGCTCCGCGCTCGTGCAGCGCCTCTATGCTTCTTTCGTCCGTTCAGCTCGTCCACCATCGCGCCGTCGCTACCTGCAACTCGCCTGCCCCTGCTGCTGCCTCACGACGCCCACGATGCCCGTCTCAATAAGTAGACGCTGCCGCTGGCGTTCCCGTCCCCGGACGGACTCACCCGCCTCTTCCTCTTGCTCCTCAGCCTTCTGCCGTTGTCGTTGACTCAGACTTCTGCTGCCGCCATATCAAACTTGAGGGTGCTCTGAGCCCCTCATCCCACACTCCTTGTCACCATGCGGGCCTTTGCTACCCTTGCCGCTCTTTTCCTGCCTGCCGTCCTTGGCCACAACCTCAAGATCCCCGCCGTTGAGAAGCTGGTCGACAAGCAGCTCTCTCTCTTTGCCGGCTATGTCGACCTCAACGGCACCCAGGCTGATGGCCTGACCGAGAGCCACGGCTCTGTCTTCTTCGAGTCCGCCGACGTCAACACCAAGCGCCAGAGCACCAATACCCCGTATTGGTATGAGACCATCCGCAAGCAGGGCATCTCGGCCTTCAACACGTCGCCCTCGACCTACAAGGTCTTCCGCAACGTCAAGGACTACGGCGCCCGCGGTGATGGCATCACGGATGATACCGCCGCCATCAACCGCGCTATCCAGGATGGCAACCGCTGCGCTCCCGGCAAATGTGCCTCCTCCAGCACCACCAATGCCGTCGTCTACTTCCCAGCCGGAACCTACATTGTCTCTTCTTCTATCATCAGCTACTACGCCACCAACATCATTGGTAACCCCAACAACCTGCCCATCCTTAAGGCCACGCCCGGTTTCTCGGGCTTCGGTATTATCGATGGCGCTCAGTACCAGTCCGGTGGTGTGCTACCCTACGGTGCCACCAACATCTTTTGGCGCCAGGTTCGCAACTTTGTCATTGACATGACCGCCGTGCCTGCCGCTACCCAGGCTACCGGTATCCACTGGCCTACTGCTCAGGCCACCAGTCTGCAGAACATTGTGTTCAAGATGTCCAGCAACTCTGGCACCCAGCACCAGGGTGTCTTCATTGAGGCTGGCTCTGGAGGTATGCTTAACGACCTCGTCTTTTACGGTGGCCTCAACGGTGCCGTCTTTGGCAACCAGCAGTTTACCGTCCGCAACCTGACCTTCTACAACGCCGTCACTGCCATCAACCAGATCTGGGACTGGGGCTGGACTTACAAG
The DNA here is from genome assembly GCA_031142775.1 of Microdochium paspali. NCBI lineage: Eukaryota > Fungi > Ascomycota > Sordariomycetes > Xylariales > Microdochiaceae > Microdochium > Microdochium paspali. Next base: position 3,641,708 of record JAVBIV010000003.1, read on the forward strand.
AGCATTTCGGTCAACAACTGCAGTGTCGGTCTCAACATGGCCACCACCGATCCTAAAGCCGAAGTTGTTGGCTCCGTCGTCTTCTTTGACAGTTCCTTCACCAACACCAAGGTCGCCTTCAGTGTGTCCCGTACTACCACCTCAAGCCCCAAGACTGGTGGCTCCCTGGCCATCGAGAACATTGTGCTCAACAATGTAGGCAAGGCTATCGAGTTTGCCCCCACCAAAGCGACTCTTCTTGCTGGCGGCACTGGCAAGATTGTCAGCTGGGTCAGCGGTAGCCTGTACAACCCCACTGGTCCCCAGACCCGCGCCGGCGTTCCCGTGAACACTCCAATTCGCCCTGCTGGTCTCCTGCAGGCCAATGGCAAGTACTTCGAGCGCTCTAAGCCTCAGTATAACACCCTGCCTGCCACGTCCTTCCTTTCTGTCCGCTCGGTTGGAGCCAAGGGCGACGGCAAGACCGATGACACTGTCGCGATTCAAAATGCTCTGAACCAAGCTCTCCTGAACAACCAGGTCGTCTACTTTGATGCTGGCACGTACATTGTCACGAACACAATTTTCATCGCTCGGCAGAGCAGGATCGTTGGCGAGGCTTACCCCGTCATCATGTCTAGGGGTGCTTTCTTCAACAACATGAACAGCCCGCAGCCCGTCGTCAAGGTTGGCAACCCCGGTGGTGTTGGCACCGTCGAATGGAGTGATATGATCATCTCGACCCAAGGCCAGCAGGCTGGTGCCATCATGGTCCAGTGGAACCTGGAGTCTCCTGCTGGCCAGCCCAGCGGCATGTGGGATGTGCACACCCGCATTGGTGGCACCGCTGGCTCGGGTCTGACTGTGGCCCAGTGTCCCACAACACCCCAGTCGACGGCCATCAACAAGAACTGCATTTCTGGCTACACGGGCATGCACATCACCAAGACGGGCTCGAACCTGTACATGGAGAACGTGTGGAACTGGGTCGCCGACCACGACGTTGAAGACCCCAACCTCCGCCAGATTACCATCTTCTCGGGCCGCGGCCTGCTCATCGAGTCCACCAAGGGCAACATCTGGCTTGTCGGAACCAGCGTCGAGCACTTTGCTAGAGTCCAGTACAACTTTGTTCGCACGCAAAACATCTTTGCCGGCCAGATCCAGACCGAGACGCCGTACTACATGCCCAACCCGAACGCGTTGAACCCCTTCCCGGCTGTTGCCACGCTCGACGACCCTACTTATAGTGCCCTGTGCCCGCCTGGCTCTCCCGCCAACTGTGCCATGTCTCTCGGACTTAGAGTCAACGGCAGCAAGAACATTTTGGTTTACGGCGCTGGGTAAGTTGATATAATTTCCCAGTGATGTCCTTGATGCTTGGAATATTGCTAACCAATCTTCTCGTACAGCCTCTACTCATTCTTCAACAACTACAGCACCTCGTGCTCCACGCTTGGCAACGCCAACCCGTGCCAGAAAGTCATGGTCCAGTACGACACCACGACCACCAACTTCTTCGTCTACGGTCTTAATACGATCGGTGCCTCGGGTATGGTATACCGTGAGACGACCAAGATGGCGAGCAACTCGGATAACGTCAACGTCTACCCGAGCAGTATTATTGTGTTCCGCAGCGACGTCATCGTGAACTAGTTCGCAGACAGGCTCTTGCTATTGGAAATGGACGGACAGAAAAGTAATTTATGGATCTGTACATATACTGCGATGGCATGCCTCGTGCGGTAACTACCAGGAATATATGTGCACAACATGATCAGCTGCAAATGGTGGTCGTCCTCGAGTGAACATGAAAAATGACATAGCTAAACTGACACATGGATCTTTGGTGTTGCGCCGTGTTGTTATCCATCCTCCTACCATGGCTAAGCTAACGATCGTCACGGGCGCGGATGTGCCAGTGACGAACTTTGTGCATATATGAAGAAGGTTGCATTCTCTACTTGAACATCCGCTATGATCATGCTAATACAATGTGTGGGTACTGCTCGTGGTATCTTTTGTTCATGCTGCTCTGATGCATGTCGTAAAAACAGAAAAATCGCGTTTCCTCCGCCGTGTTTGTCGGTCGCGTAGTGTTTGACCTCTGCAACACTCCTCGATCCTTGGAACGCAGAATATTGCCTGGTGCAGTATAGTGCCTCAAGTCCTCCAAACAATATATGAAAAAAAAAAAAAGAAAGAAAGGCTCGTGGTGCTCAACTCCAAACGCATGTACAACATCACCGCTACGCCGCGCCCCTTCCTTTGGCAGCTTCAGCAGCCCATAAGGTCCTCTCCTTCTTGAGTTCTCGCCTAACATACCAAAACGTGAGCCCCGTCCAGATCCCAGCCCAGACAAACGGCAGACTCCAGCCGATGGTATAGGCGATATCCGCGCTCGTCAGGGCGAAGACCAGGACCGTGGTGAGCACCGCACACCCTTCGGCACCGACGGCCCAGAAAATACCTAGCCGGCGCAGCATGGCACGGAACACGTGCGAGGCCTCGTATCGACGGTCGAGGGCGATGCGGAACTCGGTACCGCCGGACCCGTCGACGGCGCAAATGTCTTCTATCAGGGAGTAGATCCCTGGGCGCATCTGCGCACCCTTTGGCTGTGAGGAGATGCGTACTGGGGCGGGGATCTTGAAGTATCGCGCCGTATCGATCAGGAGCATCAGCGTGCCGAAGACGTAGAGCATGGTCAGGAGCGGAGTTGAGAGGAGGCGGATGTACGGGTCGTCGGGGACGGAGCCGCTGGGAGGGGTTGTTAGTGAGGCCTCTTGTATTATGTTTGATAGTGTATAAATGCAGACGTGTGATAGTATGGCTAGGCTACCTAGGCAATAAGAGGAGGGAGAAGGACACTTACACAATCAACTCGATCATGACGATGATCCATGCGAGCGAGAACATCCAGTGAAACCAGTCAAGGGCCCATCTGTTCTCGACACCAGGAATCTAGCAATAAACTAATGTTAGTACAACGGCTCTGGCAACCCCAGCAACCACGGGGACACATCGGCATATATATGTGTGAATAGGAGTAGCAACAAAACTCACCCGACAAGTACTCCCGTCCCTGTACAGCCTCCACCACCGTAGAAAGTACTCAAGAATACTAGCGCCGCCCAGTGCCGCCGTGACGATACTGAACACTGTATTCGCGCTGAGCCGCTCATCATCCGGGTTTCCCGGCCCGACACCATACCACAGCCCAAAGTACAGCGCAATGGGCATGGCAACGCTATCGAACACGATAATGGTCCAGAACACAATGATGGCCAGCTTGCGCGTGTGTAAAGAGTAGTTCAGCGACGGTGGCTCGGGCTGAAACATGGGGATCCGCTCCGAGGAGGATGCCGCGGCGGTGGTGAGGTCGATGATACCGTTGTTTCGGCTGGTATTGTTGGTGTTGCTGCGGGCGACGGGCGAGGTTGGTGAGTTTCCGAGGATATCTGTTGAGACGCGGCCGCCGGCTATGAAGGCGTCCTCGGGGATGGCGAGCGTGGCTTGGGACGAGCGGCGGCGGGTCATGCCTATGCTCGGTCTGCCGAAGGGACCGTCGTAGCGGCGGTCGAATTCTTCACTGGGACGGAGGCGCCGCTGACCGCCGTGCCCGGAGCCGTTCGAGTTTGCAGGACCATTGGATGTTGTGAACGGGGCCGGTGGCGGGCGTTCGAGGTCTTGCTTTTCATTGGCGGTAGTATTGGTGCTGTTGTCACTGAAGTGTAGGCGCTGAGGCGAGCCTGTTTTGGGTTGTGGGTTTTCTACGGACTGTCTGGTCGTAGGAGCGACCGCACTTGTTGTTGGCTTTTCTGGTATCGTGTCGATCTTGTTCTGAATTGAGGGCACACCTCCTGGTGATGTTGGCAACGTGACATTGGCCGGACTTGCCGGACTTGCGACGTTATCGCCAGTACCGGACGACGCTGCCGCTGACGGCGGCTGTATTGAAGGCATCGCTGTTGGGCTGTGTCAAGACCGTCTAGCTTGGTGATGCTTAAGCCACACAGATGCGAGTGGGTTAGGCTGTCTTGTCGTATAGATGTCCAAATCGAGAATACTGACTTTGCTGGCAGTAATGCCCTCCGTGGGTAATGTCTGAGTAGAAGGGTCGACAGAAAATTGCGGAGAAATGAAAAAGAATACTAGATGCAAGTGATTAGAAGACTGTTGCGGATCTAGCTAGCCCCCATCTCGATGCCGCGAGTTCACAGTCCGTGGTTGAGGGGAACAATGGAGGGCCCAGCTTTTTGCATCCTTGCAAGCAGTCACGACCCGGGCAGGCAAGTTCGAGAGAGGCAGTTAAGTTAACTACGCAGGCCCAGCCTCGAACGAGCCAGGGACAACCCCCCCCTCGCCAAGGTGCCCAGGCCGGGCCAGAAGCGGCAGCGACAGCCACAAGGGGCGGCAAACGCACGCCCCAAGAATAGGCATGCCTCTTAGCCTACGTCAACCTGATAGAGTGCATCGGGCACATAGACACAGTGGGCTCCAACAGGTGCTTGGGTGAGCTTGACCTGGTGGTTGCCAAACGTCATCAAGGGGCCATGACATCATGCGAGCAGGGTCCGTCGCGGGCTCACGGCAGCTTGCGACGCTTCGGCCCCGCTTGGTGGCTGGCTGCCAATCAGCAGGCGACACCCGCGTGGCAGGGTCCTGTTCCTTCGCAGCATTTCCTCCGGTGCTTTTCTTGGCTCCCGAGACTACAACGTCTTCACTACCTCATGCAACTTGTAGATAGCCTTGACAATTCGGTGCGATATGTTTTCTCACAGGGCACCGAGATTAATTGGGTTCGAGATAGGCGATAAAATTACACCCGTGTCGGATCTCTATGTTAGAATCTTGGTATATTCTGTCGTGTGCCCAACTGCAAATACTACAGCTTGATGGAAATATCCCACACATCAAGCCCAACAGCCACCAGCGCTAACGTAGCCACATACCCTACCAAGATCCCCATTGTCACCACGGGGCCAACGTCTAGCGTCGGCACAGTCATATTCACAAGCCCCGTAAGCAAGTTGGCTACCAAGAAGATAGCCAGGCCGTTGCGATTGACAGCCCGGAGAACGGGGCTCGTCGCCGTCTCGTAAGCCTCCTTCTCCGCCCGGGCGTCTGTAGCGTTGAAGTACCCCGGGAAGAACACCGTGTCGATCACACAGATGGCCAGGAGGTTTGCAGAGTTGAACGCTGCGATCCACAGCACGTATGGCAAGTTCGCTAGGCGTCGTGACACCTGCACGCCAGCGCCGTACTTGTAGTCCGTAGTGAAGAAGTATAGCCCTGACCACACAGCAGTCCACGCGCCCATTGTGAGCAGGAGTCTGTTGCGCTGGCTGCTCGCACTGGACCCGCTGCGCGTGATGCTGCGAGGCAGTACGTACATGCCCGTGTCCTGGCCAGCGAGGAAGATCGCCAGATAGCCGGCAAAGCTACAGATGCCCTCGCGGTTCTTGGAGAAGAGATCTGTGCGAGGACCAACAAGGATGAACGGCTGCAGCTGTGTGCTCTCGAGCACGACCTGGTAGCCTACGGCCACGATCAGGGCCAGGGCCGCGTAGGATGGAACGATTTTCAAGGCCGACTGGAACAAGGCCACGAAGGGCGGGAGGAAGCCCAAGGTGAAGAAGAAGTTCCAGTGCACGCCATACTCAGTGACATGCTCCGCGTAGTCGAGACCCTTGACACTAAGAAGTCGGATTACGCCAAGGACGAGCAATGGAAAGGAGTGCCGCATCGAGTAGAGTAGTCTCTGTGCAAGCGGCGTCGTCTTGCCTTCAGCCCGCTCCTTGAGGACGGGCCGAGCTCCGACCACGCCGGCGGAGAAGACAAAGCTTCCCACGCCAACGTCCATGAGGGAAGTACCCCACGTCTCAACCTTGGCAAACCGTCGGGGAAAGAGCCGGAAGTCGACGGCGAGAATGGCGAGGCAGGTCATGATCATCATCAGACCTCTATATGTCGTCAGGAATGGCTTTGTCGAGAGGACCCCGAGCTGCCCTGATGTGGACTGCGACGATGCCCCGGGTGGGAGCTTGGGCTTCTTTCGTGAGCCCGGGGGCTTTGGTGGGAGGGCATAGAGAAATATCGCCGGGACGAGGATCAGGCCGCTGAGGAGTGGTGTTGTGTTGGCGTAAAGAGTGATGGCGAGTAGGCTTGCGACGGCGTTGAGGAGGAAGTCGACGACGAAGCTCAATGGGGTGTACGGCTTGAAGAAGGACTGTCGCGACTGAAGAATCGACCAGAGGAGGAAGGCAATCTGCGCAAGAGAGAGAACGTTAGTCTGGCTTCACGTTTTGCGTGCACCGATTGGTTATACGGACCGGGCCGACAGCGACGACATAGTTTATCTCGGCGACTGAGCCACCGGAAAGGCCGGATACAAAGTCCTCCTTGCGCTGCTTGTAGCTTGCCGCAGCGGCTGCGGACGAAGCCGCTGTTGTGTCCATTTTTTTATTTTTATTTTTTGGTTGGCGTTGAGCTCCAAGTGGCGAGGAGCGCTTTCGGGAACAATAGGAGAAAAGCGATTGCTAGGACAGCGGAGGAGCAAGGTTTATCGGTGTCGCAAGCAGATGACACATTGCCCTGGGGCGCTGGCGCAATGTGTCCTGAGTGCAGAGCTGCGAGTGGGGAGCTGTTCCGAAGGCATCGCGGAACCTTGGAAGCTCTGGAGGTGCAGGTGGGCTGCCATGCGAACTGTGCAGCCAGATTGACAACGGCAGGACGGAAAGGCCCCATATAGGGCTGCGCCGCCAATCACAAGTCGAGACAGTCCAGCATAACCCTTGATTACTTGAGTAATTACAAGGTAACTCAAGGCAAGTATTGTACTGTACTGTGAGGAAGTTACTTGGTGGAATAATGCAGACACGGCGCCAGCAAGCCGCCCGGTCATTGTACAGAGGCTTCGAGAACTGTTCAAGTCCCCATGCCTTGCTGCCACGGATATTGTTGCACACTGCAGATTCACCATGTGGCCTTCCAGACTAAAGATGTCAGCGCCAACAAGCAAGAGACCTGCAATGTCCCGGCCTGGCGATTGCCCCTGAGACTGAGACTCCAAGTGTGCACTGTTACTCACTCAGGCACCACGACGCAGATAGCACAGACCTGGGCCCCTAGGCCCAGAGAGCGCGCAGGATGCATCCTTGGGGGAATCACGCCACGCCATGCACGACACCATCTGCCCGGGGATGGCCCTTGCACGAGCCATCGTCTACCGTGGGAGGCGGGGGGGGGGGGGCGGGTACGACTGTGCTCAAAGCTCGTCAACACCAGACCGGAAGCTGAGCCGGTCGAGCCAGCATCACAGACTCTGCCTACCATACTGCTATGTATGTAGTAGGGCGGGATCCACGAAGAAGAACCCTGAACCCTGAAGTCCCTGCTCAAGTACAGTAGACACAACAGCAAACAACAAGGACCAACAAGGCAAAAGGCCCTGGGCCTGCTCAAGACCAATGCGCGTCTCTCCTCGCCGGCGCCGTTGACGGATCCGCCTCGACTCTCAAACCCGCTAGCCGGGACTACCTGGGTAGCTTCATGACTCTCTGCCTCTTCTGCCGGTGCCAACAGGTTTGACGTCCTCTAGATTATCAGGGCCTTCCCTGGGATCGACTCCATCCGAGTGCCCGTGGGCCCATTGATCCTCACGCCATTTGGTGCCTCCCTCTCGCTTGCCTTAATTACCTTGCATTCTAGTCTGTTGCCCTATTCTGCGCGGCCCTAGCGTCCTGGTGCGCGTTCCACGGCTGTCATGGCAAGTCGAGACGATTGACCCAGAGGCCCGGGTCCGATCCGTCCACGTCCATCTAAAGTTCCCTGGGGACCGGGGAGAGTTCATGGTTGTTTGATAAAGATGCGCAATCACGCCCTTGATTCATGTTTCCCATCTTTCTCTTCTCCCCCCCATCTCCTACTTGCAAACACTCCACATTCACTCGTTCTTGGCACCAACTACCATCTTGACCACATTCATTCCTTTCTCACACTTATCTTCTCCTGTCGCACACGACAGTCCCGCCTTCGCTCTCCATCACTACTAGTCTCACACAATTCCTTCTCTCTTCTTACAACAAAGTGCCAGCAACATTACACTTCACAGACTAGACCAAACCATCTTTGCCTCTGTACTCCGGCAGTGCAGAAACAGCAATCGTCCACTTCGCACCAGCCCCATTCAGAGATACCCAGCTGTATTCAGCACCGCCCTTTTCGACGTCTACTTCCATCTGATCAGAAAGACGTCCATCATAACCACCACAACCGCAAAGATGCTGGCCCCAACCCCCCGCCGCTCCAACGCCCCGGCACCGGTCCTCATATTCAACAACCACCACTACCCAGCCATCCACGTCGTCCACGCCAACGCCAGGGAGAATAATAGCAACGCCGCCACCACCACCACCACCACCACCACCAAGCAGAACAACCCCCGCCCTTACACGCCACCGCCATCCCGCAAAGCCCTCCAGGCGCACCGCAGCCCCGGCCTGCCGATCCCATCACCCCTGGCCGCGGGTGGGCTACCCAGCCCTGTCCTCCCGCTGGGCTCGGCGTCGAGTTACACCACCAGCAGCTCATCCGCATCGCCAGCTCTATCAGCGAAGCAGTAAGGACAAAAAGAATTGCACCTCTTCTTCTCCTTCTCCATCTCAATCTACGGGAGATATAACCACCCCCCCTCCCATCACCACCACAACACCAGAATGGAAAGGCGGAAAATAAAACACACCACACGACGGGCGCGCAGTGCTACTTTCCCCAACGACCAACAACATGAAAAAAAGAATCAGACTCACCCAAACAGAAAAGGGTGTTTTTTCTATCCACTATGGCTGGTTTAAAAAAAAAAAAAAAAAAAAAAACGGCGTACCACCGCTGCCTGGAGCACATGGCTTTTCTGGAAACCCGATGAAAACAAGGAACGCAGCTTTTGACAGTCCAGTACCATTTACTTCACAACAAATCTACTTTCCGTGAATGTAGAATACATGTGTGTATATATCCCCTTCGGCCACATGGTCTCTTTTTTTGCAAATGGACGGGCGTTTTATATTAGAGGAAAACAAAACAGGGGCTAGAACGTGATACACCTATCTACACAATATAGAAATATACCAATATGCTTTCAAAGAAACGATATGTGATATTGCAGTGCCTAACTCAAATGCCTTTTCCCCTAGTTTGGAACGTTAATCGGCTTTCGAGGCTGAACGAGACGATCAGACCCGTACTTAGCCTCATTCGATGCCTCTCGACCTAGAGTTGCGCCTCATCTGGTCACAAAAGTTCTCCGTTCACGATTAAGAATTTAACAGTAGTTATGATATTGATCTAGCCGCCTCGACTAGTATAAACAAGACAAAACGCCATGGCAGCACTTGCCATTGTGGAAAACACACTGCGAAGCCGCCAACCGAGCAATCTTGCTCTGGTACCCAAAACGACTTATTCAACCGTCATTACCCGACATATTCCACTGTACTCATGCAATAATGTGCCATCCTACACACTTGATCAAAATCATCAAACACCCTGCCTCTCATTTAATCAAGACTCATCCACGTCCATGCACCGAGGGCACCAGCAATCAGCAACGCAGTAACGATACCGGCGCCAGCCTTGTCACCAGTGGTGACAGGAGCGAAGACGACCGAGACGTCACCAGTGTCAGATCCGGCGTTGAAGTCGCCCTGCGACGTGCCACCAGTGGCATTGGTCAATGGGACATCTGTGCCTGGCGTGATCAGAGACATCAGAGCACCCAGCACGTTCATCTGCTGGCCGGCACCAACTTCGCCATCGAACTGGCCACTAGTCCAATGAAAACCGCACATGCGTCCGTTGCTGCCACCCGTGCACTGGTTGACCGCAGCCTGCGCGCTCTTCTTCAAGATAGGGAGGATCAGTGGCTGGGTGTACGGTGCCATGACCATTGCCGAGCCCATCCAGCGGTGGAGATAGCCCTTGAACGACTTCATATCCGTGTTGCACACAGCAGGCTCACACGATGGCTCGTATGCAACGTCATCGATGAAGAAGTCGCGCGTCATCCCAGACAGTAGGCCATCAATCTCATCCTTCCACTTTTGACTCTCGGTCTGCAAAAAAGTAGAAAAAAAAAGCGTTAGGAACCATTCGTCATTAGAAGAATCATATTGCAGTCCTTACCATATTGTACAGGAAGGCGGATCCCTGGAGCAGGAGAGCGGCATTGTACGAGAACTGTGCCTTGTTGATATCCTTGCACGCGTTCGGCAGGTGGCCACCATCGAATACACGCCAGTCAGTCGAGATGTAGCCAATCTTCTTGATCAAATCGTAGGTGCGCTCGGCAAGGTCGATGTATGTCTGGTTGTTGTTGTTGTAGCGTGCCAAGCGGGCGCCCATGTTGAAATAGCAGGCATTGGCGATAGTGTTGATGTAGTCGAAACCGTTATTGGAGGGATATACCTGCCACCGCAGACCCCACTCACACTGAGTTCCGGCAGGTGCGCGGCGATCGTCGTGTGTTTGCTCGTTGAAGACGGCTTGCACGAGGGACAGCCACTGCGGGGAGCCCTCGGGGGGGTTCTCGTAGCCAGTCTCCGCAGCGAGCATGGCAGACATGGCCCAGAAAGCCTGGTCATCGTTGCCCATGGAGGCTGACCAGTTGCGAGGCATGTAATCCCTATCATCACCAGTCTGTGCAATCATGGCTGCAGAAATGAGGTCGTTGAACTCGTCGTCGCCGGTGTGATGCCAGTAGTCGATGAGAGTTCCCCACATGGCACCGCCCTGCCACCAGTAGTAATCGCCATTTGGAGGAGGGCCTGGTAGAATACCAACTGTCCAGCCGGGCGTTGAGATGGGGTAAAAGCTGATGAGATCCTGTGCGACAAGCTTGGCGGCGGCCTTGATCGAGTCTGTTTGCGGGAGATCAGTATTGTGGTCACCGGCCGGCAGTAGTCCTGTGCCAGTATGATTTGTGATTGTGATGGTCAAGACTCACTCTCGTCGTCCAGGTCGACTTGTAAGGCGCCAAGCGCAGTCTGTGCCGCCAAGCCAATCGTGGCCAAGAGGCCTGTTGATAACCTGACCATGGCGATGTGATGAGTTGTGCGGGGTGCGGGGTGCGGCCTAGCAGTCTGCTGGCGCTGTGTCGAGGCCGAAAAGAAGGTTGAAATGTAGTTTCGGTGTCAAGTTGCGTGTCAAGACGATAGATGATGATGTCGTTGACGATGTGCCAAGCACAATAAACAAGGCCCCCCACCGCTGGCGAGGTGCTGGGGCAGCGTGTGGTAGCCGAAAAAGACTGTGACGAGGATGCGACAAGACGGGTGGGTTCAGGACGAGCGACGAGAACGAATGTGGAAGACTGAAGGCAGTCTCTGGCGCAAGCAATGATGCTGGAGAAGGAAGAGAAATCCAAGGCTGGCTGGCTGGCTGGGATCCGGGACTTGGTAGCAGCAGGCTGGGCGACCGGGCAAGGCGAGGGAGAGAGAATCCTGATGGCGCAACCGGGCCAAGCAAGGCAAGGGCAGGCTGGAGGGCAGCGAGCAGCACCTGCAGAGGGCAGCCGCAGGTGGGGCGCGCCTGTGGACCGCAGGACATGGAATGGACGCTACTTTAAGGTGCCTTACTTGCGTTTAAGCACTTAGGCTTAAGCTGCTGCGAGCCCATGCGCACATAAGCGTAAAAGCATGTATGACCATGGGGTGCTGCCAGGGCCAACGGACCGACCACCAAGTACGTCAACGGTGGGGCGGCCCGTCCAAGCACGTCTTGACGAGCTTGTCAACATGAACAGTTCAAGCACTCTTCGCATTGACTGACGGTCTGCGCCGCCACGCGCAACGCGCTCCTCCCAACCTCTACCAGCACCTGCCCATTTGCGCGCGAGCCCTTGAAACAGCACACCACCACCATCACCACCATCTGCTCTTGCTGCCCGCGATGATGCAGGCGAGGAATGCGCCAAGCCGGCCCGGCATGTGCTGAACCCGTCTCATCGTGTTTCCATCCAAGACTCCCATAATCCTCCCAGCGGGCCAATACAGTCTTGAAGTCAATCAATCTCCGGCCTCTGCTCGGCTGTGCTGAAAAAACACGAGGGGAAAAACACTGGGTCGCCTCCCACACACTGTCGCAGGTCACTTGCACATCGCGTGCGCATCGCAATCAAGGGCAACCACATTTCCCACTGCAAGGAATCCCAAACAAAAGTCGATCAGACCCGCATCGGTGCCCACACTTGCCGCAAGTATCCGATCCGACATCACAGAGTCCATCTTTGAAGATACTGTGTATCCACACGATACGCAACCAATCCAATATGCGCATCCGCGATCAGCACGGGGAGCTCATCCCCTCGGGGGAGCTATACGAGCGCTTCTGCATCCCGAAAAAAACAATAAGCTCAAATAGGCCACCACCCATTGTTGATGGTGGCAGCCCACACTAGACATGTAAGTGTGGTGGTGGTGGTGTTGTGCGGCGGCGGTGGCTGAGCACCAACGCTAAAAAACAAAACAAAAAAATAGGAACCCGCATCGACGGCGCGCCATGTCTCCAAACGTCTAAACCCTTAGAATTCCTATAATCTTCCGAAACCCCCCGTGCGCGGAACAAAGTCGTCAGGCAAACTCATTACCGACCAAGACTACTTGCGTACTTAGGTACGTGTCGATTCCCCAAGCTCTCCAAGGCTGCAGACGTCCACAAAAGCCCGCTGATGGCCGCGGTACGGGACAATATCCCCTACGCCAGTCTGCGACTGAACAGATACCGATGATGCTCACTCAGCCCACGAAAACTCACAAGCATGGCACTGGCACACACACACACACACACAGTTCCGACTGCAGAGCCGCACGCAACGCTAGCACCAACATGCGCCACGCGACTAAAAGAACGTCAACGCCACCACCAACCTTGACAACCTGCGTTTGAACAATGAAGTAATTACTTAAGCACACTCCACAGCCTCCGAGTCCAGTCAATCTTGCGACTACGCGCATGAACTAGCCAGTATTCCGTATTAGCAGTCGGCGATGCTCAAGGATGGGTTGCATTTTGCAAGTGCCGTGATCCGTATCTTCGACATGCGCCTTCCAGCTTGTCGTCATCATACTCCACCGCATGCATGCACTGCTAGCCTGCTCCACAGCCGTTGCTAAAGTGGATGCATGTTCGACTAGACAGGGGTAGGAGGAACCACGAAACATGACATTGTGTGTTTGGTCATCTGTTTCGTTGCCGAGGCACCAGACGATTGTCCTGTTCAAAATGCCAAGTCTCTATGCACTATTCGGCTTGGACCAGTTAGTGGACGAGGCAGACTTTTAAGCATACACTTTAATCTTGAATGGCATGAAACGGTGGCAACTGGGCTGTATTTGGTCCTTGCGCTACCGGTGGCATGGCGCCAGCTTGGATGTATAAGATCCCCATGCTAAGATCGAGGACTAGCAGACCTTCGTCTAGCTTCCGCTTGGCCATGTGCTTGGCCTCTCCAGTTGGATGATGCGATTCCAGCATCTATCCCGAATGTTGAAGCAACGAATGCACTTATTTGCGATGCTCTTCATCGCTGTAAAGCAAGAACGCCGGGTTATCCCAATATTTCTTCTAATTCCCTTTTCGCCCCATAGTCCAAAAAGTAATGGCTACTCCAATCCGTTGTGCTGCTGAAAGAAGGACGGCAATGCTTTGGTATCGTTTCGTGATGCATGTATCGCTAAAATGATGATGATGAATGATGATGATGGTGGTGGTTTTTGTTGGTCGTGATTCTCGTCGTCGGGGCTTATGCTTGGTGTAGAAGCTGTGCCGTTGGCGATGATCTGTTTGAGCATCCGGCAGGGATGCGGTATGGTGTGGCTTCGAACTCGAAATCACCACAGATAGTTGAGCACGCCGCCGCATGGACCTTTAGACCACTCGACGCACTGACTGTGTGCGTTTAGCAGGTTCTTCTAGCTCCTGCCCGCGCGCAGCAGCTTGGTCCGCAGCCACAGAATAAACATGTGCCATTTTCCTTGCGTCTTCCTCTTTGCCGTCTTGGTTCTCGCCACTGGCGCCGGAATAAACGCCCGCGAGTCAGCAGGCCGCTCTCCTATCGCGGGCGGATTCTGGGGATTCACAGCATCGTAGTTGTTGCTCGCAAATTTCTCCACGTCGCGAGCAGTCGGGACGGTATATACGCTCGTACTTTTACGGGATAAACTGGGTCGTGTGGGTATGCCGAAGCTATTCCTGCCGCCACTGCTGGTCGTGCTGATCTTGCGCATGTGCTTCCCGCGAGGCATGGCTTGCTCCAACTCTGCAGAGTCCTGCCGCATCCGCAGCGCGTTCTGCTCCTTGAGCGCTGCGGCAGCCTTCTTCTCAACTGCCAGCGCTCGTTTGTTGTCGGCGCGCTCGCGACGCTTGATGTCCTCTCGTGCATATTTCTCCTCTTTCGCGCGCTCCTTCTCCTCGAACTTCCGCCGTGCTTCCCGTACATGGTCTGCATGGGTGACTGTGTCCAGGTCAGACTTAGCTCTCAGCCGTGGGAAGCCAGCTTCGAAAGAGGATCGCAGCGGAGACATGGGAGCTATGGAACTAGAAGGCGAGTTGACGGGATACGCGGAGCTAAGTGTCACAGAGGTGGGCGTATCGGCACCAGGGCTGGCGTGCAGATCAGCCTTGCTTGAGACATGTGCCAAGAGAGATGATAGTGCTGGTGTCGTGGAGAGCGACCGCGACGTGTTGATCCGCAGCGACGGCTGCGGTGTAGCGTTGCTGTCTGTGAGAGACGAAGATGTCTTTTGACTCACGAGGGATGGCCGGCGAGGGCCAAGTGCTGGCTGCGGGGGTGAATATGCGCTGGTCGGCTGACGCTGCAGGTTAAAGCTGTTACGACCTTGAGACTCCCCAGCGGCGGCGAACGGATCGGTGACGTCGTCCTCGTCCTCGGTGATTGTGCTTGGCGAATAGTCGCGACCGTCGCCGACATATGATGCTACTGAGTTGGCATAGGAAACTGGAGGAGTCGCGCCACGCGGTACCTGCTGGAAAGGATGGACAAATGTCGACCCAGATCGGACGGGTCCAGGCATGCCGCCGTTGCCGCTGTTGGAAGTCGCGACTGAGAGGTGGCTGGTGCCGGATATGGAGCGCGAGTGGTGATGGTAGCGCCTGACTGCCGTACTAGAAGGAACTGCGGTAGAGCCGGCGACTGTAAAGCTAGCAGCTGATGTGGGCGCGATGACATGTTCGAAGGTGATAGTGTCGAGGTCCTTGTTGGAGCGGGTGAGCCGAGGCGCGTCGTAAAAGGGGACGGCGTCGTAGGGTGCCTTCTCATATATGCTGTCGGGAATGTCCCAGGCGCGGTCGAGCTCGAGGGAGGCCCTCGCCGAGTGTGACAGCTTCCTAAGAATGGGTTTCACCTTCTTTGACGGCTTCGCGCGTAATTTAGCCGGGGCATCGCCCGCCGCGTGCGACGTCCAGGCCGGGAAGTCGTGAATGGTTGCCATTGTGCGGCCGTCTTTGGTGTGTGGCCAACAAACAAAGGCTTCGCGAGACTGACCACGTGATGTCGTGGTTTGGGAACAACGGCTGGTACCGACTAATGGTCACCTCTGATGCCTTTCTGGTCCTCCAGGTAACCAGACCAACCAAGGCAACGGTGCAACAAGTACCTCAAGGGGCCTCAAGTGGGGGTCGGACAGTTGGTTGATCCGGGGTCCAAGAAGCAAGCGATACTCGGTATAGCGGAGTCACCCTGTGTGTGGGTGGGTGTTACGAGCAGAAGGAAGACATGGTAATAGTCGCTGTGGTTCCAGAAGACGGAGAGAAGCAGGCAGCTGAGGACCCAAGGTGAAAGCTGGAAGATCAAGAGTGGCTGAGGGGGCTTGGGACGTGTAATCGCGGCCGCGGGCGGGAGCGTGGACCAGCCGAGGAGATGGGCCTAATTAAACAAGACGGGGGATGGGACTTGTGGCGGGGCCGGCAAGTAATATGTAGGCACGCGACAAGGACGAGGTCTCGTGAGGCCGGCGACGACGGGCGGATGTCTCGCTTCAAGAGGAGCAACAGGCGGGCGGGAGTGGCTTTTGTCGGGCTAACGGGGAGAAGGATCAGGGGACGAGACGACGAGGAGGCCGACGGGGATGGACTTGTGATATCGGATCTGACGGCGAGGCGGTCGGGGGCCAACGCCTGGGACGGAGCCGGCGGAAGGAGAGAGCAGACGGGGGCTCTGGAGTCCTGGACGGGGGTGGAGGGGGGGCAGCCAGCTCTCCAGCTGCATCCAGAAGGCAGGCGCAGTGATAAGCCCGGGCTGGGCAGACCAGCTGCACTCCCACTTGCAGGCGGGCGGCTTAGAGCTAGGAAGCACTGGGCAGACAGCAGAGGAGCACCCTAGAGTAGGCACCCAGCCCCCCGGGGGGGTTATCCACAGTGCCCAGGTAGGTACACGTGCAGCCAGTCGGGGAGCACACGCGGCTGCACCGGCCACTGCGCTGTGGGGCGCCTCAGCACACCTTTCCCAAGGGTTGCTGGCTCCGGGGCGGAGACATCTGGCTGCGTGCTCTCTCCGCCTTTCTCGGCTTCCAGAGCGCTTGGGAACTGTTCATGGGTGCAAAGGGGACAAAGGGGTGAGAAGGAGAGCTACTGTGCCCAAAGGTAACTTGGCTTGGGTTCGAAAGTTGGTGTGGTTCGACAGGAGCGATGACAACGTCACGAGGGGCGGCAGCGCCCACAACCAGACTTGGGACTCGTCAACGTCAGCAAGTCGCACGACATCACGACTGGCCTGGCCGCTTGCAACCACCATCTGCAGGCTCTCCGATGACTTGATATATGCCTCTGGCAGGCGTGTTGGCAGCGAAGGTTTGCATGTCTTGCCAGTGCCATGGACGATCCTCCTGTCGCCCCCTTTTGCCGCCTCTCAGGCCTTTCAGGACACGCGCAAGAGCGCTTGCGGCACAACTATTGACAAGCACAAAAGCAGCGAGTCAGCGGCGTGGGGGATGTTGGCGAGGCTGCGCTACAGAGCACGCTTACCTCCCCGCCGAGCCCTGTCAACGAGGGTCTGCTCTCACCGGCGGCCTGGACCGTCCCATGTCCAAGCTCCCAGCATGTTCTGGCTGGGCCCTGCATGCGAGCATTGCGCCGCGTGGCGCTCTGCATCCCACCCAATCGCAGCCTCGCAGCACTACCACTACTACCTAAAGATACCCAATGTGGTGACCGCTCCAGGCTTTGGTTTCTCCAGGCTCTCTCTCCCTCTCTCTTTGGAGCGACCGGCCAGCGAGCCAACCAGACAAGCGCGGGGTGGGTGGGCAGCTTGTTGCCCTATACTATTAAGATTTCGGCCTCAGCTGTCTATCTGCCACAGCAACAACCAATCAAGATGCATGTGTCAGCTGATCCGCAGGCATCAGCCTACAACCAGAAGCTCCCAAAACGGACAACTTCCCCGCGCGCAGATACTTGGCGCCTCCGCCGAAAGACATCAAGATGAAACATTCTACATTCCTGCCAACAACTCGCGCAACTCTTGTCGCAGCTCCTCCTCACCTGCTCGTGCCCCGATCAAAAGGTCCATGTGATTGACACGCAGCACACGCTGCACTGCACTGCACTTGACAGCTCAACACCGACCCTCAGGGGGTCGTGAGCATCCTGTGGCCCGGGACCTCCAAGGCGGTCAGCCCACCATCACCGCCTGGCAGACACGCTCCAGGTTTGGTAAAGTCGGTCGACTTATTGACTCGCTGGCCCGCCCGCCTTAACGTTATCCATACTCGGAAAAGGAGTCGTGCTTCGACGGAAGAGGTCCGGCCGCGTCCAGCTGGAGCCTTTCACCATGACAACGACAACGACAACGATAACGACAACGTCAACACCAGCGACCGCCCTCAGACACTGCTGTGAGACCCCCCAGTGTCGCGGGCTGCATTAGCCTCTTACTAAGCACTTGGCCGCATCAACAGCGACAGGTTTTGGGATCTGTGCAAACAACACCTACTTGACTCATTAGGGCAAAAAGCTGATTGCACAAGCAAACTCACGATCCGCACCTTGTGTCGCTTTGCGGCACTTTCGGCGACTTGACACTGCATCGCGACCATGACGCCGTCCGTCAATGGTGCGCGTGGCTTAAACCTACTTCAACCTTGACATCACCGCACGCCAGTATTCGCCGGAATCACGCCGACTCATTGACTCTGCTTCCAAATCCATGCCTACCTTATAAGGGACTTGGCACAAACTTCGGGCACAATCCGTAGTGACTGATGCCAGTGTCGCTGATGACGGTGATGTGCAGCATACAGCAACTGGCCGGCCCCAATTCGAGTAGCAGGATGGACATACCTAATACATCCTTAAGTAAGGTAGTAATACCACTCCCGATCCGCCGCCCGCCAGGTTACCCCCTCCTTCCCCCCCTCCGCTTCTCCAACTCAGCTTCGCCTCAGTCCAGCCCATCAGCCCAAGACCGACGACGACTTGCGCGTCACCATCGCCCCCTCCAGGTCGGACCCCTGCCAAATCCGTGAATCCCACTCGACGACTCTGGTGCGCCCTCCCTCTACAGAGCAGTTTACTCGGCTCTTCCAAGTCATGACATGACACACACGCCTTGCCACGTGCGAAAATGCTCTGTGTCTTTCATGACTCGTCGAATGTCGCGCAGCGATACTGGACTCGGCAACAAAGTGCTGAAGAAAAAGAGAACAAAGAAGAGCCATTTCAAGCAATCTTCACACCCCCCCTTTTTTTTCTTTTCTTTCGTCTGCGTGCAAATCAAGTGTGTGTATAAGAGAGAGAGAAAAAGAGAGAGGGAGATTCCACGACAAAAGAGCCCGTCCCGTCTTCCGTCGAATCAGTTCTGTGTGTGTTTCGCGTTCCCGCCGCGCCCGCTGGACGTAGCTGACGTAAGCGCAACCGGCATCATCGGAGTATGTAGTCTCCAATCGGCTGCCGTCGCTGGGACAACTCCCGTCTCTCTCTTCCTGATCCGGTTGGGTCCACAAGATATACTGCATGGACCTCCCGTGTTTGGACTATACCCCATAAGATCGTCACAATGCCAGGGCAGTCGCTCACGATGCTTGCAGCTTCTAAAACGGCATATGTGCCACCAACGCGACGCTCACTTGTGGCTGGTAATCACTTCGCAGGTCAGTTCAGGCTGCGAGTGCATGTTTTTCAAATGCTCAATGCCTGTAACCTAGGACCTACCGAGGAAATGCACATCCGAGGTCACGGGGCTATGCACAGCCGTCATCATCACACATGCACAAATCACAGGACGGCCCCAAGGACTAGTTTTGAGAAAGTTGTCTCGCTCATAAAAAAAGTGTGATGATTGCTCAACGCGTGCACCCATTAACTGCGATCTGCAGTTCAGGTTGCTAATAAATACAAACATAACTAATAAAGAGTGACCATGTCAAAACCCTTCCCACGAAGCCATCATTCATTGCCTCATTGGCTCCTCTGATACCTCCTTCAAAAGAGCTATTACGTACAGTGGCTTTGGACGCGCCTCCATTTTCAGGACGCGCTCTAATGTCTCACCAAGACTCATAAACTCGTCGGTATCCTCTGGTCTCGGTTTTCTGGCCCTTAAATCCTGCCAAATAAGGCCGATCCAATATTTGCGGCTGTCATGACCACAGAGCGACGGACGTTCTCAACGTTTTCGTTGCCTCCCAGCTCGCTGGCATTGCTATCGGCTGGGTAGCAGAAAGCCATAATGGCAATGATGATGTATGTCGAGCACAGAAGTGCACCTTCGAGATAATTGCTTCTGCCGTCAAGAATGAGAAAGTTGATGATGAAAGCCGAGACGAACAGGCAGACGGTCTCGAACAGAGTGAAGTAGAGTGTCATGGGCTTGTTGATGATCCAGCCGAGGATGACCATCAACGGTGTAAGGAAGAGGGCGATCTGAATTGAACTGCCAACAGCAACACCGATCGCAAGATCCATCTTGTTCTTCATAGCAACCATGACAGCTGTGACGTGCTCTGCGGCATTGCCGACGATTGGCAAGATGATCAGACCAATAAAGAGCTCACTGATATTGCTAGTTTCGACAACGCCTTCAATAGCGCCGACCATGAACTCGGCACAGACTGCCACGAGAGCTGTAGTGATGAGAAGCATGACCACTGCTGCCTTTTGAGACATGTCGTCCTCGCCTTCGTTGTCGGTAGCAGGAGGTCCGTTCACAACATCAATGGGGATGTGCGAAGGGAGCATCGCACCAGGAGGGCGCAGGTGTTGCTGATTCAGGCGGTCCGGAAGGGAGTTAGTCCTGCGGATACCCATGCGCACACGAGGAACAGGCCCAGTAGGCCCAGTCATTGCGTTCGCATCAGCGGGCTGCGAAAAGACGGGTGGAGCGAAACTTGATGCCATTGGCCGGATGGAGGAGATGGCACGCATGCCTGGAAATGGGCGACGAGGTGTGCCTGCGGCATTTGCCTCAGGCGCGGTATTGCCCATCTCAGCAAAGTCGACACGGCGAGTCTCCCCGTTTTCGACATTAGACCCGGCGATGGCCGCAGGCCCGACACCTGCGATGTTCTCGCCGGACGTAGCGGCTTCCTCCTCAGGAATGGTCTTCTTGCCTTTCTTGTGATGTTTGCCTTTTGAGCGTTTGTGACGATAATGGCGATGGCGGCGGCTGTTCTGGGTCTCTTCAGCGCCTTCAAGAACATCATCATCGTCAAGGTGGTTCTTGGCCTCAACAGTGGGACTCGTAGACGCTGTTGCAATAGAGCCAGTCTCAACAGAGTCAACCGAGGCGAAACTGGACTTTCTGCGGCGACGGCGGATGGCGCGCTTGACCCGTCGGGTCATGGTGTTGCTCGAGTGGCTAGAGCCGTCTGAGTCCGAGTCTGAGGAAGAGCTCGACTCGGAGCTGGATGTGTCCATCCAGGCGGCGGCAGGGCCAGGAGTTGCTTCAGCATCGATGATGTGTTGAGGGGTGGACTCGTACATGTAGGCGTGTGACTTCAGCTGGAATAAAAGGTACACGACGTAGATGATGAGTAGAATCTATGTCCGTGTCAGCATGCCCGAATTTTCAAAGTCGATAAAGTGAAATACATACAATGCTCGTGCCACGGCTGACAGTGAGCGACTGGGCGTCAGCCTCCTTGCTATCGGCGAAAGAGGCATGGAATGCAGTCTAACTAAGTATTAGCACAACCGCGCGGCCATCAAGACAACTTGCCATCACTTACGGGCAGAAGCAGACTGATGACACTCAGTGACAGCAAGCAAGCGCTCATTTGAGTGACAGTGCTGTTGTAAATCTGTTCGCGGAAGCGGAGACCGCCGAGGAAGAATGCCATGCCGAGAATGAGGAGCAGGTTCGCCAAAATAGAACCAAGCAGGGACGCCTGCACAATGCGAATCTCATTCTTGGTGAGGGCAATACTGTACAAGGGTAGGAGGGTAGTTAGTTGGTGTGTGTTCTGACGTCTCATGCGGGCCAAGAGTTGCTGATGCATTGCCGAGCCTTAGGAACTCTAGGCATTGTGGAGCAGTAAAGCTTACATGCTGTGCACGGTGTTAGTCAAGAAGCCAAGAGAACGGCAAGGACAGCCAAGGCTGGGCGAGAAAGCTTACAAGATGATCAATTCGACCGCATTGCCAAAAGTGACGTTCAAGAGTGCGCCTACAGCGTCACCCATCTTTCGTGCCACAGACTCGGTTGCATGACCAAGCAGACCAGCAAGAGGCACGATCGCAACGGCGTTGACACCAAAGACAGCGCCTGGGGGCATGCCGGGGATCTCTGCGATGGCGATGCCTGCTGGGACAAATATCAACCCGAAATTCAGAGGGGTATGGAGGATGATTTTCTTGCAGCCCAGATAGAAGCGCACAGCGACGTTTGGCTTCTTTTCCGGGGTGTTGGGGCCGGGTCCTACGACAGCCCCCGAGCCCGGCGACTGCGATGCCTGGAGAGTCGTGGCGTTGCCATTGGGATCGGTAGCGGCAGAAGTCTTTTCGGAATATGCGCCATGGCCGAGAGCGTGGTCAGGGCTGCCCGAAGGGCCGTTGGCTGTGGTGCCATGGTTGCCAGGCTGTGAAGCCGGACGAGGTGAGTTGCCCGCGGTGAAAGCGGTACCGGTGCTGCTCAGGGTCGGTGCCTGAGAAGGGGTGCCGGCCGCGGTGCTGTTGGCGATGGGAATCCCATACGGATTGGCCTCTGCGGTCGAGGGATTGGCGGCTTGGGTTGGCGAGTCAGCTCCCATCGAAGTAGGAGGGAAGCGAAGGCCGGTGAGTGTGGTAGCTCGCCGAGTAGCTGGTATGATGCGGTGTGCTGTAGTGGCGGGTGACGATGGAAGAGCGGACGCGACGACAAATGTGTCGATGTGGTTGATGAAGGGAGGAGGAAGAGAAGATGGCCTTTGTCGGTTGATGGGACAGATGGGCTGGGATGGGGCAGCCCGACCTGGAGTGGCTGAGGACCCGATGAGGCAACAACAGTCGGAAGGTGCAAGGCACGCTTCCGGGGTTGCGGCTCACAGTGGAGCCGGCGCGCCAATGGGAAATGAGGTCACAGACACCCACCCGAGCCACCCACTGACAAGCAGGCTGCCTCCCAGCCGTGCAATGTGCGATGACGATGTGCCAAGCAGGCCTGTAATTACGCAGTAGGCGCAAACCCCCCAGTTGCCCAGGTGCTTCTGCGAGGCTACGCTGCGGCCTTGGTGGCTTCTCCAGGCCCGGCCTTGTTTTCCAAGCTGCGAGCTGCTTTCCATGGCTCCGGCCGACGGGAACGGTGCTTGCTTGTTGGAGTACACACGCAGAAGAGCTTAAGCATGACTGACTGTGCCTCTCCACTCAGCATCGGCACGTGGCCCGCTGGCCAATTGCAGCCTCTGCCGTAATCACCAGATCCTCTGGCAGGCTGCCTTGCCTCCTTCGGGCAACATGTCACGGGGGCATCTCTCCGGGTTGCTGCGCCGTGCATAACTCTGAAAACAAACTTAAGCTTGGAGCCGTCAGTCGCTTGGCCTGTATAAGCTAGGCTGCCTTTATTTCTTACTGAAGTGCCCATCCATCACCACTAGGGCTACCCAGAAGTCTCATTTCAAGATGACACGACCATGTCGGTCAGCTCTGAAGAGCAACATTCCTGAAGTACATACCCAGGACTCAGATGTAACCCCGAAAGGCAACAGGCCCTGATTGCAATAAAGGGTTGCGACGCTTGCACCTCTATGCTTCTGCATTTCTATCCCTCTGCATCTCTGCACACCTCTATACGGCATGCATAAGTACTTAAGTAAATATCCAAGCACCTGGCCCTCTGGACCTTTAGGCCTCTGACCTCTAGACTTCTAGACCTCAAAGCGTACAGGTCCCCCATGTCTCTTCTAGCGCTGTCGGCGACCGGCGGTGAAGCGACACGTCACTGGCACACGGACCTCTGCGTCTCCCCGACAAGTGTTGGAAAAGCCATGGTCCACGATCCATTGCTCCACCAGGCGTAAGGAATTCCGACTCGTCCGGGGAAGTACCGACCCGGGGCATGCATCCCTTCGGGCTGGGGGCTACACGCCAGTCCCTGCATCACGGCTCGAGACGGCCAGTCACCCAACGTATACGGATGTACACACCCACCACCACAACGAGGGCCGGCAGGAGAGATACCTGACCGGGTAGAGTGCTTTCTCCTGTCGCCGTGCCGGATTCGAGGATTTGCGGCTTTGCTGCCCGACGGGGATCCGGTCCCGCACGGATCTTTCAGTGCAGCCCATGCAGCCACGAGGTTCCGGCATACAAGGACGCGCCATCAAACTGGCCGTTGTTTCCGGGTGGAGAGTATCTTTCAAGACGGACAGGCTATCCGTCTATCCCTGCAAACTCGATGTGATGAAGCACAAGTGTGGGTCTTCTAGTGTTAGTTTCAACAAAGGCTTTGAAGGTGCTTGCGGAACCACGTCCAGACTTAGAGATTCAGAGGTATGAGTGTCTAGACAACTAGAGGCTGTGAGGTTCAGAGACTCAGGTATACAAGACGACAGTCTTCCCCTTGGGTTCTTTGGCCCTTGTGGACAGTGCCACCCTGAACCAGGACAACCTACAGTGACTCCCATTGCGGAAAATGATTGCATAATCCTGAGCAAGGAACGACTTCCGGAATATGCTGCTAGGCTCGTAGTCAAACGGTTTTTTTGTTTTTTTTTTAAAAAAAAAAAACAAAAAAAAAGAGCCAGGGTTTCTGGACAGGACGTAAAACACTACATCGATGCAAATACGCGTGTGAAGAGGGTTTACATGCCCTATGAGTAGTGTCACGAATTAGACACCCTTGCAACCAATGCAATGTTTTCAAGGTAGAACAAGAAACAGCAGCAGAAGGGTGCGCAGACGCCCCGACAGACGCAAGCTGACAAAAGATTCGACGAGCACATCGAGGAATCACGAGCTCGGGGCATAGAATCATACCA
The DNA here is from genome assembly GCA_031142775.1 of Microdochium paspali. Classification (NCBI taxonomy): domain Eukaryota; kingdom Fungi; phylum Ascomycota; class Sordariomycetes; order Xylariales; family Microdochiaceae; genus Microdochium; species Microdochium paspali. The sequence goes on from JAVBIV010000003.1 coordinate 3,666,151, forward strand.
AATATTTCCCCGTCATATTACCAGCTGCACTTTGAGGGAGCGGCGCTGCGATTTTAACCCGTGGATGACTGTGTTCCGTTTGTGGCTGCAAGATGAGGTGATGCCTTCATATCTGCTCAATGGCGGATAGTGGCACAGATAAAAATGGCCTCACTTGTCCAATTTGTAAGACATCGATCATGATGACGACCGTTTGGTCTTCTGGGTTCCCAGTGTTTGAAAATAATGCGCTACGTCTTTGTTCACAGGCACCAGGCCACTTTTGAATTTTGTGGGAACCTCTCAAGTAGTGGCGACCTGACTCACGCACGACAAAAGAACTGGACATCCAGAGGTTCAGAGGTTCAAACATCCACAAGGCTAGAGGTACATCACAGACCTTTGCTTGCGAACTGGAGCTGTGACATTTGTACACTCCGAGGAACGCTGGAGAAGTACCACATGAATTTCCTCAAACCTGGAAACGACGCATTCGTCAACTCGAGCTGTTGATGTGATGGAAACCTAAATTTCCAATCCTAGTCTTGCTTTGAACCACAGTTTTCAGAGGCATTATCGGATAGCGCAGCGCAATGCTGAAATCAAATCATACACCAGCACAAATATCTGCGAATGGTTCAACCCGAGGAAAGGCTATGCATGACCTTGAGCACGACCCTCACCCCCGAAAAAAAGACTTGGCTTCATAACAGACAGGTCCGCGGTAGGTTAGACAGCTTGCGAATGTTCACACATGATCGTCCTGCTCACTTTAGAGTTCTCTCCCTCTCTCTAGAACCATCCTGCTTTCGGCAACATGCCATAACCACCCCCTGCTGACGCGCAGATCGAGCTTGGGGGTATCCGCTCTATGGTTCTCCCCCAAAGTCAAGTTTTGTTTTGTTCTCAGGAATGTATTGCCTGAGTTGTGGCGAAATGCGTATCGCTTAAGAATTTTGAGGAGTGTCACTTAAAAAAGCAAAAGAAGAGGGAAAACCGAAAACGGAACGTAAGTGAGCTCGGGCTGATGCGCCGGGGGCCAGCCCCTTCTCTGCTGTGGTAAATCCATGCATACAGGATTCTCAGCTATAGCCGACTATTTGATCTGTGCCGGGCTTTTTGGGGCTGTCTACGGCTCTAGTGGTGTTGGTCATGGTTGTTAGCGCAGGATAGAACTGACTAAACGCCGATCATTTTATCGACTCAACTTCTGTAGCTTTCGCTGTCCTCACGATGAAGGCCGTGATTTCCTGAAATAAAATGACACAAGTAAACAGGCAGAATCTGGAGATGTTAGGCTGGTCAACGTAGAACACAGTCATAGAAACCGTCCTGAAACTCCGCTTCTTACAATATCCTGTTACACCCACCATGTCGAGCGACTTTGAAGTCAACACGAACTAGCAGCTTTGCGTGGCAGAAATTACGACTGTGTGAGATCCCAGTAGTGTACAGCTCCTCAAGAGAAAGATGTAACACGAAACACAGTCAGTAACTCTCCATGGTTTATAGCGGGTAATAAATGATACTTCTGTTGTTATTTCATCTTTCCGCGATCTAGCGCGCTACCGTCTTCTCAGATCCCAAATATACATTGGAGCTGAGTTATTTTATTTAATAGCAGCGTAAGCTCCTAGCATCCACGGAAGCATAGTTTCGCAAAACTCTCACCATTCCAACGAAAGAAAAGAGCCACGCCATCACGCAACGCATCAGCCAGCTTTTGTTCCGCGTCCTTCACGGCTTACCTGATAACGAACACAACACATATAACCGAAGCTATTCGTACACACACACACACACACACACGCACGCACGCACGCACGCACGCACGCACGCACGCACGTACACCAGATACGCCAAAGCGACAGACTAACAACCTCATTCAACCAACATAACTCCCTTCCACAGACTCCCACAAACTGTTTACAAACATATACATCCATACACAACTACCGTTGGAACTAGCCGGCACTAAAATGACTCGCGCTCCATCGTCGTGTGCTTCCAATGTAGCTTATACCCGAATCGTGTGAAGAGAAGTACATACATATATGTAAATATAGATATATATATATAATACTCCAAACTCCCCAGGCCCACAAACATCATCCAATGAAAAAACAGGAAAAAGAAATAGGGGGGGAAGGGGGTGGGGGTTTGCATACAACAAAAACCACATGAGAGGAACACCTGCAGAGCACAGACGGGAAAACGAAAGCCAGGTGACCATTTTATTTTTCCATGACTCGCGAGTAAAAACACTCTATCTTCAATTCGCCACCAACACACACATCCACACACAGGGAGACAGATACGTATTTATTAGCTAAAAAAAAAGATGCCCCCCCCCTCCCGGCGGGAGAGGAAAGAAAAGGAATAAAAGAAATCAAAATAAGAGAAAAACGAGACCCACTATAGAGTTCTACAACCTCACCGCAAGAAACGGCATGTCTAGAGTTTACATGAATCAAGTCAACTACAGCTGTTGTATCACGGGGCACGGGCTATAACCACCCCGCGCTCTTATTTTTTATGTCCAATGGCGAACAACACGCACTGCTGCGCTCGGGTATCTTTTTATTTTTCTTTTGATAAAGCAGTCCGCTTGTCATGAGCATTGACAACACTCACGAGCAGCTGCAATTTCGGAAGAAGTCGCCGATTCAAAATTTCCTATTTCAGCATTCCCGTCCTGGGTACATTCAAGTGTTCAGCAAGTGTTATTCTAGGCATTCATGTTTTCGTCTATCAAAAGTCCAGCAGAGAACACTTCAGACGGGAGAAGTAACGAGTTAGGAAATCATTGAAAGCCCTCCAGTCAATTCCTCGAGAAATGCAGGTATACAGTGCACTCTACCCTTGTATCGCGAATCGTCCAATCAAATATTGATGCGTCTTAGCCTGCTGCAGTAGGCCTCCCGTACGAACGACGGCCCGCGCGCAACCCGATTCACGGGGATAAAAGCCAATCCATGACTCATTTGGATCTGCAACTCTCCGGAATATGCAGACAAGTTTCCGTCCCGAAGACAACTCCCAATCATGTTGCTCTTACCACTGAGGAACTCCGTCCCATCTATTTAGCAGCCACGAGTGTACAGGCGGCTACGAGTCATACTCGTGCGCAACGGCAGCATTATTTTCCCCGAGGCCCCCATCGCCCCCACGGCGCACGGATACATGATGCATGTATCAAAACAAACCCCTCCTTGCCTTTTTCCCGATGGAAGGGTGGCTGTCACAGGAGGGCCACGATGCAGTGCCCATATTCATGCGCAGCCGCATCCCAGCCCGGCGTGTGTGCAGTGTGCCATGCCTTACCACCCATGCAATGCAGATGCCGTTCCATTTTGGAGAAACGGAAGGGGTCGGGGAGGCAAGACTGTGCAGCACGTTGCACGTCAAAGCTGCATGAGCGGCAGGGGTTCTCGATGAGAGGGCTGCTCTGATCATCGTGAGGCGACACTCCATGGCATGCTACTACGTCGTCGAGACTGCATGTGTCAGACATGGCGCAACCACCATTGCTGCGTATCTGTTTGCATCAAGACCAGGTTACAGAAATGTAGCGATTCGGGAATCCAGATCTGGTACAAGTACCTCGCTGTACCCTTGTCCAGTTGTCCCACATCTATCTTAGAATTGGGTCCATGAACTCAGTGATGGCTGAGATGACTGTGTCTTGTACATATCGGTAATCACACCAAGGAGGTGGCATGTGAATGTCTGGACCCGACCGTTTGGGGCGACCCTGCTGCGCAACTCGTTCGCGTGTAACCGTGGATCGCACGATTGATGCAGGTGCGTACTTTATCCGGTTTCGGGAAAACATACGAACGCAGGGCCAGTTATGGAATAACGCAACCACCCTCCCGTCCACCCCTGCTCTTCATGTCAGCCACGAACTGTCTGATTTGTCTAGCACTCTTGGTCATATCTGATTCCTGGCAAATCCATTGGACTACGGTTTGTATGGCTCTCACAAACGTTTGCCGATCCGACCGGTAGAGTAGGCAAGCCGGGCTGACGTTGTGAAGAACAATGGAAGTCCTGGAACGAGGTAAATCGCATGCCCAAGCAATGATAACTTGTTTCTCGAGCCAGTGTTGCTGATGCCGCGGCGTAGCGCGAGCCGAGTAGTCCTTCAAATAGGCACGATTTTGCTTCTCATGGAGGCGGCGGACGACAGACGTTTGTGTTGCGCCTGCCTTGAGAATCTGATGTTGGCTCAATGCCACGCTTTGTATTATGTACTTTAAAATTAATGACGAGCCACCGCCAAGAGACGCAGAAGCCATGCATCTTGCTCATTCATCCTCTTCGGAGGTAGTAAACGCTGGGGATTTGACATTAGCAGTGGTGAGACGATGTGCGTTTCCCACCACTAGCGTAAACCTGCATCATGTAGGTGCTGCTCTCCCGAATTGACGGGCTTGTGCGTTCGAACAATGCCTGGCTGGTCGCTCGGTTTTGTACGTATATTGGATGCCAGAGATACACGACAAGGTAGACGCGGACATTTCCGTGGATGAATCGAGCTGCGGCTGCATATTGTGGATGACAGACAGTGCCATATACACAGTAACGTGTGTAAGCTTAATCTTTCCTTTACCTGACGAAAACCTCTTGGGATTCTAGCGAGTTGTCCCACTTGGCGGCTCCACAGAAAGGTATGAAGTGATTATGAGTGAGCTCGTATGTTGAACCTGTCTGTTGCAGAGTCTGCACGAGTCCCGTGACCGAGTTCCTATGCGCATGCGGGAGCCCGCGTGTTGGCCATGGCCTGATGCATGGCTGAAGCCCCTGATTTGATCTGGGACGCTTATCGAGGCGTGTCTGAGCTGTAGTAAAGCACCCCGGCGAGCAGATGGGGGACATGGATAAGCGCCAGACGCATGCTAGAAGGTTCTCGGAATCACAGAAGGACGTCGTGGTATCAGGAGGAGCTGTCACGATCCGAGTGCCGAGACAAGGTCTACTGTGCGCCACACATTGCTGGAAAGACCTGCCTCGTTGCGGGTGGGCGTGTCGAATGGAGAGGGGGTGGGGAGTGGGTGTACACGGACGAGGGCTGGCAACCACCTCGATTTCCAAAGAGCTCGCAACCATGATCGTGCATGATGCAGATGCAGGTCCATGGGAATGAGGAAAGGCGTGAGCAACTTATGGAGAGCTGTCAAGGGTCGATAGTAGCTTGGCGTTGGGGAGCAGCCACCACCTTGATGCTGCCATCAGCCGATTGGCGTTCGCGACGGACCATGCAAGCAGACGTCCTTTGCGCGCGGGTCGGGTCCACCAGCGATGCGGCGTGACGACGAGACTGTGGCTGCAGCTGTCGGCCATCGAGATATTGCGAGCCAAACCATGCTGCAGGCTGAGCGGCTCAGGGACCGGGCGACCACGGCAGAGGCTGGCCGTGAAGACGGAAGCTACGCAAGACGACGCCCAAGACTGACTGACTGACTGACTGACTGACTGACTGAGGATGGAGGGCGCGGGAGGACATCGGGGTCCTGGCCATGCTATGAAGTAGTTCGTGGACCGGTGGCCGCTAGCAGAGCTTAGAAGGCGCATATGCAAGTAATTTCGCGTCGCTCCCTGTCGCGGGCGGTCGGCCTAGGTGGTCATCGTCTAGATCAGCCCGCGGGGGGCTGCTTTTTAGCCCATGTACCCGGTGGTGTATCATAGAGGCGTATCACGGAGGCGTTGCAGGCGTTGGCGTCTTGGCGTGCGCCTCTGCGGATGAAGGGTTGATGCATTGAATGTTGTGGGCTCTGAATGGGTCGGGGCACGACTTGAGATGATGTCTCGAGGTGGTGTCGAAACGGTGGTACTACTGCACTTGGTCAATCCCTACCTGAAGGCAAGGTAGGTAGGACTATATGTTTCTCAAGCAGGAGCAAGAGGAGTGGTTGCGCCTGCCGGCTGGCGGTCCGTTGGTGGTTACAATTCAGGCCTGAGCGACCTGCACTTGGGAACCTTTGTAAGCACATGCAACGGTCTGGGAGGGCATCCGCCATCTCGAACCTCACTTGACTGACATGTACACATAGAGACACGCGACGGAGCATCACAACGCCCAAAAGCCGATCGATCGATCTCGTCCATGGGTCGGCCTGTGACATGAGCAATCCAGCCGCTCTGCCGACCTCGGGAGCATTGTAGACGAGTCATCACTGACGATGCCGCCGTCGATTACCCGCACAAGTGACCGCCCATGCGACCAAGCTCACCTAGTCATATCGTCTATATCGGATGACGGGGTAGACCCGGCTTTTCCAGAGAGTCTGATCCGAAGCCGCCACAGCTGAACGCCGGGCAGGCAACTTCAACTGTTGCATTCTAGGAGGGCGCCTGACATGCGGGTTAGCGTCCACCACCAGGGCCAAGCCATCTGCTGGCGTGATCAGGTTGCTGACGCTACTGTACGACGTTGGACTGCACATCTTCGGGCTCGCCTAGCACGTCGATCAACTGTCAAGCCATCCTCGCCGTTAGGGTTGTCGGCGTATTCAGCTGCCGTTGCCTATCCTATGTCGGATGGCTGTTGATGGACGGCCCGGCATACGTCACCTCGTCCAGCGCGATATTGTACCCGCGATGCCAGTGCTCGGCCGTCATGCTCAGCCGTCGGTCCCGCGTGCTTGCGATTTGTCGGCCATCATCTACGGGGCCCCTCACCCGGCACCCACTCTGGCTGTCGCTATCATCCTAGCCATCCCGCCGAACCTGCTCTAGCCCTGTCGATGGCGTCGATGTGGAGGGGGTCCTACGGAGCACACGCACGCACGAGGACGGGTCGTTGTCGTGACGGCTCGAAACTCGAGACTCGACGCGCGAGGCTCAAGGCTCGAGGCGCAACAAACCCTCCTCCACTCGTGCTACTACAGCGCCAAGGCCACAGCCCACACGCAGCCAATCCATTCCATTGTGGTGTTGGTCGTGCCACACCCCACAAGACACTGACGAACAGTGGGGTTCCCGCCCCTCCTTCCACCCACTCAGCTTACAGTAGCTCTACTCGGGTGTACCAGACAGCACACTGAAAAAAACCTTTCCCACGCACGCTGCATGGTCTTGACAATCCATCACACACACTACTTGTGCCAGCCTCTACGCGAGCTAATGCCGTCCGCCGGGCGTTCTTGATACATGATCCGCATAACCCCTCCTGCATGACGCTGCACCACCACAAACCGACACGGCCCGAGTCATACGCGACAGCCAGCAAACGAGTGCAAATTTCCATGAATCAGGGAAGCATCATCCCAAGACCACGACTCAACTGCACCTCGGCTGCGGCCTGTACGTCACGGATTTCTGAAACCCATCAGATCCGGCAGTATGTGCCAGATTCCGAACCGCGGCTCCATCTGCGTATAGAGCAAGGCCCCCAACGACACGTGCCTGCCTACATGTAGTCTAGATACTCAGCCACCAACTCTGACAAGGCCTCGTTATGGCAAGTGGGAAAGAAGCTCAGGTCACCAAGTCTTTGTTCGGATGGGCAGCTCTCTCTCTGTCAGCATGTCTTGTAAAAAGTTCTCCTGCGTTGTGCTTTGTTGGTATCTGAGCTGTTCTGCCAAAAAGTCCCTTCTCCTCCTTGTCGTCCCCGCAATCACGCATGTCGTGCCCCCCACATCGCATCCAAGGCCACCCTTCCAAGAGGGCCACGTACCGACCCTCTCTCTGTGTCTCTCTGTGTCTGTGTGCACACAAGACGACTGTGGTTTTCAGTGTATATACTCCACCTTCTAATCCGCCAAACATGGGGCGGGCGACCAGGTGCGATGAATAGCAAATACGCGATATTCTCAACAGCGACATGTGCACAAAGTTCAAGGCGAAGTCAGTCCTGAAGGTGGGAATTAAAAATCATATTAGGTCGCTTTTGGCTGGTCGTAATTACTCAAACGCGTGGAGCTTCCCACGAAACCCTGTTTGGTTGACTGGAGAGACCCGCCGTCTTTGTCCTCTTTGTCCCATTTATCAAAATCTTAGTCTTCATCTATTCATGTCATCAAGGCGTAAAATTCCCATCCACTTTGTGCAGATGATGAGGCATCCACCAAAGTCTCGTCCTTGGTAGCCACAGTCCGTACTCGTATGTGTCGGCACTCTTCCAGGGAAATGCCCGACTCGAGCCTCTTGCGATTGGAGAAGAATGTTGGTGGGTCGAGTCGCTCTAGGATATCGAGGACATCCATGGATGCTGCCCACTTCTTGTCCACGCGCTAAAACAGCACCGTGGCTGAGGCATGTCTTGTCGCCCTGAGTTGACAGGTAACGGACAAGTGGCCCGGCCAGTCTGCCCTGTTGATCAATGCAAACCAGCGACAGTCGCGATTTGCGGCATCCCTTCTGACAGTAGGTCTGCCTTCTCCGCCAAGACGGTCTGAGGGTTGCGCTGGCGGATCCAGGGCATGCGGTCGTCCTCGAAACGCGGCAGCGGCGTAGTGATGCTGTCGCTGCGGCCTGGGCGGGGCGACATGCGCAGTGCATCGTTCACATCACCATCGGGACGGCTGCCCCACGACGTCTACAGGCGCAAAACGGAATGGTCAGACCTCAGTGGTGTTTGAGTTTGGGTGCTTGGATACTTACCATGTTCAAAGTGAAAAGGGCCCAGAGCTTGATGAGGCCATGGAACCACCCAAAGACGATGGAGATGGGCAGGTAGACAATGTCGCTCGGGTCTCGCCGGAAGAGGCCGACCAGCTTGACGACCTTTGTGTAGGCGAACATGAAAATAACCTGAGCCCAGAACAGGCGCTGGCGAGTCTCGGTTTCCCAACCCTCGGTGCCCCACCAGAGAGCAGCCAAGAGCAGCGGGTCGACGACAAAGGCCAGTGAGGTGAAGGTAGCAATGTGGAGCGCGTATGTGCACCAGGGCTGCTGACTGCAGGGTGATGGCCTGTTAGCGTTGCGGGAACCCTAGCAGTGGCTTGCGATCACCGGCGGAGGAGGGGTCGGACCCCGGTCTTGAACTTGCACTTACCGGATCACGTATCGCTCACGGACAAGGCTCGTCCAGTTGCTGCGCCAGTTGCTGCGAGCCCAGCGCGAACACTGATAGAGGAACTTGACACCGTTCTCCAAAGTCGTCTCAATCTCGCACTCGGGCTCGTACTGAATCCAGGTCTTCCACTGGTGGCTGACGAGCCAGCGAGTGACAAAGTTGTCGTCGTCCGCATTGAGGATATACTGGCGCCAGCGCTCTGTCTTGAAACCTTCGAGGAAGGCCTCGCTGGACAGAATCTTGGACCGATAAGCGCCAGTGCGGCCGGACATGCAGGAGGTGCCGCCGTCCATGTTGTGAGTTGCCGAAATCTCAAAGTTCCTTCGCTCGATATATGCGGCACCAAGCCAGTTGTAGATCTTGGTTTGCCAATCACCGTCGGGTTCGCGGCGGACGCGCTGGCACGTGCCGACACCACCAATCTCGGGGTCCTCGAAGGGGGCCAGAATCCACGGAATCAAAGTAGAAGGCCAAGTGACGTCGTCGTCGGCCATGATGGTGATGGCGGTGCCGACATGAGGGAGAGCCTCGCATACTTGGAGGCGCTTGTTGGCAATTGGAGTCCAGAACACGGTGATACGAGTCGAAGAGAGACTTTGCAGAGTTTTGGCGAATGTCTCGAGGGCTCGGAACTTGTCTCGGGTGGTAACGAGGATCAGCTCATGGGGCTGGCACGCTAGTATACTGCTGAGCGAGGGGCGAAGCTCCTCAAAGACATTGTGAATTGTCGGGATAATTACGGTGACATCGTCGGCGGTGAATGTAGGCTTCGCGGGGATCGGCTTGGACTGGTAGAACCAGTGGCTGAAGGTATGCACAACAAGGCGGAGATAACGGTGAATCCTGTGTGAGATGTGTGTGAGTAGCTTGCGAGGCTGAGGTTGAGACTTGGAGCCGCAGCCCTGCAAAGCACGTACCATAAAACGATAAAGGTCCAGAACCAGAACTTGGGAGACTCGAGAAAGTCGACGCTGGGACGCAAATGCGCCAGCGGCACAAGTACGGTGTTCATGGCTGAGACACAGACAAAGTGTTCAGCTGACTGGTACGAGGGTTGCCGAGCTTCGTGCCGAAACTGTGTCTAGGCTCAGACACAGGGGCGGAGCAGTGCCGAAGTCGCTGCAGAAGGCGGAGTCGAGCTGTTGACTTGCAAAATCGCCTGCGCAAGTGCCAGTGTCGTGAAAATGTCGAAGAGAGGATAGCTCCCGTCGTGGGTGTCTTTGTGGCCGGAGGGCTGACAATGGCACTTAAGTATCCGAAAGATGCCAGGTGCTGGTTGCCTCGAATGCACAATGTAGTCCCTTGCTGTCAAAGGGGACAATCAAATCTGCTCTTGCTGCAAGCAGATCTGTGTGGAGCGGCGGCGGCGGTGGTGGTGGTGGTGGTGGTGGCAGAAATGGACAAGCAGCCGACAACGCCTGGAGCAGTACACACAAGACCCAAAGAAGCCGAGAAGAAATGCGAGGACGCAGAGGCAAAACAAAGAAAGCGGACTGCGCAGGCGTGTCCTGGGATGAGAGAACAAAGAACCGAGTCGAGGAGCCTGGCCACGAGTCGTCGAGGCAGCAGCAGGCTGGGAGCAAGAGTTGAAGAAAGAAAGCCCGCAGAGACAAATGGCAGGTGCTCTTGAAGAAGCTGGGATCCTCAGCGGCGGCAGCAGTAGTCCAGCGTCCCACCGAGCGAGCGAGCGATCGGGACGGAGGAGGTTTGTTCGCGCGTGTTCCTAGTTCCTTGTCGGGAGTGGAGACACGCCCAGAGCCACTAGAGCTAGGAGAGAGCCAGGTTTACACACGACTGACTGACTGACTGACTGACTGACTGAGCTAAAACGCAGAAGGGCCGGTACGAGGCATTGAGTATAGATCCAGGACAGCAAGCCTCGGGGAACCAGCAGAGGCGCGGGCGCCGGTGTTTATAATCTTGGGTCCGGCGCGGCTGCCGTCGCAGCTCGAGAGCACAAAAAAATAATACAGGACGACAATGAGGTCAGTCTGTGGTCGAGGCCTGCACAGGCGACAAGGATGCAACCTGACGCTGGTACAGGTGGACCGCAAGGAGGGGCGCGTCCGCATGAATCCATGGCTGCCTCCACACAACTGCTCTCGTCAGAACGGTACAGCTGTGTGTGTACTGTACAATTGCAATGCAACAAACTACTTGGCTCTACTTGTCCTGTCCGCCCCCGACACCTCGGCGCCGGCTAAACGCCTCGTTTCGGCACAGCTGCAACCTCTCGTCCGCTCGGCCAGCGGAACTCGCTCGCCCTGCAACTTTCCTCTCATCCGCCACAGGGCCATGCCATGGTTAAAGGTGCTGCCAAGGGCTCTATCGTTGCGCTCGGGTACCGGTCTCGCTCCGTCCACGGCCATTGAAAGTTGGGATGCATCCCTCGCGGCCCCAGAATCCCGTCTTCTCCAGCCTGCGAAAGCAGGACCAGATGGCCCCGGAAGGGGGAAAGGTCGAGGACAAGGGACACGGACAGCCCTGCAGACGGCATGCAACCGGGTATGTTGCCGGCTGCAGAATGAGGTACATGCAATCCCCCCAAACGGGGGTGATGCTCAGACTTGGGCGTGGCCCGCATGCACGTCGTCTCGCCTGTACCATTCTTGCGTGCTCGACAGTAGGTACTGTGCGGCTCACTTTGCCCCGGCTGTGCGGTCCAACCTCGAATGGCAATCTGCAGGGCTGTGCGATTGGTACAAGATCCTGTCAGCAGCTCGACTTAGCTTGAGCCACTTGATCGCCCAAGGCTGGTAGGCTGGCGACGGATCCAATAACGAAACTGAGCCATTGTCTCTCGGCTGGCCAAGTGCCTCGTCCTCCGCTCCTTGACCCCTGCTCGACAGTTACCTTAATAAGTATAAACGGGCTACTGGGGGAGGCTTGCCGACTTGCAGGCTGACAGGGGACGTATGGAGGGGGCGTGAGTCGTCGCAAATCAGTCAGCGACACGCCTCCCTCCACGTAAAGTACCGATAGATGCAGGCATCAGATGCGCGGCAGTACATGCGATACTTGCGATGGAGTGCTGGGCTAGAAAACGCCAGCAAAGGATTGAAGCAATATGCAAGTCGAGGCGTGGCGGCGCAGTACTTCGCATAAGTATCGGAGCTGACGGACACCAAAGTCCAATCCACAAGTAGCTATGTTGGCTTTTCTCTGTCTGTCTTACGGCGAGGACACGGGTCGATGGAGTGCATATCCACATCTATGTTTGGAACAAGAGCCGTTCAACTCTCAGCTGCGACAGCTTCTGCATTGGTAGTGCTGGGCTGTGAAGACACTTGCCGTGTCAGTCGAGAGTCTATCATATTTCTTGACGATAGCGGTTATGAGCAGTGGAGCCGATGGGTCACGTTGCCCTTTATTGAGCGCTTCGTCCTCTCTAGGACTGGTTGTTGCAGTTTTGCAGCCGGAGCGGCGCTTGGCAGTTGCCCATAGATGATCGCAGACGATCGCAGAGCACCTCGATGAGGCCAGATTGGTGCGAGCCTCTGTTCGCTAACCTGGCGAATAGACTGCCGAGAGTTGGATGGTGGGGAATGATTTGGGACAATGAACCCTGATCCTCGCGCTTACTTGGTCCCTGGTCGCACTGACCATTCCTTGATCACTGCACCTGCTTGACAGCTGCGTGCAGTCTTGTATGAGACCAACGGCGTCGAGTTTTCGGGTAGATCTGCGATTAAGTAGGCGCCAGGGCTAACAAGTACCAGACCTTCTCCAGCTTCCCGTGTGGTGCCAGACGGAAAAAGCAAAGGAGCATTCGTGCTGGCGCTGCAGATTTGGCGTTTCCAGGCTTCTGACGGACGGGCGCCATTTTCTTAGCTGTCTCAGACAATTCTGAAGAATTACCCAGAAACGGCCCGGCAAAGGCTGCTGCGACACTGTGTGCACATGCCACTCTAGACAGCCTGAGAGACATGCGGCGGCGCTGAGACATCTGCAGAAATGGCCGGCTTGCTTTCGATCGCATGGGCCGAATGAGGCAAGTGCTAAGGCCTCCAAGCAGAACCAGGCAACGCCCACTGGCTCAACGAGGAGCCCGTCGTGAACAATCGCAATAGCCAAGGAGGCACGAACATTTACACTGTTGTGACTTGTGGGGGAGCCGCAAAGTCGACTGTCCCGGGATGGAGAAGATGATGAGTGATGTCGTATGGGGCATTTGTCCCGCCCAACTCAAAGCCCGGAGTGCCAAGTTGGCTGATCGCCCAAGGGAACATCCCTGCAGCAGGGGTTTTGTACTTGTGAAGCTCGGGCGGGTGGTTGCACGAACGATGGTTCGATCTGGCGCCGTGCGGCTCTGCCCACCTTGTGATGCGTGTCTGGTGCCAAGTCTGTATTGTTAAAGCAGTGGGCATGCCGGCCATCACGCTCTTTGCGTTGCCAGCACTCCTGCTTTGAAGAAGAGGACCAGCGTGTCCAGGCCCCAGAGGAGTGGAACCACTTTTGCGCCTGTTGAGCCGCAGCAAATTCCCGCACAACCTGGCAGGTCGTCGCGCTGCTGGAGACCTTGCAGATGTTGGTTGCGCAGCAGTGCAATTTCGTGGAGGGGTCGCCGGGGACATCTCCACATGGCCTGGTTTGTAAACTGCAGTCTGTCCAGTAACACTTGGGTGTCACGGCCACAGTCGGCGCTGCAGGACTTCGAGTCCACCTGTGCCGCTAAAACCTGGGAGGGACTGGCCCTAGGACCTGCCACTTGTGAACAAGGCGAGCGTGAAGAGGCTGAGCAGGGGGTTGTCCGCCAGACAATAGGAGCGCTGAGCGACGCGCGTGCGCTATGGTGCTCCAGATTGTCCTTATCGTGCTCTTGCTCTGTAGAGAGCCTGCTCCGTGGAGATGGCCGAAAAGGTCCCAATTTGACATGGCGTCGTGGTTGCGGAGCGGGCGTATTTAGACGACATCCTAGGCAATACTAGCGTCACCATCTATGGGTATGTTGAAGTCTCGGCCACTACCCTCTGGCACCTGAAGAGTCATTGCCGCCGTCTTCGTGGCTGAGCGGGATCGGCTGACGAGGACTGCGCCGGAGCACGTCGTGCGAGGCACAGCGATCGACTGAAGATCGACGGGGCCGTCCCGTTCGGAACTTTCGCATTCGGCTTGTCCGCACCTGAACGTCAGTTATCAAACTTGGCACGGTTGAACGTGCCGGCGAGGGGAGCGGAGCACCTACCTGGGTACTGCTGCGTAATGCTCAAGTAAGCTGGTAACAAGTCGAGAAGGACGGCGGGAGGTTATGGCAACTGGTGGCACTGAAGACTTGATTTTTGTCAGATCAGCACTTGCAACGAAGATGAAAATGTTCTGTTTGGTCTCAGAGGCGAGCTATCTCCTAAGTAATGGTCTTCCAAGAGTTGGCAAGGACGACCCCGGAACAGAAGGAAGGCGCGCAAGCCGACCCTTGGCCTCCAGTTCCAGAGGCACTCTTAGGCTGCCTGCCATACGACTAGTCATACAGTGCCTGCTGTGAGGCTCACAGGCGCAAACACGACTCAACATCATGAAGCAATAACCGCTGCACCGAGCAGACCAGGAGAAACAACCGACGACCGCTGCGCGATATGGAGAAGGCAGTTCAGAGTCCAGATCCACCTCGCTACCACTGATGTGCTGACAATGGCAAGTACGCCGCAGATCCCCACGACGGACCCAGGCACGAACCTGCGCCTCACCGAGGACGACGGCCAGACTCCCGGTCCTGTTCGCCCGGGAACGACTCGCCATTGCAACGCAACCACGCCAGTGACCGCAAGGAAAGGCAACCTTGAAAGCCTTCGTTCCTGACCTCGCCGGACCTCATTTCGGCCCCATCCTTGCAGCGTCGTTCCGAAGCCACAACATCCCAGACTCACAGCAGGTGGCCATCGCGCCCAGCCCAGTTCACTCAGCATCGCATTCATTGTCCGTCTACGCGATTGAGCCGTCCGCGGCACTGCGTGCTCAGTACAGGCACCATCGGCAACCGGGTCGTCCACGACCAATGATTACTACTCTACGTGGCCATGGCCACGCAAGGTTGGCTGCCGGCGCCGGCGCTGTGGAGATTTCTGGGGCAACCCGGGCGCTCTTGTGGGTAGCAGGGGTCCCTTTCACAAGACAGCCGACTCCAGCGGATCGATGTACCAATGTCAGCCACTAGTAACGCCATGCAATAGCAAGCCAGCATCACCCATTGCACCCTGCAACGACCCATGGTAGCGACGTGGCGCACTTTTGTCCATCAGGCAGTACGTACTGACGCCAAAGCCAACGAGCTTCTCTTTGCGCCTGTAGCAAATCCTTGGCCCTCGGCCACTGGAACTCGGCACGACTGAGACAACACCGCACTCAATTTGTGGCCGAGTGCAATTGGCCAGGCTGGCTCTGTGCCAACGGTCTTTCCACAACAGCTCAGACGACAGCAGACGACAGACTCGTGTCGACGACTCGGATGCACGCTAAGACCCGCCTTCCCGTCTATCTTGACGTGTCTGCTGTGCTGAGCGCCGCCACCCGGGGCTGCACAATACTGCAGAGCCGAGATATGTTGGCCTGGCTGGAGCTTATGTGCTCGTCGAACCACGTCCAACAATGAAGTGGATAACGGATAACGACCATCATGAGACGAGAACTCCGCCAACGCTCTCTTCTAAGTCTGTTGCCCGTGGGATGGCTTCACGTCACACGCACGCATAGTATCATATGGTTGACTCGGCCCGACGGACGCCGACTCCGTCACTCCAGTCAGGCGTCTGGAACGGTCACCCCCGGACTGAGATCACAAAACACCAAGGATACAGTAAATTGTGCGCAGCGTGGGATCTGCATGTGAAGCATGTCGAGCGAGTACGGAGTATCAGACAGTTGTATTGCAGCTGCACCTATGGACAGCCCTTGATCCACAACCATGACACCATTAATGCACTGGAATCGGCGCCGCCCTTCGCGGGAGGCAGGGCACGGGGGAACCGAAAGCTGCGTCCGGGACCCATTGAAATCCCATCAAATGACGCGCATGAATTCGCTGGGAAGCGATGGCTTGAAGCGTTGGCTTGAGATGCCGGATGTCTTCCTATTTGAACGGCCACTTATCCCATGACTTCATGCTCCATGCTGCGCCTGCACTCATTTGCTGGTCAGAACTCACACGGTCCGATGCATGGAGAATGTCAGATCGCTGCCATGTGTCACATCCCGCCAACGCCCATCCAGCCGCGTCATGAACTGTTTATTCACAGAGTCACTACTCGCTCAAGTTCCCGAGTCTTTGTGGACACATTTTGTCTCGGAAATTGTCGACTTCCGAGCCTAGTCATGTTGCCTGCAACCGCGCATGGAGTCTACATGGAGCTGGGGTACCTCGCAGAACACCCTTGTCAGTGCAATGCTCGACCTTGCACCAAGACAGCCACGCATATGTAGGATGAGTTGTTCAGACTCGCCTCTTGCAGAAGCCGGCTTTGCTTGCAATCTGGCAATGGTCAATTTTGAAGCCACAGGGTTGTTCTTCGTCTCGCGCCATGGAACCAATGCCTCCGACAACACTTTGTCCCGCCAGCGGTCTTTCCCACCCACGAATGAATGAATGGGGGCTAAGGGATGCTTAGTTGTCGACATCCTGCATCAATGCAGATGATCGCGGCTACGCGCATTCTAGACAACTTACTTGAATGACTGACCAGCGGCACAAAGCGCACCAATATCATTGTGTTCAGGACGAGAAGCAAAGTCCTGCATGCCCGGTTGGGCATATTTTTATGAATCTCTGGATATTCAGCAGGACCGACCCGTGCGCCTAATCTCTCAATCTGCATCACACGCAGTATGTCTATTAAGTATTATTCTAGACCTGTCCAGCCGAGGCGCAGCTGCTGTGACACTTGAATAATGCACCCTGAAATGAGACATTGCTACCGACGACGCCGGTCTCTTATCTTTGCCACGGGATTTCAGATTTTGCGAGAGTACGATCCTGCACCTCCATGTGGTGCACAGATCCTGTCCACCAGATCTCTGATGAAGCCATGCCGCAGATGACACAAGACATGCGTTCCGAAATTACGGGTATGCTACATTACCAGCACCATAGTACCACAATGTATCCCAATGTTGACAACAGGGACAAGGGCCACAATGCGAAGATCGGTTGCATCGTGTGACATGTCACGGAACTTGGAACCGGTGGTCTGGTATTGGTCGCCACAGGGTGTATGCACTACAACACATGTGCCAGCGGGACGGACTTTGGTTTCCGCGTACATCATGGATGACGCCGTCGATATGATGATACACCTAACCAGTTGCCTTGTAGTCGAAACTAATTATACTCCCACTACCTTGATAGGCCGTCCGTCGTCGTTCGAAGCGAGCCTTGCCGAAGGTTCTCTCTGGGGCTAACGAGCCGTGAGAGCCGAATGGGAGCTTTTAAACAATGACCCGAGAACGTAAGTCCCGCCGTCGGTTGTGGCGTCGTGGCTTCAAGCAGCTGGACCCTTGTTGACGACACCATGCTGCATGACCCTGGTGCTGAGTCTTGCCTTGGCAGACGCAGCCAGACACCCTCTTTGAGGTTGCAGCTGAAAAGTCGTTCACAAGACGAGGCGCAGAGACCAGGGATATGAATTAAGAAGGTATGACCAGCAAACCGTTGTCGGAAAAGCAGAAAAAAATAGATGAGCCAACATGTGGAGGCGAATCGGGAGAAATAAGCAAAGAACGGCGAAACAAGCGCTCGCTGCTTCCCGACTTCTCACTTGACTCGGCCCGATCCTCGGGATATCTACATCCGGAGCCTCCTCCGGGTCACACACGCCTTTCCCAAGGTTTCTCTTTGAATCCTCCTTTAACACCGATGTGGGGGTTCGTGCGTGGTATCCACGCCCCCTAGATATCTGCCAACATTCATGTTCTCTACAAAATATGGGACACTACGACGCTGGCTACAGACGCTCGTATGACTTCTCCACTGAGAACCTTGATCTTAAGGAATAACACGATTCGCAACTGGTTGAACCCACTTATTACCTGCCACATTTTTGTCTGACTAGACATGCACCCAGGAAAGGCCCTCAGAGGTTCCAGACCATCATTCCATTCTTTCCCTTGCCAGGGGGGGTGGGCGGCTAGACCTCTAGTCTGAGTTCTTCCGCGGAGCAGGCCAGGGGAGTGAAGGAGAAGATGTGCGCCCTGAACATGCATGTCGGCTGCACGTCGTGAACAGGGAGTTTACCACCATATGGAGAATGCGTGGGTTGTTGCGGTTCTCTTACTGTGGGGAGGAGGGGGTAGGGGTGATGACCGGAGGTTTTGGACCTGTGTTTGTTCAATGTTCGTAGAGCAATTGAATCCAACGTCAGTCTTGCTTGACTTGACCAACCGACTCGTTGATAACTGAGAGTAGAGCCGTACTCGGGAACTGTTTCGGGAGTGCAAGACTTCTTCGATTCAGTCTCACATCTTTATAGGGCATACAACGTAGTTGAGGCCATAGCATATCCTCTTTTGGCCCGGCAACAAGTTTTCAAAACTGCAGTTTCTGATCGAATCACAGCTAACGCGAGATTGGGACACACTATGTAAGCCGACATAAAGATCTGTTGACGGAATATGCAAGCCAAGCCCCGTGGATATCGAATCTTGCTGCCGCTTCCGCCTACACGGCTCGAATGCACACCCTACGTGAGTAATCTCGCTTAAGCATCGCTCCCGTGACTCGCTACCCGCAGAGAGGGCTTGCGCTCGAAACCAAAGAAAAAAGCCACGACATACATCCGGGCAGACCGGAAGCGGTTACGCGATGTCACCCCCAAAAGCGAAATCTCCACGCTAGCTTCGTGCCGTGTTTTATGTTTTTTTTTGGTTTCCGGAGACGTTGCCGATTGGAAGGAAATGCGCGTGTGGATATTCAGATCTGTGTTTCAATCTGATTTGGGTAGCTGAGCTGCTGGATGACGTGGGCTGCAGCGGCGGCGGCTGGGCCGAGGAGTTGCACAAATGGAGTCTTTTGGCTTGCGAGGATGCCTTGTCAGGATGTGAATTTTTTTTTTGTTTGGAACGGGATTCATATTCTAGTTGTTGAGATTGTACCTCGTATGTCTGAGAAACTCATGTTAGCTTGTACACGCATGAACCGCGACAAACTTGTTTGTGAGTAAAACGCATCGTGGCCGTGTGTAAGTGTGGTGATGTCATTCATGCAAGGGCGGCACGAACATACTTGTTCGCAAACTTTCGATCGCGAGAATCGTCTCGTTGTCTTCTCATGCTGGTTAGAAAGAGTAATCATTGTGAGCTTTGGTGCTATGTGGACGTTATGCGACTGATTACTTGAGTACAACAGTAACAAAAATATTGCGATTTGGGGGTCAGTTTCAAGTGATGCGAGAAGGTGCCTTCATCTGTGCTGGGTTCACATGCAGGGTCCGCGGGGTCATCTAAAAAGAAGATATAAAGTCCCATCATTCATGGTCTTCTTCGAATTAGCGCCGTCTCTGTGGCTGTGACGTATATATCCTGAGCAGTAAACCACCTCTTCGCAAATCCAACATGCACATGAACACGCCATATTCCCTTGTGGATGGCAGTCTGTCGACGGCGAGACACAAGGCATTAACTTTCCAAGGCCTTGGATATTATGAATGTCATGAAGGGTCTTCTTGCTCGCATTCTTCATGGGTCGTATGCTTATGTTTTCACAAACTTGATTCTCACGCATTCAGACAAGCTTGGGAACATGCGAGTTCTGTTCTATGTGACTCGGGGATTAATAAGACACAATGATCAGTATTGTAGTGCGATCGAGCTGACAAGGCCAACAGTGAAGGGAAGTATGAAGAACACTGGTGATTAGAGCTGGCTCTTGCTCGTGGAACATGACGTCTGGCCGAACAGAGCAAACAATGGAAAACACTAGCGAGATGCAGAGTTTCCGGTTCTAGCTCACAAACCACGCTCATCTCACGGCTAACCTGGCGGAGAATACACACAAACAGGACGAGTGAAGCCTGTGGTGGATGCGAAAGCACAGAGAGCGCAGTGCCAGTCGACGATGGCATGCAAGGCTGCACGTTGTTGCCTGAGACATGGAAACTCCGTGCCCGGGTTGTGAGCTGCGCCTTCCCACGTGCGAGCCAAGCCTCACACAGCCCACTGGGGATGCCAAGCAAACTCAACTGAGCCAAGTGCACATCAAGGCCATCTCGCGCCTCTCTTCGTCATCTCTTGCCCGTCTCTGGCTCTGCCTGTGCCTACATCTCTGCTTTTCATCCTCAACACCGCTTGTTGCTTTTACGCCCGCCCGCGCGTGCGCCCGCCTCATCTTACCACCTGTTAACATGCCTGACGACTACGCTCCGCCTCCCGGCCCTCCACCGGCGTACTCAAGCAGCAGCCAGCAGGCCGGCGATGACTATGCGCCTCCACCCGGACCTCCGCCTTCCGCCTTCAAGAAACTGGCCTCAAACAACCCATTCCGTCGGCACAAAGATACCAGGCAGGACGACTACGCCCCACCACCGGGTCCGCCACCCTCCGCATCCGCCGTCAAGCACGCCGAGCAACAACAGCCGGCCCAGCACGACTGGCAGACCGCTGTTCCGGACACATCTCTGCTCCCACCGCCACCGGCCTTCTTCGCCAGCTTCGCGTACTCAACGACTAACAACGCCACGGCCAAGGAGTGCGTCGAGGGCGAAAGATGGTGTCGCCAGTACCCACTCTACCACCCGGCTCCCCTTGATGGCGCTGCCCTAGCCGCTCAGGCCATGGGCAACATCAACCTCTTCGCACCTCCCGGGTTTCGGGGCTCCGTCACCAACGCCGGCGTCGGAATATGGCGCGTGGAAACTCGCAGCAACGCGACAGATACCTGTCTCGCTACATATCCGCCCTTGTACACACCCTCGCAAGGTCCCGCGGCGACGGGAGCCCGGAAGCGGATATATTACGAAGTCAACATTGGTCGGAAGAATAAGCGCGAGGTCGATCTGGCGCTAGGCTTTACCGCGCCGCCGTACCCGGTGTTCAGACTACCTGGCTGGCATCGCGGCAGTCTGGCCGTACATGGCGATGACGGTAGTCGATTCGTCAACGATAACGAAGGCGGGCAGGCATTCGTGCAGCCGTTCCAGCCTGGTGAGACAGTCGGTTTGGGCATGGAACTTAGTCCCGGTGCTGGTGGACAGGGTATCTCGGTCATCATCTTCTTTACACGCAACGGGCGCTTGGAGAATAGATGGAACTTGTACGAGGAGAGAGATAAATCCCAGGATGTGGTTCTAGTAGGTCTACAGGGCTACCATGACCTGTGTGCCGCCATCGGCGTCTTTGAGCAGGTCACGCTCGAGGCCGTCTTTGCGCCGAGTCTTTGGAAGTGGAAAGGATTCCACTCTGAAGCAGTATAGTGTGACTACCAGCGGTGGACGTCAGGTCGCGAATTCTCAATAGCTTGAAGATGTTATCAAAAACATACATCATGTTTAGCCATTGGGCGTGATTTCAACAGTCTTCCATCAGGTATTGGGAATTGCATCCATATCATATTCTCTCTGATAATAATTAACAAGACTAACAAGCCCGAGCCTACTCGAGAAATTTGTATTTCACGCCCACTGGCCTCTAAGAGCTATTCATTCAGAAATGTCTTCTCAGACAGCATGCACTTATCAGAAGTCCAAATAACATTACGTAGATCACTCAGTCAGCGTCAGCTGACTCAATAGGAAGAGCCCAAACGCAATTTCCAGCACAGAAAGGAAGAAAATGGATTAAATGAAAAAAAAAAGGCAGAATAGCAAAGAGCGTGAACCGCAAAGATGCAAGAAGCTTTTCGTCATTACTGTTCAAGCCCCTGAATATTCTTCATGTGCCAATAAAGGAAAAAGAAAAACCCAAAGCATCCGGTATTTTGTTGACATGTTTTTATACTTTCTCAGACAATATTTGATGATGATATTTTACACCATTACGGATTTAGCACTCAAAGATTATCGAACAGTACAAGGCTTCTCACATACGTTATAGGAGGCCACGAGAAACTAACCCTCCAATCAGGAATTAGCTCGCCCTTTGCTCTTCATCCACCCAATAAGTGACGATTCGGAAGAGTGCAACACACGACAAAAGTGGAACAAGACAGGAACAAGTAGCCAAGGTTCGCGTCCAGAGATCGGGCGACGTGACGGCAATGCTGCGAACATCAAAACTCAGGCAGAATAGAAAGGAATTGAACCGCACAACACGAGAGTCATTTTCGAGACCAATTGAGGAGCATCGTTGAGGGCTTTGTTTGAATGCTTTGTGAGTAGCCTAGTGCTGATTTGCGCCTCTTTTAACATCATATAAGCAAACAGCCTGGGAGGAAGGGACTAGATGACCGTTGGTTAAGAGTATTTGACTTGATGCACTACTCACGCCGGAGTTGGGCACACGCGTCTTTCGTGAGAAGCATCCGCCTTTCGCGCGTTAATCTTCATCCGTGACGTACTGAGAAACAGTTCTACCATCCCCAGCTGAGTTGGTTCCGAGTTTGATGTGCAGCGAGCTCGCTGAGAAATTAATCGTGTCCATTTCTGCAATCTGCAATGTGGAAAAGTCTAAGCAGCATTGCTTAACATCGCGTAAGAACTGACAAGTCTCTCTCCGCCGATTCTGAGGCAATCGGCGCGATGCATGAACGTAGAATCGCCCACGGACATGCTGGCCGAATCTAGGTTGGTAGACCGATTTATGCGCATAGACTTTATCCCTAGTGCAAGCCAGACCGACGCTAGAAGGCGTCAGAGAATTTTCATTTCGAGGACCAGACGAGAGTGAGTGCTGCCTCGAGATTAGATTATGCACCTTATGGTTCAACAGTGCCATGTGCTGCGGTACAGTTTCTCCGCTCAATGGCATGTAAAGTATGTTTCTGAAAACCAGGCTCTGTAAACAGGCGACACTCTGCAGAGGTCTTAGTACCGCCGATTACCGGATGGTGCCCTGCTCGAGTGAGCGAGAACGTATCACTTGCTGAGAGTAAACCTGGTGGCCAACTCGGTGTAAGCGCCCTAATCAAGAATAGAACTAGAGCTGGGAAGCGGAGACCCAGGCCTCTGTGGTTTAGTCGCTCTGGGCAGGGTTTCGGCACGGAATAATAAATATTGAACAGTGAAGCTATGAAATGCACCTTCGGCAATACTCGAGAACAAACTGATCGAGCACAACCAGCGGCTCGACGTCATGCCTGGCTGGACCCCGTGGCGGGGCAACAAGCGAATGCCATGTTGCATGAAACGAGAAATCAGCGGCAAGGACTTGTGCATGCGTGGCTTGAAGAAGAAACAAAGACAAGGCTGATGCTGTCTCAAGGAGGCTAGTGCCGGGCAGGACCTGGTCCACGAAACAGGTGGCAGCTGGTGATGCTTCCAGGGCGAGCAGCTTGCAGTCCTCCAGCAGCTCCGGCGCAGGGATCCCGTTGTTTGTGTCCCGTGCTAGGGAGCCTGTCGCGACGAGAATCTGTTGGACAAGAAGCACAGGAAGACGAAAAAGCACAAGAAGAAGCAGCCACCTTGGGTGCGGAGGGTCCCGCTTGGCCGAGGAATCGTATGTTATGATTGCCACCAGGAAGCACAGCTCGGTAGTTGGCAGGCCTGGTCAGATCGATCTCGGTAAGACCCAGACCCAAATCCTGGCCATGACTGACTGGGCGCATGTGCGGCGAACCCTTTGCCTGTCGTCTTGCAACAATGTCTTGTGCTCTTGGTTGTGGCTTGGTCGCAACACAAAGCGAAGATTGGCGCCTCTGTGTCTCGTCTCAGTGGACAAAGGCAGAGTGAGACATGCATGGCATCGACCCGCCTGCTGTCCCTGGGGGCGTGGTGGCGGCTGCGGATGAGATCTAGTCTGTAGATGATGGAGTTGACGATTGAGGAGTGCTACCTACTTGGTAGGCCTGGGACAGGAACTGGCGACATTGACGCGACTGCGTTGTCTCCGCCGGGCTCGCGCGCGTACCTGCATCGCTCCTTCCTGAAAGGTGGTGTACATGTCAACTGGTACGTCAGGTTCTTGCGTCAGGAAGACCTGACGGCGCATCCAGAGTGGGTCACACTGCACTCCCACTCTAACATACCTTACAGTAGAGCTTGCAGCGCCTGCATTCCCCGGCCGGCCACGGCGCATTGCCACTCCGGCTCTGCAAATCTAAAGTTCATCAACAACGCGTCGAATCACGTCGATGATCCCATACGGCTGTTGCGACGAGCCCTTTGAAGCTCGAGGTCGATCGGCCCCCTTCCCGCCAAAACGAAACGAACTGCTCCGCTCCAACGGACCCAGGACCCAACGACTGTCCAAGTGCAACCGCCGCCCACCTTTAGTCCGTTGATGTCACCCGCTCTATGCGAAAAGGCCCAGGACGGGGATGCGGGCGGAGCCTGGGGGCGCCGCATGGTCAAGCACCGGGCTCCTGCGTTGCTCTCCAGTCTGGCGGCAGCACTGTTCCTGGACAGCCAATTTCCCGCGAACCCACTGCGCCGCCCAGCTGACAGGGGGTCCCGTACGCCGGCCACCAAGCCTGATTGTAGGGGCATGAGAGGCTACACAAGCTTCATATCCCGCGGCCGCTGCCAAGTATTCGTCCCAGCTGCATGATATACCCTTGGACGATCGCTGTCGGCCTCTCCGGACAGGTTATTATTTTTTCTGTTTGTTCTTGGACAGCATCGTGGGCTCTGATCTGGTGGGCGCTCTGGCGCCCAATCTATGTGGGAGATGCGGAGGATCACGGCGCTACGGAATATTGTCGGCTCTGCTTGCCACGACGATGGGTGTATGGCGTCGTCACGAGCGCTCAAGTAGGGCGAGCAAAGGGAGCTGATCACGGTGCCTGGCGTCATGCCATGGAACACACTAAACGCGATGTAGTCGTTGTCCTTTGTTGTCGTTCCCTGGGCCCGACGGAGGAGCAAGAGGAGGAGGAGCCGTTTTGATATTTAGTGCCTCGCACCTTTCCCCATTGAATGAATGACTGACTGAAGTGCCCCTCGACAAGTCATGGCCGGGTGTTTCTGACTACTGTGCTTTGTACCCCTGTGCCTGGGCTAGCGTCGCCTGCATTCAGATGCTCGGGCGCTCAGTTAGAGATTCGCGTGCCTGTCTTTCTTGTCTGGTCGGGTCGGTCCCATTAAACTCATGGATCCATCCCAGCCATTGATCAAGAAGACCCTCTGCGTCGCGCCTTCCGGCCTCCCACCTCGCTCCCTCTGTCTTGGTCGTCGTTCCTTTTTCTGCTGCAAGCTACTCCAGCACAAGCAAGCAGCATCGCGACTGCTGCGCGTTTTCCAGGTCTTTGGCAAAACATTTTCAGAGCTGAGCAGGTCAGGCCGGAGCCGCTCACTCTCAATCTCGTCTTGTTGCCGCCCACCTTCAAGGTTGTGTGCAGACCCCCAGCCCGCGCATCCACTCGCCGCCTCCCTTACTCCTTCGTCGTAATAAGCGCGGCCTCGGCAGGTACCTTCACCGACCAGCCCCCCCCCCCCCAAGCAAGGCGGCCACTGCGCAGTGTCCTCTCCCGTAAGTCTCGTCTCATCCCGTCTCGTCTCGTCTCGTCTCATGCCTCACGAGGCCTTGAGGTCTCCTCCTCCTTCGTCTTGTCCTCACCTCCATCCAGCCCTGTCAGTCTGTCTGCCAGAGCATCTGGCTACAGAGCTGTCGAGCGTGGCTTCACGATACATTTTCTTGTCGCCGCGTCGCACACCGACACTCGTGCGCCTGGCCTCCCTCGCCAGCACCCGGCCTGATTCGCTGACCCTCTTTGGAGCCAGTGCCCAACCGCGTCGCTCGCATCCCAACCTGCGCTGCCTACCTTAATCACACAGCCACAGACTGCTGGCGGCACTGTCTTTCTGACCTGCTGCAGCACCCCGATTCTACATCATTGACTTTGTCACCGTGCCCACACAAGTCGTGCGGAACACAACGCCATTTTCTTGTGAGCGATAAAGGGGCCATCACCAACATCACCACTCCCGCCCGACGATAGGCTAGCGCCCACCGCCGCCCAAACGTTACTCCCCGGCCCAATCCACCGGCCACCGCTGTTTTAGGCTTTTTGTTTTGGGCACACTTGGGGCTTCAACCGACAGCACCCAATCAGCACAGTAGACAACCGCTGCCTCGTTGCTCGCTTTTTCCCACGCGTTCTCCGCGTGGATGATGTCGTTGGCCGCCCTACAGTCCATCACCCATCAACCACCACAGCTTACCGGCCTCGACGCGTCGCCACAATCCCTTGGTCCGCGCCAGCATCCTTCTGCGGGGTCCCCAGGTCGTAACGGATACTACACCAACAGGGACAATACTAATGGTTCACCTCCCTCGAGCCGACAAGCTACAAGAAGACCTAGTGGCAGCAACGCCGAGACATATCAGACATCGCAAATGGCTTCTCGCACCGCGGTAGCCTCCCCTGCTGGGATGAGCGCCTCTTCCGACCACGAGAAGTCAAGCCGCCGCCGACATGAGCCACCAGTAGCGCCGCCCCGGACGTCTTCCACACAGCAAGGCAACAGTAGTAACTCTCGCCGAGCTGCGCGTGCCGAGGAACGAGAACGGGAGCGTGCTATCCAATCACCACGCCAAACACCAGGCGACCCCTCAAGAAGCGCAGCAAATGGCACAGAGCCATCCTCCAGGATGGGTGGTGACGATGGAACCCCCAGGAGCCGGCGCGCAGTATCTCAACATGCCCCCGAGCCACAATGGCAGACAAGCCACAAAGATCACAGGCAAACGATGGCGAACACAATGCCTATCAGAACGAACCCAGGGACGACTACCTCGTCTTCCTCGAAACAACCTTCTAGAGAAGCTAGCGAAGTCTTAAACCGCATGATTGTTTCCCAGCCAGAAGTCGACATCGAGCGCGAGCGCGAGAGGCTGGACGAGGCTATTCCTCACCCCATAGGAAATAGCCACGATATCTCGGGCACAGACATCGATGACGCGATACCACCACCGATCGCACAGGACGACGGACGTAGAGGACACAGAAGCCGGCAGGACCATTCCAAGAAGGAGAAGGCCACAAAGTTTGGTGACTACTACCTCGGCAACACAATCGGAGAGGGAGAGTTCGGCAAAGTCAAACTTGGCTGGAAACAAGATGGTGGCGTTCAGGTACGCCTACCCTACCGCGCCTCATTTGGCTGAACAACCTTTTGGATGAATTACTAATTGCTGGCTGTTTTCAGGTGGCTATCAAGTTGATACGGCGCGATACTGTCGGCAACAACCCGTCGCGACTCGCCAAGATCTATCGTGAGATTGCGATTCTCCGTGACATTTCGCACCCAAATATTGTCAGACTACATGAGATGTCCGAGACGGAGCGCCACATCGGCATCGTTCTCGAATACGCATCAGGTGGCGAGTTGTTTGACTACATTCTCAACCACCGATACCTTAAAGACAACCCGGCCCGACGACTTTTCGCTCAGCTCGTCTCAGGCGTTGGATACCTGCACAAAAAGGGCATTGTCCATCGCGACTTGAAGCTGGAGAACTTACTGCTGGATCGCAACCGAAACATTATCATAACAGACTTCGGCTTCGCCAACACATTCGACCCTAAGGATGAACTCACGGAAGATGAGGAGCTCAAACTAGGCGATCGAGACTACGTCAAGCGCTCAGGCTTGGATCGAACCAAGGCGAACGGGATGCGAAGGGGTGATCTCATGCAGACCAGCTGCGGAAGTCCATGCTATGCGGCGCCGGAACTAGTTGTTAGTGACTCACTGTACACAGGTCGCAAGGTTGACGTCTGGAGCTGTGGTGTTATCCTGGTATGTTCCACCAGTTTTTCCAATAGAGTTGGAGCCCAGATCAGGTTGACTGACTAGGTGCGATCTACAGTATGCGATGCTTGCTGGCTATCTGCCATTCGACGACGACCCGGCAAACCCGGAAGGCGACAACATTAACTTGCTGTACAAATACATTGTGAACACTCCACTCACATTTCCCGAATATGTCACGCCACACGCGAGAGATCTACTTCGCCGCATACTCGTACCACAGCCAAGAAAACGCGCGGACCTCTTCGAGGTTGCGCGACACAGCTGGCTCAGCGAGTATGCCCACGTCGTCGAGTTCATCACAAGCGCAACTACAACGACAAACGAGATACAGAACACTACAGTTCCGGCTGAGGATGCGAACACTGGCTTGGGTCGGAGCGCCTCCGTGCGCGATGCACCAAAGACCAAGCCTCCGCCCACTAACCCGGGCGATTTGGGCCGGAAACAAGGAATGATCGAAGGAGAGGATAGCCCATCAACCAAAACGTCCAGGGACAACAAGCGCCGAACAGTGCAGGTAGAGTATGTCGCGCCCAGCACATCGACACAAAGAGGCAGCGACGCCTCACCAGTTCTGTCATCGCCACCGGTAAACCAACGTCCAGGCTCGTCCAGCCACGGGCCCACATATGCATCCCCAGACGACAAGCCTCTGCCGAGAGAGCCTACAGCTCCAAAACTAGCCTATGTCGCATCGCAGAGCAGCAGGAAACCACCGAGCTCGTACCGAGATCCTATGCAGAGCTCGCCAATGGACCAATCTGGACGACCGATGACTGGCGGGTCTTCTCATTCTGCTGGTTATCGTGTCCCCGGCGTGCCTGCCAGAAGCTCGTATGCTCAGCCTGCCCCGCCCACATTTGCGGATACCAACGCGCAAGGGAGCATCCAGCAGCCGGCTGGGAGCTCTCAATATCCCATGGGAAGCCCTGCTGGACAGAGTCAGTCTGACTCGGATTTTGGCAGACCCAGCGCTGTGCCGAACAAATTCGCCCAAGTTGCGGGCTTCGACCAGCCAGAGAAACCGTCTTCTTACGAGGGCAAAGGCCACAAGAGGTCGAACACGCTTGGCGATCTGGGTGGAAAGTTCTTTGGGCGCCGAGGCTCGCTCTTCGGTGGGCGTAAGAAGTACCCAGAGCAGCAGGCCGAGAAGCCGAGCAGGAAATACCCTCCGGTCAGCATGTCGAACCCGATGCCAAACAACCCCAGGGAGTCGTTAGATTCAAAGGCGTCCCGCCGCTCCTTTTCTTTGGGCTTGAGGCAAAAGGCGAGCGGTAGCGTTTCTGGATCACAAGATCGACCCCAGCACATGCGGCGGTTCTCCCTAGCTAAGGCTATGGGTTTTAGCAAAGAACCGCAGACACCGCCCCCGACCGATCATTACTCACAGCCAGAGCTTCCCATCCAGGGTACTACGGGCAATGACGAGTACGGCCAATTTCCTAACCCCCCTCATAGTCAGGGCAATATGTCGTCTCGGCGCCGCAACGATAGTGACTATGACATACAAGACCAGCGTCTAAGATCGGCACCACAGCTCGGTCATGCCGCAGAATATGCGCCCCCACAGCGTGTTGCGGCAGAACCACAGATGTCCGCCGTTCCATCTTACATGCAGCAAGACGCGGTGTTGAATTCTGGCTCTGAGTCGTCGTTGGACCAATCCCAACGGAGGCGGCAGAACCAGCAAAACTACGATTCCGATCAGTATGACAGAGCAGGCAACCGCAATGTACTCCAGAAGAACAAACGCTTCGTTGATGCCTACAATGACGACGACGATGCGGGCAGGCGTCACGACCACTCTGGTAGCAGTGGACCTGCGAAGAAGGTTATGGACTTCTTCAGGAGACGCCGCCAACACAAAGAAGTATGAACATCACTGCTGAGTACACTCTTGCCAACCACAACCTAAAGTCAGCTACAACGAGCATAAACAACTTGGCAGTCCCGACTGAGCTGCCAGCGCGCATCAACACCATACCACACAGTACATATGCGCTTCCTCTGCTAAGCCCAACGCTTTCCCGCCTTGAGAGATTTACATTTCCTCAGCTCCATTGCCAAACGCAGTTGCACATGCGAGCGATTCAGATGCGCTTGTTCTTAGCGGCTACCTAGTGATTTTCCGCCACGATCAACGTTGTGGCACTGTTTCCCAGCGAGCTCGATACTTGGCACAGGCATAGGACAGGAGTTATGACACTTGCGGAGTACCGGGTTCTGGGCCACAATTCATGCTGCTGACGTTTTAATCTTGTAATTTCCTTTTTTTTGTTGATGATATGAGGTCGAGACCAGCAGCGACGACGACGGGGACGAAGAACCTCTGCGTTTTGCGCTGCGTCAGGTACTCCTATTGTTTAGCTCTCATACATATCTGCTAGCATGTCATGCCAAGATTCCTCTTTATAAATGCCATGCTTAGTGAATCCTTTGCCAATTTCCCACACTGCACCAGCGCGATCTTAGCCATGCTCTTGATTATTGCGTTTTTGATACCCGTTTCTGTCCCAATACTGGTGGGCTCCTGTCGCTTGAAGATGCCTCAAGAGCTGTCGAAGAGGGGTTCACATGTGCGGAGTGTGCCGCACCTTTAGTAACGTCCGTGCAGCCGTGTGGCACTCCGGATGACCGGGAAGGGTATCATAAGCCGCACAGGTCTAGATATACAAAGGTTCTTCAAGATGCACCGGCTCGGACTCGGTTCGGAAGGTGTTGATACTTTACGGGGAAGAAAAGACGACCCAACACACAAGCTACGCTTGGATTTAGCTCACGAGAGTACTTAGAGGCCGAGCTCAGGGGGATATACTTTAAGCATGGAAGCAGGCCAAGGTGAGGGGAACCGCCCATGGCTTACTTACCTTGACCCGTCCCCATCCCTTTTGCCGTCCGGAACCCCCAAAAAGTTGTCCCACTTTCTTTTCTCTCGTCGTGGGCTTGCGCGATCCTGGAGGTCGATTGCAGCATTGCTTGCCGATCAACAAGTCTCCACTCACTGAGATTGTGGCATTCTATTATCGTTCTTCCCCCCGCGGCTCTGGACGAAGGAGGACATAGGCCCCTCCCGTCTGAATGGAACTTTCTGAGACTTCATCTGATCGACTCCAGCAACGACCCACACCCCGGTAGCTCTGAGGCCCAGCGGGCACATATCTGAAAGCTCCGCATCCAAGGTCCTTCATATCCTACCTCATTCTGCAGGCGCCACACAGAACGACAAAAGGCTTCACTCTCTCGACAAGCGGGCCACATCCCCGCTGAGAACCATGTCGCGGCTCCCGCAGAAGCCCGTCGCGGGTTGTCTGGCCCAGGGTCTCCGAGCACCCTCCCGACTACGACCGGCAATCACCCCGACCGCGAGGACACCAGCGTCTGCCAGGGCGACATTACCAGGAGCGAGCGCGCAGCATGCGGCACCGAGGAGCTATGCGACGGACAACAAGCCCTCGTTCCAGGGCCAGATGCTCGAGAGCGTGAGCTCCCGCATCGCGCGCGAGAAGGCGGAGCGCGAGAAGTTTGCGAGGCAGCGGGTCGAGAGCGCGGGGACGAGACGGTGGGCTACTACTTTCGGTATGTTCGCTCGCAGGACCGTGTGAAGCATGGTGCATTTGGTTCAAGGCTGTTTCTGTGGCAGATGCCCGCGAAGAAGGATGGGGACGTGGGACTGACAATAAGGTTGGTGCTGGGTTATAGTCGTCCTCGCGGCCAGTCTGGGCTCATATCTCCTCGGCACGATGAACCCCCGCGATCCGGCGGATACTTCGACAGCGCCGCTCGGCCTGGTGCGCGGCCCGAAACACAAGGTCGACAAGCACAACCTGGAAGCAGCGTGGGCTGACTTCGCCGCCATTGTGGGCAAGGAGAACGTCAGCACTCTATCGTCAGACCTGGACAGCCATGCGATATCAGAATGGTCGAGCTACCGCAACGACGCGAATCACAAACCCTTCCTGGTCGTGTACCCATCCAGCACAGAGGAGGTCAGCCAGATCATGAAGGTGTGCCACGCGCGGCGGATCCCCGTGGTAGGATACAGCGGCGGCACGAGCCTCGAGGGCCACTTTACGCCCACGCTGGGCGGGATCTGCGTGGATTTCGCCCACATGGACAAGGTTCTCGCGCTGCACAAGGGCGATATGGACGTCGTTGTCCAGCCCGCCGTCGGGTGGGAGCGGCTCAACGAGGAGCTCGCGGACGAGAACCTCTTCTTCCCCCCTGACCCCGGCCCCGGAGCTATGATCGGTGGGATGATCGGTACCGGGTGCAGCGGCACAAATGCGTATCGGTACGGCACGATGCGCGACTGGGTGCTCTCCCTGACCGTCGTGCTGGCCGACGGCACGGTGATCAAGACTCGCCAGCGTCCGCGCAAGAGCTCCGCGGGCTACGACCTGACGAAGCTGTTCATCGGCAGCGAGGGCACCTTGGGCTTAGTGACGGAAGCCACCCTAAAAGTCGCCACCAAGCCGCAGAGCACGAGCGTCGCGGTGGCGAGCTTCGGCACGATCCGCGAGGCGGCAGACTGCGTGAGCAAGATCGTTGGACAGGGCATCGAGGTCGCGGCCGTGGAGATCCTCGACGATGAGCAGATGAAGTGCATTAACGCGGCAGGGATGACGTCCAGGACGTGGAAGGAAGCGCCGACCTTGTTCTTCAAGTTCGCCGGCACGGACCGGGGCGTCAAGGAACAGGTCGCCATCGTGCAGGGGCTCGCAAAGTCCTCGGGCGGTCAGTCTTTTGAGTTCGCCAAGTCTGAGAACGAGAAGGCTGAGCTCTGGTCCGCGCGCAAGGAGGCCCTCTGGAGCACCATGGCCGTCGCGAAGCCCGGGGACAAAGTCTGGACTGGCGATGTCGCTGTCCCGATGACCCGCTTGCCGGAGCTGATTGAGGTCACCAAGGCCGATATCAAATCTAGTGGACTCTGCGGCACCATCGTGGGCCATGTGGGTGATGGCAATTTCCACATTATCCTGCTGTCGAATGACGAGACGAGGGCGAAGGCGGAGGAGGTTGTCCATCGCATGGTCAAGCGGGCTGTTGAGTTGGAGGGCACTGTTACTGTGAGTTCTCCCTTTGGCAGGACTTTTCCGGTGTTTGTCCTTGTCGGTCGAGGAATCACCACCGCCCAACAAGGAAACGCTCGATTTTCTCTCTTCATAACATACAGATTTGCTAAACCACATACAAAAAACACAGGGTGAACACGGCGTTGGTCTCGTGAAGCGCGACTATCTGCCCCACGAACTCGGCCAGACGACAGTCGACACGATGAGAAAGGTTCGTCTCCCTCCTTCCGGACTACTATCCCCGTCTTATGACTGTCATTCAGTCGGTTCCCGCCGTAATTCGTTTCAAGCTACAAGTATGCTAACTTCTCCCCTAACCCCCCTTCCCGTCATATAGCTCAAACTCGCGCTCGACCCGCTGTGCCTCCTCAATGCCGACAAGGTCATTCGCATCTCGAAGCCGAAGCCTGGTGAAATTTCTGAGTGGTAAGAGACGAGCGAGGCAACAATGCGAGCTTGTACCCCATTTTGGTGACCGAGGTGGCGGCTGGACTGAATGAGCACGTGGGTCTGGGCCAATTAGTTGTACGATTAATTCTGCGTGAATGCCAGAATGCTTTTCCTGGCTGTGGGATGACTCGCAGGCAGAAAGGAAGGAAATTCCAGCGACTCAGAGTGGGCGGTTTTTTGTATGAATTGTGCACACGACTATGGCATGATGTACTTGAATACTACTTGGAGGACTAACAAGGAAAGAATGGTATTGTCAATATGAGTCTGAAACTACAAGCCGCCTCCTTATTCTCTATGGGAAAAATCCTGTCTGCAAGGCACGAGTGCGATTTTGTTTTCTCGAGATGGCAAACGAACCTCGCTGGACACCTGTGCGGTGAGCAGTGAGATTTGGGCATGGGCTAAGCTCTAGCGGTGGCTCCCGAGGTCAACTCATCAAATTATTGATCGATATTCAAACCCAGTCTTCAGTATCTCTTTCCTGTAGCAAAGATCAGCCTTGAGCCATGGCGCTGTTACAATGACGCACAACCGCCCGAGTACAGGTTCCAAGGCCATGCTATGAGTCATGCAAAGGGGCGCCATCGCCAGCCTGTCAAATCACCATGTCAAGTACCAAGACCCGATCTCAAAACTGGATCGAGTAGGTCAAGGTCGTGTGAGCAGCCAGCATCACGGCTTCGCGCTCATCCTCGAGTTACAATCAGGCTTGCACGGAAGCAGCGTGGTATCATTGCGATGCTCACTGGGCGATCGCGCGCGCAGCAGGGATGCCTCCAACACCGCCTTTGAAGGCTAAGGACCCAGGGGCAAGGAGCGTAGATGGAAGTTTTGAAACACCGAGATCAATATTTTTACGAGACTCCAGGCCTGACAAGCAGCAGTTCCCGATAGAGCTGCAGACTCTTGCCAAGCATGTTGATAAAAGGCCACTGAGTGTTGCCTTTAAAGAAGTGAGACCATATTCTCAACACGGAAAGGGCAAGGTGAGAAGGGCTGGCGCGATGGGGGCTCGTAAACGTGTGGGATGCGTGATCGTCGGCATCTTCTTCAAAGTCTACGACTGCGCAGGCTTCGTCGACGATATATCTGACCCAGTGCAGGATGCGGTCTTCGCCATCTGTGCTCAGCGTCAGTATACGTCTGTGTAGTAAAGCAGAAGATTTGTGTACGTACCACTTAGCGCTACAACACTGCCGTTTGCACCCGGCTCGAGAGAAAAGAGCCATTTGCTCAGTAGCACCGCGCACTCTAGCCCCGATAAAGAATGTCTTACCGACCAGAAGAATGCTTGGCTGCGTGCCACACGCTCGATTCCAAGTCTTACAGGAATACTGAGGGCATGGGCAGAATAGAGCAGTGCTGATATCAGTCCATCACTTCGCTCGACCTTGGGAGCGCGGCTTAGAGCTTTCGCTATACGAATTGGATCACGGGATTCTAAGAAACGATACGGCCCCAAGTTCAAGTAGATCCGGACATATGCCAGACCCAGAAGCGAACTGGATGTGAAGGGTATCGGCCCATTCTCGTTGTTGGGATCGAGGGACGACTCTGGTGCCTGCTGCCAGCCAGATGTCCAGAGTCGAAGAGCACGCCTAGTCAGAGTATTGATCAGTGAGATTGCCCGCAAATTTGAGCGGCAGATATGCTACTTACTCGAGCTTGACCACTTCTTCGGCGGGTAGTGAGGCACTTTGGTCCATGATAGGCAGGGACAAGTCCCGCACAATGTGGATTCTCTGAAGCAGGCAATGCAGGAGAACGTAATTGCCCAGCGGAGTAGGTATCGGATCCAAGGGAGCCGCGCTGTCTTCTGACTGTCGAAGTAGCGAAGACAGGGCGGTTTGGAAGTTGAGTTGTTCCTTCCCGGCGGCCTGCCTGGCAAGATGCCAATGCTCTGCCGTTTGAGATTTCCACGGCCCTGTAGCGCACGGAAGTCGAAGGTTAATCTCATTTGTCCTCAAGACGGGGTATACGTTGTACGCGACACTGTGGATGTGCAAGAATGTGAAAGCGATGAGCTTAGAGCGTCGAGCTGATTCCTGGCTTGCCCATGTCATCCAAGCGTTATAGAGACTCGCAGAGTCGGAATATTCGTAAGCGGGCAGAGTCGTAGACTCTTCGTCTTCACTTAGACCAACATCTCTGAGAACCCGTAAGAGAAGGCCTTGGAGAGAGAAAGCCTCCGCGAGGAGTGAACCTTTAACCTCCCAGGTGGCGTACCCCATAAGAATAATGAGACTGCCCACAGCGTCGATAGGTCTCCAATTACCACGGCCAGTCAGAGGCTGCTTATCGGCTTTATTTGTTGCCAGACCAGTGCCGCTCTGTTCATGACCTTTGGTCAAGAAGAAAGAACTTGTGTGAGTTCCAAGGGACTCTTTGGCCCATTCGAGCCGTTTTGCCAGGACAGCTTTCGCGGCATAGAACAGCTTCTCCGAGACGCGATGTTCGAAACAGTATTGAGCCCCAACGGTTGCAACAGAGAGGATCAGTTCTACGGGGCAATTGAAAATTCGCCACGTAGGTTGGTGTAGAAACGGCATGTGAAGATGCCAACCTTGGAAATAAGCGATGACATATCTTGTTAGAGCATACCTGGAAGGCAGGCGAAAGTCTGGACCCAGCACATCCTGAAATCCTTCGAGTTGAGTTAGAATGTGATTGCGCTGTTCGTCATTGACCCTCAGTGGATGAAGACCTTTGTCTTCTCCTCGGAGCTCTACTCCATGTTAGCTGCAAATGATCCTACAGGGTTCGTTCAACAGCACTTGGGTACTTGATCTGGATCGTCAACTTACTTGTATCGCTATATAGATCCGTAGTCCGACTTTCACTCGGCACAGAGGGAAGCCATGTTCCGAATGGAGTGGTAGGCCTGCCAATCCTACCACCTGGAGTGGACGTGCCCGTAGTTGGCTGAGCTTGGTCGGGCCCGATGACCTCTTCACTGAAGTCTGGCCCTTGGAAATAAGGACTCCACTCGGCAGGCAATCCCACTCCATCTATGAATGCGGCGAACTCGCGGAAGTGGTCAAAGCCAGAGATGTCTTTAGCGGAATGTCCGTTAGCAACACGTCAGGTGATTCACGTTGGAATAATACAGAGCTGGAAGTTGCTCGACTTGTGTCCAGAATACTCACCATTCTCGAAGAAGTCATGAGCCAATAATGGTTGCGCCAAAGGCTGGTGCAGCTCTGGGCGTGGCAAAGCACTCGAGATTGGTTGATGATATGGATCACCATGTTGTTGACGTTGACCTAACGGCATCCTATTGTCCCACGCGTTCATGCTCATCCCGGAGAGAGACGCAGCAGCCGCGGTCTCGGCGGCAGCATCAGGCTCTGCATGATCTGATGCATGGCTGTTATTCGTGGGAGCAGAGAGAGTGCTGTGGCTCGACGAGTCTGTTCCAGAGGGACTAGCAAGCCTCTGGTGCCGCGTCAACAGGTCGCGACGGGTGTAGGCC
Organism: Microdochium paspali; assembly: GCA_031142775.1. Classification (NCBI taxonomy): domain Eukaryota; kingdom Fungi; phylum Ascomycota; class Sordariomycetes; order Xylariales; family Microdochiaceae; genus Microdochium; species Microdochium paspali. The sequence goes on from JAVBIV010000003.1 coordinate 3,702,979, forward strand.
GCGCCGCACTGGCAGACAAAGGGCTTCTCCTTGGTATCTGTGACGGCCAGTGTCAGAAACAGTGGGAACGACAGCAGGCAAACTCGCAGGTTTGAGTACTGTCCGCAATGGCAGACTTACGAATCCGCACATGTCTCTCGAGGTGCTCGAGCCGACGGAATGCCCGGCCGCAATGGGCACACAGCTTGTCAGGGACCGTGTCGCCCGTGCGACGCCGCTTCGAGGGGTGCTGCTCCATGGCTGCATGAGCCAATGTCGATGCTGCCACTGTGCCCTGAGGCCATCTCCAAGTTGATGGAGAAGGGAGAAGGATGGGGGAGTAATTGGACGGGGCGATTGGAGAAGTGAGCAAGCGCATACTAATCCTGGTCCCACGAGTTGGAGGCGGGGAGAAAGAGATAAGCGCCTCGTGTGAGTGGTGTTAGTGCTGTGGGGATGGAGATCAGCAGCAACGCTACCTACCGCACGACTCCAAGTGCTCGCTGCGCCACAAGACGTCCCATTACTGAGAAGCACTCATATCTCGTATACAGAGCTGTAGGCATATCGCTGGCTAGTGGTCGATACTGGGGGCTTCTTCAACGACTTCGACGCAGTTGTGCGATTCCTAAACCATATCACGGCCGAGGCAGCGAATATGGCTTCCTCAATGATCCTCCGCTTCCCAGGCGTAGCCCTCGTGACCGGCGCCGGCGGCACGGGAATTGGCGCGGCAGTCTCGAAAGCCTTCGCGCGGGCGGGCTGCACCCGGATAGCAATCACAGACATCAACAAGTCCTCCTTGGACAGCACCAGGGACGCCATCCTGTCCATCAACCCAAAAGCCCAGGTCACAACCCACGACGGCGACATCCAGGACGAGAAGTTCGTGGAACACCTGTCTGACCAAGTCCGCAAGACATTCTCGCGTCTCGACTATGCAGTGAATTGTGCTGGGGTTCTCGGCAAGGCTCAGAGGTCGTCAGAGACTCCTGTGGCGGAGTTTGATCGTATAAATCGGGTCAATTACAGAGGGACATGGCTTACCTCGAGAGCTGCGCTCACGCAGATGCTGCGCCAGGAGCCGCTGGCTGAGCATCCGAGACAAAGAGGCTCTATTGTGAACATTGCGAGCCAGTTGGGCATTGTGGCTCGTCCCGGTGCTGGTAAGTACAGACATTCTTCCAAAAGACGCGCAGGTACCACTCTGAGGGGGGGAAAAAAAGGTCAACTTGCTTACAATATGGCATGTGGTTTTTCAGCGCCCTACTGCGCCTCAAAAGCAGCCGTCATCAACCTGACCCGTGGCGACGCCATTGACTACGCCAAAGACGGCATCCGTGTCAACTGCGTATGTCCGGGTGTGATCGAGACGCCAATGACTATTGGTACACCTGAACTGGAGGAACGAATGAAGGCTGCGGTCGATGTCGCACCAATGGCTAGGATGGGCACTCCGGATGAGATCGCAGATGCAGTGTTGTTCTTATGTTCGGAACGAGCGTCTTTCATTCAGGGTCATGCGCTTGTTGTAGACGGTGGATATACAATAAACTGAATCAAATCTTTTGTTCTGATTTAGTGACGACGCAGGAGCTTTGCGGGTGACATTTGCTCTAAATTTTCAACACCATTACTTGATATATAACTGCCAGACACAATGGATGTGGTGGAAATCTTTGATATTCATTCTTTCACTTTTATTGAAGTTTTACGAATGATTTGCAATTTCAAGTCGTTTCCCAGACTCACTTAGACCAAAATCCCCTCTTCCCCAGTAGCCATCACCGAAGCGATCCGTACGCCAGACGCGTCCTTCTCATTCATCAACTTCTTCCGCAGCTCCGCAGTCTGATTCGCCTTGACCAGATTAATCTGTCTCCAGTCAAACCTCGACTCCCACGCGTACGCAGCCTTGAGAATCTTCTCCTCCTGCCACAACCCACCCACAATCTGCATACCCACAGGCAGCGCAACAGTGGGGTCGTCCTTGGCAGGCGCGAAGCCCACGGGAAGTGTGAGCGCCGGGTTCCCTGTAACGTTGAAGACGGCGGTGTTGGATGTCAGCCCGATACTTGGCGCGAAGCACGTCCGCGGTGTGTCCCTTGTGCCGTGCCGCGGCGCCACGACTGGGACGGTGGGCATGACAATAAGGTCGAATCCTTCCCCACCAAACTTGGTCTGGTACGCATCGCGGATCAGACGGCCAATGTTGATGGACTTCCCGTATAGACCGGGGAACTGCTTCGCCAAGTACAGTCCGTTGATGACAGTGTTCTTGGTCGAGGGAAAGAGCTTGTGGAAGTTCTCCGCCGTCCAGGGAAGACGCGCGTGCTCGAACTCGGTCAGAGACAACCCTCTTCGGCCCGTGGCAGTACCAATAACACCCTGTGCGCCAGCAATACGCTGCTGAATAGTCCAGATCATTGGGCCATGGAAGTGTTCGGGTACAGATACCTCCTCGACAGTAGCACCAAGCTGAACGAATTTGTTTGCAGCACTACGGACTAGCGTGTCGACTTCAGCTTGTGAGATTTCAAGACCAAAGCCTTCCTTCAAAATACCGATCCTGTAGCGTGCAAGAGGCTTATCGGCGACATTGAGATCGGACAAAGTTTTCCTGAAGTTGTAGCTTCCGTAGGAAGCGGCGCCAAGGGAACGGTCGTCGATGCCGTCGTAGCCGGCAATGGCGTCAAGGCAGGCTGCCGTATCAAGCACGGAGTTTGTTAGAGGACCCGAGTGATCATCGATGAAGTCACCGCTCGTGATGCCAGTGTATGGGACAAGTCCGTGTGTTGGCTTGAAACCGACGCCTGGAGACGGAAGGAGAATGTCAGGTTTGAACACAATGACAGGTTATCAAGTTTTGTGTGAAAATGACTTACAACCACAGAGACTTGACGGTACTCGAATTGAGCCACCCTGATCTGTCCCGAGCGCGATGTCCATCACTCCGCCACCCACAAGGGCGCCACCACCAGATGTACTTCCACCAGCAGAGTATCCAGCTTGGTGCGGATTTTCGATCGTGCCCTGGGCACTTGTGAAGCTGGAGGTCGAGTTACAAAAAGCCTCGCAGACACAAGTTCCGTGGATGTCGGCACCCGCCTCGAGCACTCTTGTCACGACCGTCGCATCCGTGCTGGGCGTCCATGCAGGGAAAGCATCACTGCCATAGAACTGCGGTACATCGGCCACGGCAATGCAGTCTTTGATGCAGACCTTTTTGCCTTGAAGCGAAGACGTCATTGGTGATTGTAGAGCCTTGGTGGTGCCTTTGATCAGAAACTTGTGCGCCCATGCTGAACCGAATTGCTGTTCTGTTTTTGACGGGCGGTGGATGTTCTCTCGAGGATAACGTTTGCGGTCGGGAAGTGGCTGATAGTCTGGCATCGCCTCGAGCTGCTCGGCAATATCGTGGACGGCGGCTAGGAGGACATGGTAGTCGTCTGAATCCTGTGGCCGAATCTCGGCACCGATATCCGCGAGGATCTTTTCCGCATCACCTTTTTTGACAGGATTGTCCCTGGAGGAGTGAATATCTTGTCAGTGTTCGCTTGCGGGCACATCCGATACGGTTGTTTGACTTACTCGCCGACATCCTTGAAGAAGACGGACATCTTGAATGAGAATTCGCGTGGTTGGGGCTCCGGTAGTCTGGCAGAGGGAAGACTGTGCTACGGCTATCACTATTTCTGTCTTGTAAGTGGAAGGGTGATGTGATTCGAGATAGCGGTAGATAAAGCAGCCACAATCACTAGACACTAGACTTTGCTCGGCGGTGACGGCAAGGAATATTGCCGATTGCTGACGCAAAGTCGCAGAACAAGCTGCTGCTTAATCCCCTTCAGTAGCAGTCGTGATTGTTAATTCTGATGACTTAGACGCTGGAAATCGTAGTGGAGGCGCGCCTGTCTGCAAAGCACACGACGCTTAGCAGGGGGTTGTTGGGGTAGACGCGACCACGGTACTGTTGGCTCTCCAAGCCACATGGTGGAGGTTGCCTCCGACACAGGCAAGTTCCAGGGTGCCTCGACACCCGCAAGCGTACTGTATGTGCTCGTGTGCCGCGCATTCTGTCTGTGTTGGAGAGCGCCCCATCTCCCCCGTCTGCCCGTCTCCAAGAAGCTCTCCAAGTGGAGAGACACGATAAGCCAGGGGCGCTGCCCCGCGACGCCCCGCACAGCCATGATTGGCCACGAGGTGACCAATCTGGCAAGAGCGGCGTCATCGGAGGCCAGACCCCTGTTTCTCCACAGGCTGCAACGATAAGCGGGCGTCTTGTTGACTGATTTTCTCTCCTCACGGGCAGGTGTGCGCCTGTGCAAGGAGAGGGGAGCAAAGTGTAAACTCACGCGGGGAAGAGGGGCTGATGAGGCTTCGGCCTAGTGATCCGAAACCAAGGGCTCCCATTACGTATTCGCAGTCCAGACAGGGCTACCTAGGTAGGAAGTCTGGTCCATTCATCTACATCGTCTTGCTCCTTTGAGACCCCTTGTGTTTATTTTTGCTCGAACCCTGTTTGTTTACTGCCTAGCATACTTCTTCAATTTTCCAGACCAAAGTATCGCAGAGACGTTCACATCAACTTACCGTCTCAGTCACCTTCATACTCGCCTCTGTTCACAATACCGTACACACAATGGTCAAGAGGGTTCTTGTCAGTTATGGCGTCGACGTAGACGCCGTCGCCGGTTGGCTTGGGTCTTACGGGGGCCAGGATTCGACCAGCGACATCAGCAGAGGTAAGGCTTGCCGGGGAGCGCATCACGTCTCTCCCACGTCTTGAGAGAGTAGGGACTGACCCGGAACCTCCCAAAACAATCAGGCTACTTCGCCGGCACAATCGGCGTCCAGCGCCTCCTCAAGATGTTCAAAAAGTACAACATGAAGACAACCTGGTTCATTCCCGGCCACAGCCTCGAGACCTTCCCCGAGGACATGGCCGCGGTGCGCGACGCGGGCCACGAGATCGGCCTGCACGGCTACACGCACGAGAACCCCAAGGACATGTCTATCGAGCAGCAGCGCGAAGTCCTCGACAAGACGTACAAGATGCTCACTGATTTCTGTGGAGGCAAGCCACCCAGGGGAAGCGTCGCACCGTGGTGGGAGTGCAGCAAGGAAGGTGGCCAGCTGCTCCTCGACTACGGCATCGAGTACGACCACAGCATGAGCCATCATGATTGCCAGGCGTACTACCTCCGTACGGGCGACACATGGACGAACATAGATTATACCCAGAAGGCGGAGACGTGGATGAAGCCGCTCGTCAAGGGGCAGGAGACAGGCCTCGTCGAAATCCCGGCCAGTTGGTATCTGGATGATCTTCCGCCGATGATGTTTATCAAGTCTGCGCCCAACAGCCACGGTTTCATGAACCCCCGCGACATCGAGGACTTGTGGCGGGACCAGTTCGACTACTGCTACAGGGAATATGACGAGTTCATCTTTCCAATCACCATCCACCCGGATGTTTCCGGGCGGCCACAGGTTCTGCTCATGCACGAGAGGTAAGTTGTACCCCTGGTTGGGAAACGATTGGAGTCAAGACGAAGGCTGACGAACGGCGTGACAATCACAGGCTGATCGAGTACATGATGAAGCACGAGGGCGTTGAGTTTGTAACCATGGCAGAGATCTGCGACGACTTCAAGAGCAAGAACAAGCCGGTAGAGGGTGCTGTGTTGCCAGCGGCTCCCGGCGCGCCACTGAAGAAGTAATTTTGATCACGTGTATAATGCTGTAAATAGAGAAATCAAGTAATTTTCGGTTGCATAATAGCTCTACTTGTTATGTTGATATGATTCACTTTATGCTTCAAGGAAGAGCTAATGTGCTTCGATATGGCTTTGATCTGCGGGGCAACTTTACCACACGCAACAAAACTCAATTTTGTCCCATATGTCGATCCAAAAGGACAACCACAAATCGGTTATGCCAAGAAACATTGCAGACGGGCATCCTGCAGCCCCTTGCTTCTAGAAAGCTGCTATCTTGAATAGCCTTTAGTCGGCCACTAGGCTACGCCAGCGAGGCCGAGACCTCTGGAGGTATCAGGTTCCAAGTCTGTCGAATTGGAGACAAGATTGACACTCTTCCCCCCAAAACAAGAATTCAACCCCCCAAGCCTCCAACTCGATATCTACCCCAGTTGTTCCCTAGCATTTAGCACGCTTATCGAGTCCACTCTAAGACCTCCAAGCCCAACCCCAAGTCTGATCGTCGAGCTAATCTCCAAGTAAAGTGGAGAGACGGTTGTAGTCCAGGACTGGGGGGGCCTCTTCCCCAGACTCGCACGGATGTCGAGTTCCACTCACAACACTGATACCGGCATATGTGGACGAAAGGTCCGGTGGCTTGTCACAGGGGTCACGGTTATCAAGACTGGCTCCTTGACCTTGCAATGCACGCTGTTTCCTTGCATAGACAGGGTTTGTATCCCATCGTGATATCGCACTCCGCTCGGGGCAGACAGCGGTGACAAAGATATAAGTCATCCTTGGCCCTTCCACCTCCAAGTACTGCTTTTGATCTCAACTTGATCATCACTGGAGAGTGGCAAATCATATAGAGCCGCGATCCATCATTCTGGACACCGAGGAGTTGTTCACGAACTCGCCTCATTCCAGCACATACCTTTATTAAAAGACATCACCCACGCCCAAGGGTAACACATTGAACAAAATAACCAACACAATGTCGAAGTCCACGTCAGAGAAGATGGGCGACCTCATCGAGCCCGCCCCTCGGGACAGCGGGAGCATCGAGGCAGGCAAAGATGCCGCCCAGGATGAGATGTTCGAGGTGTTTAAGAAGCAGGAGGGCCAAGTCGACTTCCGCACCGTCGGCTGGATTCACGCTTCCGTCATCTTTCTCAAGGGTGAGTTTGTCTTCATCTCTCTAGCTCTCTCCCTCTGTGCGTGCGTGTGTGTTCCTCGAGACCAAACCAGAAAATATCATTATGCTGCAGAGAAGACAAGAAGACGCCCACCCAACTAACAATCACTCGCCCCCCCAAATCACAGTTATCTTCGCCACAGGAGTCCTGACGATCCCTTCGTCGATGTACGTCCTCGGCGCGCTGCCAGGCGCCATCAACGTGCTCGGCTGGCAATTCCTCAACACATACTGCGCCATCATCCAGGGCAACTTCCGCAACAACCACGCCGGGTGCCACTCGATCGCCGACATGGCCGCCGTGGTGGGCGGCGCCTGGCTGCGCGAGACGGTCGGCGCGCTGTTCCTCATCACCTTCGCCATCGTGGGGGCGTCGGGGATCGTGGGCGCTTCGACGGCCTTCAACGCGCTGTCCAACCACTCGCTCTGCACAAACGACTTCATGCTCATCTCGACCGTCATGGTCTTCATCCTCGCCTCGCTGCGCAAGTTTGAAAAGATCGCCTGGCTCACCTGGGCGGGCTTCGTCTCCATCTTCGTCGCCGTCTTCATCGTCGTCGTGGGCGTCACCCAGCGCGACCGCCCCGCCGCCGCGCCCCAGACGGGCGACTTCGACTTTGGCTACCACGTCATCGGCAGCCCGACCTTTGTCGCCGGCATGACCTCGGTCGCGTCCATCTTCTGCTCCGGCGCCGGCACGTCCGCCTTCCTCCCCGTCATCTCCGAGATGCGGCGCCCCAGGGACTACAAGAAGTCCGTGTACCTGTGCATGGGCATCGTGACGGCCTCGTACCTCTCCTTCAGCCTCGTCGTGTACCGCTACTGCGGCAAGTGGGTGGCCTCGCCTTCCCTGGGCAGCGCCGGCGACACCATCAAGAAGGTCGCCTACGGCGTCGGGCTCGTCGGCCTGCTCGTCTCCGCGTGCCTGTACATCCACGTCGCCGCAAAGTACCTCTTCGTCCGCATCCTGCGCAACTCGCGTCACCTGCAGTCCAACTCGGTTGTCCACTGGGGCGTGTGGCTGGGCTGTACCCTGGGCATGTCCTTTGTCGGATTCCTGATCGGGTCTGGGATCCCCATCTTCAACTACCTCCTTGCGCTGGCGGGGAGTCTGACCTTCGCGCCGCTGGCTCTGGGGTTGCCGGGGTATTTGTGGGTGTACGACCACCAGAGCTATCGCACGGGCAAGGCGTGGCAGAGGTTGGTGTATTATCTCAACTGGTTGATGATTGGCCTCGCTGTGTTTTTGACGATCGGCGGCACGTATGGTGTTGTGCAGAACATCATTGATGCGTATGCTATGGGGCAGATCGATCGGTCATTCTCGTGCGCTGACAACAGCGGCTCATCCTGAGAGCTTCTAAATGTTTGTTGTCGTCAATGGCTGTAGATATTGTGAGTTGTTGATAAATATCCCAAACAGTGGTATAGCTTCATAAAGGGCCCGAGTATGAGGTATCCCTCGTGTTGCACAGTAAATTGATCATCTATTTAACGTCGTTACGGAGTTATACCGGCTCTCTTAGTTGTTCAAGGAGCACTGCAGCACGTAGTTACTGTTGTCCAGGTCTCATGTGACTTTCATTTCATTCAAAATATATATCAACCCTCTCCCCAACGCCAGACCGTACTCATGCTACCATTTCGAATATACGACAATATCTTCCTGGTCGATTCCACCTCATGGCAATTTAGCCTCCTTCTCGTTAGGTCCCGCGATCAGGATCTTGATGACCTGGCCTTCCTTGACCTTGCTGAAGGCCGTCTCAGCCTGGTCAAATGGCACAACGCCAGAAACAAGCTTCTTGACATCGATCTTGCCCTGCGACACAAGCTCAATAGCGAGCTTGTAGTCACCGCTACCGTATCGGAATGAACCCTTGGCAGTGACCTCCTTCAGGCACAGAGCCATGATAGGGAAGGTGATGTTATCGCGACCCATACCGCCCTGGACGTACACGCCACCGCGGCGCACCGTGTGCAGGGCCGTCTGGATGGAGGGTTCGGCGCCGCTAGCATCAATGACCACGTCCGCACCCTCAGCGGAAAGACCGGCGGCCTTGAGTAGGGCGGCGGCGTTTTCCTCAGCGGGGATGCGCTGTGACATGTATGTGTGTGTGCTGCAGAAGCCCTTTGCGAACTCAAGCTTGGACTCGATAATGTCGACTGACACGACGGTCGAGGCGCCGAATGCTTTGGCTACGGCGGCACAGAGGAGACCGACGGGACCGGCGCCCATGACGACGACAGACTGGCCTGGGGTGACGTTGGCCTGGCGGACAATGTGGACACCAACGGCAAGAGGCTCGATCAGAGCACCCTCTTGCAGGGAGACGTGGTCGGGCAGCTTGTAGCAGAAATCGGCGGGAGCGGACCAGAAGCCAGTGAGGGTGCCGTCGTAGGGCGGGGTGGCGGCGAAGCGCATTTCCGGGCAGAGGTTGTAGTGGCCGCTCAGGCAGGGCTCGCAGTGGCGGCACGGGTAGCCGGGCTCAAGAGCGACGCGGTCGCCCTTCTTGAGAGTCGAGACACCGCTGCCAACTTCGACGACGGTGCCGGCAGACTCGTGACCGAGGACCATGGGGTCCTTGACGACATAGGTGCCGATGGCGCCATGGCACCAGTAGTGGACGTCGGAGCCGCAAATACCTGTGTAGTTGACGGCGACGAGGACCTCCTTGTCTGTCTTGAGCTTGGGCACGGGCCGCTCCTCGAAGAAGACTTCGTCTTGCTTCTTGAGGATGAAGGATAGGTTCTGTAAGCCGTGCAGGGGAAGTTAGCAGGTTGCTCTCTCGTTTTTGATTTTATGGGTTTCGGGTATGATGGTACGGCAAAAAGAAGAAGACTGGTGGAATCTTACGCTTCCCGAGGCCATTTTTGCAATAACGGTGGAATATGAGAGTGATTGTTGAGGTAAGAAGTTATCGGTGGTGAGAAGGTCGAGGGGCAGCTGAAGTTGGAGAAGTGGGATGAGAAGGTGGGGAAATAGCGACCACGAACGGCGCAGAATCGCAAGAAGAACGGGACACTTTCGGAGACAGAGAGAACAGAACAACAGAATATCGTCAACGGAATAGTTTTATTGTCTTTTCTGCTCGGGTAAATCCATCGATTGGAGCCATTCCCGCCAGATACAGTGCTCCGTGGACAATATCCGCCCGACACCGGGGACTAGCACCCCGAGGCCCGCGATGCTGTGGACCACGGGGTCAGGGTCTAGGAGACAAATGAGCTAATCCAGTCACAGTCACAGAATAGCCGTGAGGCCCGGGCAGACTGTGCCTGGAGGCCGTTGGCTCTGAGTAGTGCGCTTCCAGGTGGTGGACACGGACACTGCTTCTGGATGCCCACGTGCCTATGACGAGTTTTGCCGTGTTGCACCCAGTGCAGTGCTGGTCTGGTGGACGGCACAGACGGGGAGCATGTCGGCGGCGGCGGTGATGCGGCCGCCGCGCCTCTCTTCTCCACTTGGGCACTTACACGGCGGCCCAGCAGTATCCATGGATCTGAAGAGCACGCTAAGACCTTCTTTGCTGCGTTTTATCCGCTGCTTTAGCCGCGCCAATCGACATCAAGCATCCGTCCTGGCCTGGGGAAAGAGCCCCATCCTCGTTTCTCAGGGACCTCACCGGCAGTACGTACGGAGTATTGCGAGGCTCTAAAGTATCCAATCAACCCTGCAATTATGCCAATTCCTCAGAAGAAATGCTTCATGAATTACCTGCGCTCTGTACTAGGAGCTCAGGGCAGCCTGATAGGCCCTGTCACAAAAAAAGAAGACAAAAGAGTATGCGCGACGAAGAGTTATCTGATCAAGTGGAGGACCTGACCGGTGTTCCCTGTAGAGCGTGTTTCTCGAAGTTCGTCATGTGTCCAAGGCACATAGGCACGAAAATGTTGACGAGGAACTTTTGTCAGAGGTTCTGTCTTGATCTTGCATAGGTTTGGGTGCTTAAGTGGTGATGGTTCTCCAATGGTTCCTGGTGTGTGTTGAGCTCAAGCTTGGAGAGTTCCCCACTCTGCTGCCGGCAGAATCTGCCCACCGCCAAAATTTCTCCAGGTACCGCCTTCTCCTGCAGCGCAACTTGCATGCGGCAGGACAAGTTTGAAGCTGCTGCGCGACACACGCAGAACACGAGCGCACCAGTCAGACAGCCCTGCGACGCAGCAGGCGAGCCAGTTCTCGGCCATCATGGACATCCTCAAGATCCTCTCGCGGGGCACCAAAAAGTCAGCGGCGCAGAACATACCAATCATTCCCAAGCCGAGCACCAAAAAGACCGCCAACCCCCAGCTCTACAACGATCCCACGCGGGGCACCAAGCGCAAGCGCACCGAGCAAGCCCTACCCGAGCAGGCCGCGAGTGATGCTGAGGAGGAAGTGGACTTCTTTGCGCCAAAGGATCTCAACAAGGTCACCTCGAGAGACGAAGCAGCGCACGACCAGAATGCGTCCGCAAACGCCACCAGCAAGCAGCAGCTTGAAGCACCGGCGCTTATCGACGACGACGAAGTCCGACAAATATTGAGATCGCATAGGCTGAAGTTCACGCTCCTCTCGAATCACGAAGAAGAGCGCGCCACGAAAGTGAAGAAGTCGAAGAAGAAACAAAAGACAGCTGCCACCCCAACAAAGTCAACCAAGGACTCCAAGCGCCCGCTCTACCCCCAGCCATTGACCTCGTTTACCGAGCTACGGTCCACATACAATGTCTCCGCGAGAGTCTGTAGTAATCTGGCTAAACAAGGCTTTCGCCTGCCTACAGAGGTTCAGTTGGCGAGCTTGCCTCTTCTGCTTGATCCGTCACGGGCGTTGAGTTCTTCGGCGATTGACCTTGACTACAACAACGGCATCGACTTTTTGGCAGTAGCACCTACTGGGAGCGGAAAGACATTGACGTTCTTGATACCGAGCATCAACAATGTTTTGCGGAGGCGCGCTGACGGTGCGACGCAGGGAGACGGGCCGAGTGCGATCATCATTGCGCCAACGAGAGAGCTTGCGCAACAGATTGCAAATGAAGGAAAAAAGTTGGCTCAAGGAACCGGTGTGAAGATAGTGGGCATGAAAAAGGGCATGATCATACCTGCCGAGGGCAGCTCGGAGGGCAATGCCTCACCCGAGGCCAGCGAGAACAAATCTGACAACGAAGACGGCTCAGGCGAATCCGACGACGAGGAGGAGGACTCAGACAGCGAACAGAAGCCAGAAAAGCAGACGACTACAACGAAAGCAGACATACTGGTAACAACACCAATGATGCTGCTCAACTTCCTCACCAAAGGATCAAAAGCACGCACTCTCCCGTCCGTCAGATCTCTCATCCTCGACGAGGCCGATGTCCTCCTCGACCCGCTCTTCCGCGACCAGACAATGGGCATCTGGAACGCGTGCAACAGCCGCGCACTTCGCGTGACGCTCTGGTCCGCCACAATGGGCGCCAACATTGAATCTTTAGTCGCCGAGCAGCTCAAGCCGCGGACATCCGCCCCCTTGATCCGCCTCGTCGTCGGGCTCAAGGACACCGCGGTGCCCAGCATAAAGCACAAGCTCATCTACACAGCCACGGAGCAAGGCAAGCTCTTCGCCCTACGCCAACTCTTACACCCAAACTCCTCCTCATCCTCAACCACCACCGCAACCAACAACTCATCCTCATCAAATACCGTCCCCGAAATGCGCCTCCCCTTCCTAATCTTTGCGCAAACAATCGATCGCGCCACAGCCCTCCACAACGAGCTCCAGTACGACATACCCGTCGAGGCAGGCGGCTCGACCCGCATCGCAGCCCTGCACAGCAGCATGCCCGAGTCCGCCCGCAGCGCCGTGATATCCCGCTTCCGCGCCGGCGAGATCTGGGTCCTCGTCACGACCGACCTGCTCATGCGCGGCATCGACTTCCACGGCGTCAACGGCGTCATCAACTACGACGTGCCCACCTCGGCAGCCGCGTACGTGCACCGCGTCGGCCGCACCGGCCGCGCGGGCAACAGGGAAGGCTGCGTGGCCGTCACGCTGTACACGACCGAGGACGTGGCCCACCTCAAGACCATCGCCAACGTCATCGCCCAGAGCGAGAAGCAGGCCGCCTCTGGCAGCGAGAGCGGCGCGGACAAAGCGGCGCAGATCGACACGGCCGTGCCGAAGTGGCTCATGGACGCCCTGCCGAAAGTCGGCAAGGAGTCCAAGAAGAAGCTCCGTGAGCGGGGCGTCGAGTCGCGGAGGAGTGTCACACACACGCCCAAGAGCACCGACGGGAAACCGCACAAGTCTGGGGTCGGCGCGGCGAGGATCACCTCCAAGAGCGCGTGGGAGAGGAGGAAAGAGCATAACAGGCGCGGCGCTATCGAGGGGAGCAAAAATCGCAAGAAGATCGTTGCTAATGCCGCTGGGGCGGAGGAGGATGGTGGCAGGGGAGGTGGTGATGAATGGGGTGGTTTGGACGACTAGAGTCGGGGTGAGGTACCATGCATACACAAGGTCAGAATAGCGACTTTTATCCATGGGAAATCATTGAATAGGATTTTGAATTGTATTCACTGGTCTTGGATGTGCTGAATGGTGGATTTGATTGTGCGAAGTGTGGTCTCGATACACACCCTTGTCTTCAGATGAGCTTCGAGGTGTAATTCGAAATTAACTTGAGCTTTTTGTTGACTCTACTTGGTTTTTGCATCTCCAGTAGACGACAACTTGCCCCGTCAGTCGCCTTGCCAGACGTCCCTGCTCTTTTTCGCAGCCTACGTACACTGTTAATCTAGATCATTCCCAAATACCGTGCCTCAAACTTCGTATCCTTCTTCACCCCAGACACACCAATCCTAACAACCTCACCCGGGACAATATCAACCAAATTGTCTGTAAATTTGACCTCATCATCCTCACACTCCACCGCAACGCCCTTGACCGGAACCTCGGCACTAATCTCCACAGCCTCGCCGTCCTCGCTTAAGACAACCTTCAAGTCTTTTGGCTTCTGCAGGTGTAGGTACTTGAGCGGTTCAGGCCAGTTGACGTAACGAGCGACTTGCTTGCCGTCCTGGATCAAATATGTAGCGACGACGGTGCGAGCGTCGTCGCCTTTGTTCTTCGCAGGCACAGGGAAGGCGGTGATCTCGGTGGACTGGTTTTGTGGCAGCTTTAGACCCTCGGCGACGGTCTGCTCGTGCACCAGCTTGCCTGTCTCCACGTCCCAGCCACGCACGACGCAGTCGACTGTCAAGTCCTCGAGTTGGAGGTTGCTGCCCCAAATCTCAATCTCGTGCGTGATTTTGACATCCGCGCGCGAGTGCTTGTTCTCTGGACTCTCGTGGCGGTGCTCGCGGCGCGTCATGCCGACTGACAAAGGCGCCATCTCGCGCTTCACTGTGAAGTAAGCGTGCTTGGGACGAAGGTAGTAATCCACGATAGCCCAGCTCGTCACTGGCCAGCAGTCGTTGATCTGCCATACCAGTGCCCCGGCGCAGTATTCTCGTCCTGGGCCCTTCCACTGCCTCTTCCACAGCCGGTACGCGGACGCTAGACATTCGGCTTGCATCAGCTGTGTGCAGTATACAAACTGCTCAAGCGGGTCTGGGGCGTAACGCATGTTCTCAACGAGGTACAACGCGATGCGACGTTCATGGCCATCGGCTTTATTGTGGAAGTCGACTGTGCTGGACTGCGGGTATCGGTCGGGGTCATCTTTCCCCAGCGGTAGGAAGGCATCGATCGTCTTGACGGACGGGAAAGCCTCCATACCAAACTCAGATACGAACCGTCCCACGAGCTTGTCAAAGTTCTGGTACTTTTCTTGGGATCCATGCCAGACATTCCACTGATGAATGTCTCCAACCGTCGGGTCTCGTGTATCGACGCCACCCCAAGGACTTCCGGGATGATAGTACGTGCCAGGCGTCAGGTCCTTGCACACATCTGGGAGGATTTTCTCATATATGTATCTCGCGGGGAAGTTCGTCTTGAGCCAACTCTCAGCGTCATGGTTGTTTTGGTCCCACGTGAGATTGACACTCTCAGCGAACTGGTAGTCCTCATTGTTTCCAGCAAAGATAACGATCGAAGGGTGATGTCTCAACAGCTTCACGTTTTCTTCTGCCTCGCGCTTGATGGAGTCAAGCAACTTCGGCCAAGCAGGGTAGTTACCGCAGCCGAACATGAAGTCTTGCCACACCAGGATGCCGAGCTCGTCGCAAGCGTCGTAGAGCGCCTGTTCCTCGAATATGCCTCCACCCCAAACACGCAGCATGAACTGGTTACCGTCCGCGACAAGTCTGACCCAGTCATGGTATCGCTTTCTATCGATTCGCGGTATGAAGTTGTCTGCAGGAATCCAGTTGCTGCCTCCACAGAATATTGGGATGTTGTTGATTTCAAAGAAGAATGAAGTACCAGGTTGCTCTTTGAGCGGCCTTTGCACAAGCTGAGCCTTTCGGATGCCGATCTTCTTGCTGGTGGTATGTAAATCGTGGCTGTCGGACTTCAAGGTCGCCGCTACTTTGTATAAAGGTTGCTTGCCGTAGCGAATAGGGAACCACAGCTCGGGGTCGGTAATCTTGAAGGTCGCACTAGATCCGGCATTCACCTCTTGCGTAGCGACCACCTTACCATCGAGACTAATCTCGAACTCCGTGGTAGTCGCCTCACCCTCGACGGACGCATGGGCAGTGACAGTTGCTTCCTTGAGGTCATCAGCAACAACAATTTCGCACCAGATATCCGAGATGCGCGATTCGAAGATTTCGAGGTTGATCGGTCTCCATGGACCACAAGTCAGCAACGTCGGACCCCAATCCCAGCCCTGTATATTGTGTTAGCGATCCCATTTCCTCCAAGCAGCCGTGTCACTGCGAAAGTCGGACACAATGAGCCGGCTTGCGATGTACTGACCCAGTGATACTGCGACTTGCGCACCGCCAACCTCGAATTATCACCGTTCCAGCAGCCCCAGACATGATCGGGGTACTCCTCAACCAATTTACACCCACGGAAATATGCGCTGTCAAAAGTGATCACGAGCTCATTGTCCTCGCCCTTCCCGTTCAAATACTTCGTGACATCCACCCTCTCCGGGATGAACATGTTATCCGTCTCCAAAATGGTGCTTCCATTGAGCACCACCGTGGCAAATGTATCCAGCCCGTCGAATGCGAGGACAGCCTTCTTCTTGCCACTCCCGTTACTCCCGGCATCCTCCAAAGTCGATGGCGTCGCGAACTTGGTGCGGTACAACCAGACCTTCTCTCCGACCCACTGACAATCGAGCTCGTTCTTGCCCACGTATGGGTCCGCAATGAGGCCATGGGCGAGAAGGTCGAGGTGCACCATTGTCGGGAACTGTGCCACGGGGAGGAACGACGCGTCGTCCTTGTCGGCCTGCTTGAACTCCCAGTTCTTGTCCACCGCGTGGACGGAGTGAGCAGTCATCTTGGCGGTGGAGGTGTCGCTGCTTGTGCCCCTGTGCTGTGCCGAGGTCGGGCGAACAGATAGAGACGTGCTAGAGGACGTGGAGGATGCTGCTTGCGACGAAGAACCCTGGGAAGGCGGCACACACGGCTCACCGGCAGACGGATCGACAAGCTTGACGTACATGAGTGCAACAAAACGGCAGCAGTATCTGCGAAATGAGTGTGGGAGGGAGAGATCGTTTGTATTTGTATAAGTAGACCAGGAAGAATGCCTGGCCCCTCTCCCGTAGTGCTTAGTTAATTAGTCTGTTGACGAGTTGCGAGCATGCAAGGAAGGAAATGGCAGGTTACACTCAAAGGAGCTTGAAACCTTGGTTGCGGGGTGCAGGAGTCAGACTGGTCATTTATCCGGAGCCGATCGTGAACCTCTCCTCTCCCCAGAGGATTCAGGGAGTGAGGGGCGAGTATTTGCAGGGTTCCTCTTGCCATGTTCGGGACAGCATCCGGACAAGGCCGGCCATGGCGACGTCACGACACTCTGAGGCACTGGCTTTCAAAAAACAAGCGCTCCGACGGTGCTCCGGAAGCCTGCAACTTAGATCGTTCCACTTGAAATTTCGTGAGAAGAAGAACCTGGACCCCGGTCATGGTTCGTAGATCGAGGTGGAGAGAGCGCTAATAGCCCTCCTCCATAATCAGAGAGCGGAGTTTTCCAGTTGGAGAAATGGGCGTGTGGGTCTTAGTCTCGCAGCTTTCTACAGCAGCTGGAGGTTACCGCTGGTGCGGAGAAGCGGTACGGCAGCCTCAACAACAACTACCAAGCTCTAAGCGAGCACATAAGAGAGCTGCAGCATCGCAACACGGCTGCTGCCTAGGACAACTCACTAGATTCATCGTGGTATGCCGGGCGTTTTTGTAGGACCGAATGGCATAGTCTCGTACGGAGAGGAAGGGCAAGGCTTGATGTGTGTTCCATCAAGGGTGGCTACACGTAGGTCGATTCTTGTCGAATTATGATTACTAGAAAATTGCGGAGACATAAAACGATCGTCTATGGGTACTCGCTTGGCAAAAGAACGTGCTAAAGGGGAATATAAAACGAGAGTGGTGGGCATCACGAAACGAAAAAGAAGAAGAAAACAAACTCCAAATGGGATAAAACCTCCAGCCAACGCCAGCGAAAATGTGACCTTGACCCGGACTCTCCAGACTCAAGTCAAGACCATCAGCAGCAATTCCCTCTACCGCGACCTCTACTCAGCGTAAACACATCCTCCCACTCCCTCATACCTATCCCCCAGTTCTGGGTCCGCGCCCGACCGCTCTTCTTGTTTGTGGTGCCGCGCTTGCGCAGGCCGCCCTCTTCCACCGTCATGGTGCTCTTGATACTGGCACCATCGCTAGCTCCGGCATTCCACATGCCGCCGTCGCCGTACTGAATGCCGCTGAGCGGATCATCTGGGTCGATCTCGCCGAGCTCAATCTTTGTCAAAATCATCCTTGCAAGCCGCCCAAAGACCTCGTCGACCCCT
This sequence comes from Microdochium paspali, assembly GCA_031142775.1. Taxonomy (NCBI): domain Eukaryota; kingdom Fungi; phylum Ascomycota; class Sordariomycetes; order Xylariales; family Microdochiaceae; genus Microdochium; species Microdochium paspali. The sequence goes on from JAVBIV010000003.1 coordinate 3,720,792, forward strand.
TCGCCTGTGAACGCAGAAACCTCCATAGCCACAGGGATGTTGACGCTGCTCGCCCACCGTACTGCCTCTGCCGTATTGATTTCCCGGCCCTCGGGTGCCACACTCGCCTTAAGTTGCGTGCCCATTGTCGCCGGATGTATCGTGCTTGCGGCGGAGGTGCTGTACGGAAAACTCGAGACAGAACTGATGGTACTATTCGGCGTCGGTGGCGGCAAGTCGAGGAGGTCTTCGTCCCTAGCAATATCGAGTTTGTTGCCAACCAGCAGCGTCGTGAGATTCGGTGAAGCCAGCGCCCGGGCGTCGTTCAGAAAAGGCTGCAGACTCGAAAAGGAGTTGTGACTAGTGACATCGTACACGAGAATGGCGCCCGCCGCGCCGCGATAGTAGGACCGCGAGACGGACCGGAAGCGTTCGGTGCCCGCCGTATCCCAGAGTTGCAGCTTTATCCGCTTCCGCCGCGCACCGGTGCCCACTTTGATAATTTTGCTGGCAAACTCGACGCCGATGGTTTGCGAGGAGAGAATGCGCCACTCGTTCTTGACGAAGCGGTGCAGTAGGCAGGATCTTCGGGGGTGCACACGACGTTAGCTAGAATGCACAAGACATTTCCTCGAGGCTACCGATTTCAAACATCCATCCATCGCTGTAGCCTCCCTCTTCTTCAGACATAGTATGTTGGCGTAACTTACTTGCCTGTCCCACTCGGTCCCAAGAGGATAATCTTGGCCAGATAGTCGTACATGCTGCCGAGCTCCTGATTTCCCGGGGCTCCCTGACTCTCCTCGCTCGCTGCGGACGAGCGCCGCGGCCGCGTCATGGTGATCTAGCTGTTTGCCAGCGGACGGTCCGGACAGTCCAGTCAGAGTGTCGGCGAGACTGATGCGCCAGCTCTCAAGCGCGCGAAACGAGGCAGTCGCCAAGCGGGGGGAATCGTGATGCTGCTGCGAAGAAAGAGACCGACGATAATGGACGAGATCAGACTGGCAGCGCGGCTTGTTGGTTGCGAGATGGCGGCGTCGGAGTCAAGTATAACGGGCGGCTGTCAAATTCTGGTAGTTCCCTTTATTTCTCCGTCAAAATAAGGCGATCGCTATCCACAGTTGGGCGCAAAGCGGCGTGCTGGAGGGTGATAGAGGAGTGGGCGTTGACGATTGATGTCGGAGCTAGGGATGACGCTACTCTGGCTTGAATTCGGAGTGCTCCGCCCCACCAATTCTTTTAAAACACCACCCAATTTAGGTGGGAACCCGAAAACCGCTACGGCGCCGGGCATTAGTAGGTCAAACCGATATCGATAGTAGCTATTTAACAGCTATAGCAGCCCGATCTTACGATAATTTATAGTGTTGAGATATCGTCGAACTATATAGTACCGTCTATTCAGCCCTCGTTACCCCTGTTATTACTACGTAGCGATACGCTAGCGCCCCTATCCTTACCGCGTTACCCCCCTACGTCCCCGCGTTCTATCCTCCGTCGAGACGGCTAACCTCTTCGAAGCCGAGAGGTTACGATATTACGTCGATTACGCTTATCCGGACGCGTATAGATCGATAAAACGGCGAACTAATATAAGATTATCTCTCTAAGAGAGATACCGCTAAGGAAGCGCCTAGCCGCTACGCCTTTAAGCGCTAGTACGGCCTCTTATATACGGGCGAAGAAATAGCGAGAAAACTCGGTAGCGCATTAAAGTAAAGCGGCGAATAAAGTAAAGGTACCTCCTACTAAAAAGACGCCTAAGAAGATTATACTACGCGTAAAGAATAGGCTATAAGTCTCCTCTAACGTAACTTTACCTAGGTCGAGTAGTAGTATCTCGATAGCCGCTTTAACGCTAGTAATATCTTTAGCGCTAGTAATATCTTTAGTACTAGTAATATCTTTAGCGCTAGCCTCCTCTTCGGCGCTAGTAACCTTTAATAGCGGTATAGATATAGAATAAGAGGCTATCCTAAGTAGCCTACCGATTAATCTCGTATTACTAACTCTAATTCCGCCGTTATTACTAGTACCGATTCCGCTATTATTACTAGTTCTAAGCCTACTAGATCTATTTAAAGAAGACCTAGAACTCCTATTTACGTTCGAAGTAAGCTTAATAATTAAGAGAGACGGTACTATCTATTATAATAGGTTAATTCCTACTACCGAGAAGGCTTTAGTCTCTTTAATAGCCGGCCTACGAATATTAGTACTTTGCGAGTTCTAGAAGACTTATAGTACTTAGCGCTATATAAGATATACTATACGAGTTACGAGATTCGCTAACGTATAGTAGGACGGTTAATATAACTTTACTTTTATAGACGGAGAGCTTATTATTACTATCTATAATTCCGGCGCTAAAATAGAATATATAGCAGCCGTCCTACCGGCTACTAGTAACCCGTTAGGAGAGGAAGTTAATATAAAGCGGGCGTTTAATAGCTTAAAGAGTATCGTCGACTTAAAGAAGCCGGCGATTATCCGTCTAATCTATCGATTTAGGGCTATATCTATTCTACCTATAACTTCGTAGACTCCGACTATATTATTAAAGCTATAGCCGTACGGTTTCCCTCCGGGTTAACTACGGATTACGTAGTTAATTAAGTAAATACCGTTAAGAGGCCTATTACGATTCTCGTTATTTAGATATAATACTTTAGTAGTCCCGGGCTCTCTATTAATAATAGTAATACCGCGAACCGATACTATATCGAAAACGAAGCTAAAGAAGACGAAGTACAAGTTAATAGATTCGTAGGGTATCTACGCCGTTAACGGCTTCTTTTATAATATATTTACTTAACTTACGGTAGCCCTCTTATATCTAAAGTAATAGAAGTATACTAATAGTAAAAGGCTCCCTAGTAGCGATACGCTATTCTACTAGATTAAAGATAGCGTATATTACTACTTTATAAGCCCTCGGGCCGCTACGTAGTAGGTAAAGAAGATTACTCTTAGGTAGGTAACGTATACGGAGCTACCGCTCGAACTATATAAGTAGATAATAAGTAAGAAGGAGAATAGAGAGTACGATACTCCCTCTTTAAATAGGATATCGTTAAGCCGGTAAGGTCGATAGAGGGCTATAGATAGGTAGTATTATAACTCTAATAGCGTCGTCTTTAATATTAGTAATATAGAGTTCGTAACTAACCTCCTCGGGGCTACTATTTAATAGTAGGTCCGATAGTAACTAAGCTACGTTCTAATACCTTTAATTAATACTATCTCGAGAGCGCTAACTATCGAGACTATCGTACCGAATAACCTCTCTTTTACGATAGGCTAGGAAGATCTCGGGCTAGATAGAATATAACCTTTATATCCTCTATTACCTCTAACCCCTCCTCCGCCTAAAGCTATCTTTAGTTCTTCTCTAGCGCGATTATCGTTATAGAGGGACTCGCCTATCTTACTAAAGACCTTCTAGAGTACGCTTTAGCTATAAGGTACCGTACTAAAGTCTAATATTAAGCGTTTCTTCCGAGCTCTTAAGTAGGATAGAATTACTATAGGAGGAGTTTGTAACCTCCCTAAAGCGTAGTACTCTTATTATAGCGTTAACCTAGCTCTCCGGCCGGAAGTCCGTAGGCTCTTAAAACGCCTTATCTAAATAGAGGAGGAAGAAGAAGAAGAAGACGAGTTAGACTTAAGTAGGGCGATAATAGACCCCCTCCTCTATTCCCTCTAATTACTATAGCTAACTATTTATTATATATATAGCTATAATACTACGCCCGAGCGATCTTAATAATAATAACGAAGCCCCGCTACCTTCTATTATTAATAAGAGTTGTAATTTCGATTCCTTATAGTTCTACCGCCTTTACGATACGCTCGACTCCGATATAGGCCTCGATCGAGATTAGCCTATATACCCCCCCTAAAGGTAACGAGGTTACTAGGAAGGTAGGTAAATATTTAGATAAACGTTTACCTACCTCTTCGTAACCCCTATTATATATAATTACGTATATATATACGGCTATCGAGGGGGCAGGTAAACGTTTATCTAAATATTTACCTACCTTCCTAGTAACCCCGTAAAATAAGGAGGGGATATAGAGGGATAGGACGTTCGATTTCCTATAATATAACTAACTATATAATTAAACTACCTTACCTTATTAAATTAAGGTCTTAACCTATATACGCTCGCTTAAAGAACCCGCGGATCTACTTCTTATAAGTTCTAATCTCGTTAATATACTCCTAGAGGAAGTTTCCGAAGTCCTCTAGGCTATAGAACTCCGTATCTCGCTACCGAGCCTACCGTCTAATATGCTTCTTAAGGTATCTAAACGTAGCTTTAATTAGGTTAAAGTCGGGCGAGTATAGCGGTAGATATTAAAGCTTAATTTACGTAGCTTTATAGGCGTTATAAATCTCTATTAAATAGTAGAACGATACGTTATCTATTACTAGAACCGACTGCGGCCTAGGGAACGGATTTATTAATAGTAAGACGTCCTATAGAAGCTAGTCTATAAAGCCTATAAGATTTATCGACCCGATATATAGAGTATAGGTAATAAAGCTATTAACTATTAACGTAGGTAATATATTAAAGCGTTCGCCTCGATTAAGTAGTTTTAACTAGTATAGAGTATATCCTTTTAGTACCTAACTACGTCGATAACGACTATCCCTCCTATCGATTCCGGACTTATCTACGAAGACGAACTAGTTAGAGGTTATCTCGTAGGTATTATAAAGATATAACGCTCGCTATAAGTCCTACGCCTAGAGGGCCTTTAACTTAATAGCCTTATTCGACTAATCGCTCGATTTAAGGCGCTTCGAGATAGTAGAGATATTAATAAACGTATTAAATTACTCCGCTAGGAACTATTATATCTCGTCGAGGTATAGGTCGTTATATATCGTTAGCTCCTTAAAGAGGCCCTAGAAAAGAAGTTATCGTTAGTAAGTTAACGGAGTACTAGCTAGCGCGAACCGCCGCTATACTTACGTCTATAGCCTTTAGCGATATCTTCTTACGGTTCCGCGGAATATTATAAGTTAGGCGATTAAGTAGCTCGCCTCTCTTTAGCTAATCCCGCCTATATCGACGCGCCGTCTAAACGTAGTAGTTAAGCTAATACGCTACGTCCTCGTTTAATACGCCCTCTGTAATAAATACGCGTATCTATACCCTCTATAGCGTAGTTAAACGCTTCCTAGGGTTCTTTATTATAACGCCGTCCTTAATACTAAGAAGTATCGTAAGATTTACGAGGTTATATCGCCTAATTATCGATTTTGTAGGTTAACGCGTCAGCGCCGTAGCGGTTTTCGGGTTCCCACCTAAATTAGGTAGTGTTTTGAAAGAATTGGTGGGGCGGAGCACTCCGAATTCAAGCCAGAGTAGAGAAGCTCGCTGGTCGGGCGCAAGATTGGCGGCCTGCTTGCTGACTGGGCCCGTTCACACCTGAATTGCGCAGTGCTGGTGGGGGTTCTTCGCTCTGTCAGTCCATCCGACGGCCAGCCCCGGTGGACCAGAGTCACAGCCGCAAAGCACGCGAGCACTATCAAACCGGTGTGATGCAGACCCCAGAACACAGATCCCACACCGCATCATTCCTGCTCGGCCAAGCTTGCTTCAGCCTGCCATCTCTCTTGAGGTACGTCCCGAGAGCATGGCGGGCTTTCTCGCACGGCGTTTGGTGCGCACGCGCAAGCTGCAAGCCCCTCCTTCTTCGCCGCAGGGACCGTCCGTCCCGTCCCACGCAGGGATTGAGGGATTGAGACACTGCATCTTGATGCCCTGATGACCTCGGGACCCTTGCTTTTCCACCGTCGCGCCGACAGCTGTGCTGCAGTCTGCAAGTGGTCCGTCATTGTCACATGCACACTCTGCCGAGGTCCTGGTGCTCCACTTGGCGCGCGTCGGCTTCCCCAGATTCGTCGGCTGCTTCCCTTTCGCATCGCGCTTATGCACCACCGCATAGATTTGCAGGACAATCACCTTCTCGACAAATCCTAGGCAACGTGAGCCTAGCTTGTCTATCAAGCGACTTGTCAACCAAGGTCGTATATGTTTTCATCGCCTTACCAGCAGCCAACATGAAGATCGAAGGCAGGACGTTTGTCATCTCGGGCGGGTACGTGACTCGCTACCAGCTCCAATGGCTGTTGTCATCGCGTCGCATACGCAAGGCATCACCAAACAAGGACTCTTCCCGGCTTTCTCTAATGCAGATACTGACCCCGAATATACAGTGCCTCTGGCCTTGGCAAGGCCACGGTTGAAATGATTGCCAAAAATGGGGGCAATGTCGCCATCCTGGACATGAACGATGAGGCCGGCGCAGAGCTCATCGCAAGTCTGCCCAATGGCAGCGCCAAGTTCTTCAATTGTGACGTTCTCGAGACCGAGAGCATCGCGGCCGCTGTCAAGGGCTCTGCGGAGTGGGCCGAGAAGACAGGAAAACCACTTGGAGGCGTCATTCCCGCTGCTGGTGTCGGCAACCCTGGAACCGTGAGTCCCTCAAGTCTGGTCGAGACATCAACACTTGGTTTTTAAACTATTCTTCTTGTCTTTATGTTTTGCTGACATCAAAGTGGACTAGATTCTTGATCGCGAGGGCAATGCGGTCTCCATGGACAGCGTTGACTTTGTGATCAACGTCAACCTCAGGGGCACTATCGATCTCGTCCGGCAGTGCCTCGTGCATATCGCGAGGACAGAGCCTCAAGGTGAGGACGGTGAGCGAGGTGTTGTTATCATGGTCGCTTCATCGGCAGCTACCGAGGGCCAGAGAGGGCAACTCGCATACGCCGCAAGCAAGGGCGCCGTTGCAGCCATGACATTGCCCATGGCCCGTGATCTATCTCAGTATGGCATCCGCGCTATCACTATCGCCCCCAGCCTCTTCGACTCCCGCATGACTTCCTTCCTGTCGAACAAGGTTCGTCAAAGTCTCGAACGCTCAATGGAGTTTCCCAAGCGCCCCGGAAAGCCTGAAGAGTTTGCTCAGTTGGTGCAGCAGAGCATCGAAAACAGCATGCTCAACGGCACTGTACTCAAACTTGATGGCGGTATGCGCATGCCGAGCAAGTTGTAAAGACATATCGCTTTTAACTAGGTCCAGGAGGGCTAGACGCTTTATATCTAATACTACCCCTTCAGTCTTCGAAGCCTCTCTAAAGTACAAATGTGAAAACAAATCTCCCTTGCCGCATGCACACCTCGCCAGCATGACAGGATCTCATCAACCCTGAACCTTAGACTTGCCTATTATCGAGTTATTCTGCTAGCAAAGCTAGTTCCTCACTGGGTACAACTGCATCTTTCAGCTCACATACCCAATTTTGAGCTAAGGATCTCGGTGCTGATTACGCAGTGGCGAGCGTTCTCGAACACGACGAGTGCTCATCGCCATGGGCGACCGCTCCCGTTCGTGGCCTTGCCCTTGGCTTGGCCAGACCGCTGAACCACTGGGCATGCCCAGAGAGGGCCTTGTAAGGAGGTTCTCGGCCTTCAGGCGTTGGGCTGACTCGTATAGTCGTGCACCCAATGCGAGGCCCTCCAAGAATGCTCGTGAAGCAATAGGGTTCGTGAGAATGTCAGGGCTCAAGGTAGAGGCTGGAGCTGACTCGTGGGAGGAATTGTCAGCTTGTCCGGCCTGCATATGGCTTGTGGCCTTTGGGATACAGCTCTGCACAGCAGGTCTGTGGTTGTCCCAGTGTTGAGGCGCCGCAGGAGGATTCGACATGCGACTCACTCCTGTGGACATGGTCTGATTGCCATGCTGGGCTGACTCGTTGACGATCCGCTCAGCTCGAGCTGCTTTCGCTGCAGCCCTGACGGAAGGGCTTGGGCAAGGCTGTTTCTTGATCTCGTCCACCGCACGTTGTGCCATGGCTTGCTTGGCTTCGTTTGCACTTGCATATCCTCGCTCGCTATTTAGGACGATGCCGTTTAGGTTGATGGAGCAGAAATATTTGCCATGGACTGACCACTCAGTGAACTGGGGATTGAACCGGCGTTTCTGACACTCTGTGCTTAGGATGGCTGTGTGGGTGAACAACTTGTCACCGCCGTCAATGCCACTAGTCCGGCGGCGGCCGTTGTTCTTGCTTCTGTCGGCATCGTGCCCATTGGCGTTCCTTGACACAGAGCTTTTGCCTCCTCGATCGTTCTTATTCGACTGCAATCCTGCGCTTTGACCAGTAGCTGGAGCATGCAAACACAGTGAAGGCCGCCTCATCGTGGTGTAATCAGGTGCTGGAAGCTGAATGTCAGCGTGGGTCAAAACCCTCGATGAGAGAAAGGCTGGAGGATTGAGCCCTTCCCAGGCAAGGACGGCCTGCTCTGAGAACTCACAATAATGCGAAATGCCTTGCGATGCCACTGGATGCGGCGTCGAATAGCGTGTGCCAAACTCAGTCTTGACGCCTTGGTCGGTTGTTTCCTCCGCATTTGAGGTATGGCTCGCTGGGGTGAGCATGAGCTGACGGAATCGATCCTGCCCGGAGCCCTTCTCTGGGCTGGGGCCGGCGTCGAGGTTAGCTGGGAATTTCCCAGTGGAAGGCCATCCAACAGTTGCGGAGGAGGCGAAGTTGGTTTGACTGGTAGCAAATGGCGCAACAATGGCTCTGCCAGCTAATGGCCACGACTGGGCTGTGGCCGGAAGTCCTGCTAAGAGATGGCTGTATTCAGTGGGATGGATCGGTGAGATCATGATGATGAAGATCTGGATATGCACTACATTGCTTAGTAGACTTACCCGGGCTCGGCTGAGCCTGAGGTGTGTGACCAAAACCAGGCATAATGCTGTCATTCGTGGATGAAGACATCTTGCGAGTCTGGGATGCCAAGTTGATCAGATGCGGCGCGGCGTGCGGTGTCTTGGCGGGAAGTAACCCCTTGGGCCGTTGGACTGGCAGATGGTGGTGATGTTGCAAGTCATGCGAGAGGCGTGGCTTGGAGCAGTCTGCTGTGCTCGTCGGGCACCCCACAGGTCATGGCGGCACAGGCAGGAGCAGTCGGGTCTTGGTCTGTGGTCGTGAGGTGTGATGCCTGGTCAGGCAGGAACAAACGTCCACTGAATTTGGAAAGCACGGGATTAAACGGTCGACTTCTTGAGAGGCAGCCGTGCGCCCAGTCAGTTTGCACTCACAAGCCTCCAGAACCTTGATATTGAGCTCTAATCTCAATAAAGTGCATTTTTGTCATCTGCCATAACTGTCAGAAATTTATATGTGCTAACATCTATCAAACTTAATTCGCACAATTATACATACAAGGACATCTGCCGTCGTGAACAGGACAGATGTGCGGTCACATCAAGCTGAAGGGGCTGCGATTCTGGCAAGGTTTCGGCTGATCTGCTGCTGATATCTCGACGAGAAGCAGAGAGGCGATGAGAAAGTTCACAATCAGAAATCATATCGATGCCAGCATTGACCTTGTGCCTCATCCGCCTCTTTCTCATGCCTCATCACTAAACAGTTGTGAAGTTCAATCTCGTAACGATGGTTTGTTGGCTATCACTTGTTGTTTGACAAAACGAATGACCCTATGCTGATGAACGATTCAGCCGCTGTCTTTTGAACAATGTGTCACCAAACCGGCTGTCTAGTTCGATGCGCTTTCATCATCCTGGGCGAACTCTCTCCAAATCAGAATTTACAATTTCTCTTATTGTCACTCTGTTCACGTGATTGTAGCTTAGTACCCATTATCCTTGAACCGCAAAGCCAACTCCTCTCCCTTCTCCCACCTCAGAATATTCTCGACATTCTGCTTATACCACTCATGCATAGTCGTATCCTGCACATAACCCATGTGCGGCGTCAGCAAAACACGGCTCCTCCCATCAGTTCCCCACCTCGTCGTCCGCCACTCGCTGTTAATTGGCAGGGGTTCCGTGTCGTACACATCTAGCGCGATGCCGCTGATATAGCCCTTCTTTGCAGCATGCAAGAGGTCCTCTTGTACCACGAGTGGGCCGCGTGCTGCATTGACAAACAAAGCGGTCTTCTTCATCTTCTTCAGATCCGAAGCGTTGATAAGCCCACGTGAACGATCAGACAGGACGAGCTGGATGTTGACCACGTCCGCTGTGCTGAACAGTTCATCGCGACTGACGACCTTGAAAGTCTTCTCCCCATTCTCATCTTCGGTTGGAAGTCCCGCCTTCCGGACCTTCTCGTCTGCTGCCTCCTGCGTGAGATTTGTGCTCCAGGCGATGATTTTCATGCCGAAGGCGACTTTCAGGATCTTGCTGACAGAAAAGCCTAGACGGCCGAAACCCACAGCACCGAAAGTCCTGCCGGCAAGGTTCGTCGCGACAGTCGTTTGCCAATACCCTGCCTTCATCGCCGCGTTCTCTTGTGCCAGATTCCGCGCAATTCCAAGGATGAGCGCCACGCAGTGCTGAGTCGTGCTGTCTGGGTCCAGGTGCTCTCCGGCGGTCCCCGCCACGGGAATTCCGCGCTCGTTCAGAGCTGCTACGTCAAGCGAAGCATTGCGTCCACCGGTGGTGAGGAGTAGCTTGAGGTTTGGCAAGTTTGCGACTAGATCCCGCGGAAAGGGAGTTCTCTCCCTCATTGTGCCTAATCTAAGATTAGTTGTGCTCAAAAGATGGTGTGCTCGGAGCATTTTGGGCAGACACTTACAGATTACATCAAACTGCTCCAGCCTCTTTACAAGAGCGATCTTGTCATCCTGCGTAGATTCTGGGTGGCTGTACGGAAGAAGCGTGTCCGAGAAGACAGTGACATCGTATTTGGTCGAGTCCAAAGCTGAAAAATGCTCCATGGAGATCTCCTGGTAGTCGTCCAGGACTGCGACTTTGACAGGAGCCATTTCGAGGTGGGCTCAAGAATTGTAAGAGGTAAAACGGTTGTGTTCGCTGGTCACGGAGTAGGCAAGCTATGCGATCTAGCGAACAATTAGATTCAAGAAGCGACAAGTCGGGAAGATTCGAATATTATATAGTCAAGTGCCGGCGGGCATCTAAGCGTGAAGCTGTCCGTTAGACAGAGGATGAAAGGATCCAACCTAGATTACAAAGCTCGCCTGGTAGCGAGCGCTCTTGTCGGGAGGTTTGGGGATGTAAGCGGGGTCCTGCCCCGCAATTGGCGGTTTTTGGGGAAGGATCGGGGCAATACGGTCTCGGCTCAGCCCTGGACAACTCTATCAGGGGTACTTGGTATGCGCATAAGATGGTTTACCTTTGGCAAAACGGGAACGTTGAGATGCATGACCGTATCATCTGATGTCCACTGAAAGTGTGTGGCTGGTAGGGCACCACTGCCATCTTCCGCAGCCTCATGAGGACCAGCAGGCAAAACAGTCTTGTCTACGTCACATTGGAGATCCCTCAATAATAGAATTGCGAAGAGTGACAAGAACTCGACAGGCAGGCTTGTTCGGAGTTACTCGGGTGCTAAGGGATGACATCATGCTATTCTAAGCGATGCACGATAGTGCCAAAGGGAAAGACGTTAGCATGATGGGCTGAGTCACGGGGCGTACTCAACGAACAGAAACCCAAACACATGGCGCAGACTAGCAATGGCGAATATCGAGTGCAAGTGAATGATAAGAGCAAAAATCGCAGAGCAGAGTGACTCGACCCGGACGACGGAGCCGTTAGCCGGATCCCGGTGGTCTATCAAATCAGGGGACCGCCCCCACTGCCGGGACCGCAGCAGCGAGTGGGCGCGGCTGGAATTGACGCAATTCTGCACCCGACGTCAGCGAGAACCGGAGGCCGGCTCGCCGCGGGCCCCACCGAGGGGCAGACGCCCCCACTACTGGCGTGCGAAATTATTGTACATCTCGAAGCCCGGATCGTCACAGCCGGGCGGGACTTTTCCCCCTTCTTGACGTTTGTAACAACGCGCAGTCACTGTCAGACGAACCTCTCGAATCCCACCACAGTCCAATTCACCTGTCGTTGTTCCCAAGGAAAGCATCATGGCCACGATCGTCCTTGGTACCGCCTTCGGCGACGAAGGCAAGGGCAAGCTTGTTGACATTCTCAGCAGCGATGTCAAGCTTTGCGCCAGAGCCCAGGTTAGTCGTCGCGCCCATTGATCTCCTGTTCGCAATTGGTATTCGCCGCGTTGCTTAGTCCATTGCGGACATGGCTCTCGAATACCTAGCATCCATGCGACAGCACGAAACACCGCAGCTAACACTTTGCGATCGCAGGGCGGCCACAATGGTACAGTCGCCTCCGGAGACCTCCAGCCGTGATCGGCCTGAACGCCACATCGCTAACACAAGTCGCAACTGCCACAGCCGGACACACCGTCGTCGCCAATGGCGTCAGCTACGACTTTCGTACGTGCCTTTTCCATGCTTTGCGTCTCTCACAAGAATCTCAGCCGGCGCCATTAACACGTCTCTGCTTAACTCAGACCTGCTGCCTTCCGGCCTGGTGAACCCAGCCTGCACCAACCTTGTCGGGTCCGGCGCCGTCGTCCACGTTCCTACATTCTTCAAGGAGCTTGATGACCTTGAGAAGAAAGGCCTGCCCAACGTCCGCGGCCGCATTCTGCTCTCCGACCGCTGCCACATCATCACCGATTGCCACATCCGCGTAGATGGCCTCGAGGAGAAGGAGCTCGGCGGTCGCAACATTGGAACCACAAACCGCGGTATGCTCAATCGCAAGCACAGAAGATGATCTGATTATAGGTCGCATGTCCTCTCCCGGTGGTATGTATTCTGACACAAGTTAACAGGTATCGGTCCTACTTACAGCACAATGGCCTCCCGCAATGGCATCACGCTGAGCGAGATGTTCGATGAGGAGGTTTTTGAGCGCAAGCTTCGGACGCTGGCGCACGGGTTCAAGAAGCGGTTCGGCGACCTCCTCGAGTACGACGTTGACGAGGAGATTGAGCGCTTCAAGGGCTACAGGACGGAGCTACAGGTATGCGGCTAGACGTGGACCCCTGCTCTCTCACTGCAAAAGATGCGAGTCTTCAGCCCGCTGTGCACAAACCAGCTAATGCACCCGCTCAATACAGCAATACGTCGTTGACGCCGTTCCACTCATGGCCGACGCTCAGAACAAGGGCGTCAAGATCCTGATCGAGGGTGCGCAGGCGCTCATGCTCGACATCAACTTTGGCACTTACCCATTCGTAAGCACAAACCTGTTACAGGAGTTTTTTGCACGATGCACGCCCACTAACACAATGTCGCTAGGTCACTTCTTCCAACACCGGTCTCGGCGGTATTTTCACTGGTCTCGCCTTGAACCCCCGCAAGATCGATCACATCATCGGTGTTGTCAAGGCATACTCGACGAGAGTCGGCTCAGGACACCTCCCCACAGAACTCTTCGACGCCGATGGCGAGAAGCTCCGTACGTCACATATGGGTAATCCTTGATATAGCGCGCGTGCAGCCTGGAACTGACAATCTCTGCAGAGAAAATTGGCCACGAAGTCGGTGTATCAACAGGTCGTCCCCGCCGATGGTATGACCCCTGAGCCGTTGCTCTGCCTTCTTCTGCGATCAAGCACGACACTGACTCTCTACATAGCGGCTGGCTCGATCTTGTGGTCGTCAAATATTCACACGCCATCAACCACTACACAGCCCTGAACCTCACGAAACTCGACATTCTCGATACATTTCCCGTGATCAAGGTCGCTGTGGCATACAAGGACCCCCGGACGGGCGAGGAGGTTCCCTCGTTCCCTGCCGACCAGAAGCTCCTCGAGAGCGTAGAGGTGGTGGTAAGTCTTCAGAACCCCCTTGGCAGCTAGTTGGGGACCTTTCCTATTGGCTAGCAGACAAACCAATTTTGTAATGAGTCGCTGATGAGAATCTTCCCTCGCATATAGTACAAGGAGTTCGAAGGCTGGAACAAGTCGACAACCTCTGTCACGGCCTACTATGATCTCCCCGCCAAGGCGCGGGAGTACATCGAGTTCATTGAGGAGTTTGGTGAGCCTCCCCCCCCTGGTAGCCTGACAACGCATGAGTCACGTGGCGCTCGAGTCTTCGGATTCGCAGCCGTAATATGGTGTGGGTCACATTTGCTAACCATTCTTATTTCGGCAAAAGTTGGTGTCAAGGTTGGCTGGATCGGAACCGGTCCGAAGCGCGAGGACATGATTATCCGCAAGGTCTGATATGTTGACCTGCTGCATGCTGGGACGCGTAGAGGCAATACACTTTGGGATAAAAGGCGGGCGGTTTCCGCGTAGATTGACATTAAACTGAAAGTGGTTAGACTATATGTGAGATACCTCGAAATGAAAGAGAAAAGAAAGAAAAAACCTATAGAGCCAATACAGCGTTCAAAGAAGAAACATAGCAATCCACGTTGCTTACAAAGCAGGCGAAAGTCACAAATAGCTATGGGCAGCTTCAGCACACGTTGGTACACGTAAGAGATGACATTCCCCACGCGAAGCGACCACGCCTCGGGGCTTAAAATGTGGGCTCAGGCTCTTGTTTCCGCCATCGTGTTGGGGTGATTGTTTCTTGTGGGGTATTCACACCACATCAAGACCTTCAATTGCGAGACCAGGCAGTCAGTGTGTTCTGGTGTCAAGTATGAGTTTCTACTTATGATACCACTAATACGGCCCCTTATTCTCGACGGATCTTGTGAAACTCGAAATCTGAATACCGACCGATTGGCCTTCTCAGCTTGGGCGCCCCTCTCGCTTGATGAATTTGATTTCTCAGCCAGCTAAATGCTTCCCCACTCACCCTTAAGCACGGCTTCCTGTTTCGGCAGCTTTCAAGTTTCAGGCTGCAGCAAGAAGTGAGTGCATATTATTAATATTTGTTGTCAAGAAGACAGTTACGGCATCCACCTTTGTTGCGCATGCGGCCCTCAGTCCCTGGCGCTCGAGGCGGTGGGACGCGTACGGTCTGCTCCCTGTCAATTACGCTCGAGCTACAACCAGGGGCTGGAGGAATCTTTCAGGGGTTAAGCACCTTTTGGTCGCGTAACGCCGAGGGCGAAGCTTTTGTTGCAGATTCGTGGGTTCTCGGGCACCTCTCTCGATCGTTGATCATCGGATCTGGCGTCACGTTGTTAGCGTCATTCACCTGCAATACCCATCACTACCACCCACCCACAATCCCTGACATCGAGCATTGGTCATGCTTTTTGTAGTGGTTGCACGTCGATCGATAATTTAATCAGATCCCCCTCCCATGTCTACACAACCCATTCTCGTCGGTTCCTCTAAAAGCCCATCCACCCTTGCTCAGCTTGAACATTCGCCAACCAGTGCCTCCACACAGTCTGGCAGGTAAACAACGAACTTGCTGCGTCTCTAGCTGGTGTGAAGTGCGGATGGTAGCCGCATAGGCATATTTCCAGCCAATTGCAGCTTGTTCTTTTCGAACATCTTTGGGTCGAAAATCGTCTCCGCCCACGCGACATGGCAGGCATGGGGTCAAGACCTGGCTCCGCAGAGGTTCCTTCTCAGAACGACATTGATGATCGTATGCGTTTCAATTCGATCTCCGCAAATAGCAATGATGGCGGTGTCGACAACGTAAGACAAGGCGGAGAAGAATCGGCGTTCCGCGAGGATGTAAACAGTGCAGAAGCACCAGTGGCTGGCACCGATAGGGCCGTCGATACGGCTGGAAGCGAGTCGGAAAACCACCCAGTCGAGAAGGAACCCGAGGCACAGCGGACCAAGGTGCAGACGACGGTGATTGTGCTTGCGCTGGCGTCTGGCCTGTTCCTTGCGGCACTTGACACGACTATCGTCACGACAGCGATCCCGACAATTTCGGAGCAGTTCAACTCGCCGCTCGGCTACACGTGGATCGGGAGCGCATATGCTCTTGCCAGTGCGGCAATGATACCCTTCTGGGGCAAGATCTCGGACATCTGGGGCCGAAAACCCATCCTCCTGGTAGCGGTAGCTATTTTCTGGGTCGGATCGTTGTTGAGTGCCATCAGTATCAACATGGGCATGCTGATCGGTGGGAGAGCTGTGCAGGGCGCAGGAGGTGAGTTGATACAGTTTTCATTGTGTTTTTGGATAGGTTGATGTAGTTGGGAGGGAGAAGGGCGGATTGGAAATTTGCAAGCGTCTAGTCGCAATGTTGTGCAACCAGACGCGCGCTGTTGTTGCACAGTTTTCAGTCTGGAGCCACACTCGCGAAAAATTCATGGAAGGAGGCACGCAGTCGCGTCACGCCTACACTTTCTAGTGTATCCGGGCATACATCACCCTCAACATGACAGTTTGAGAAAGGTTGAGAGCACAAGCACGGGAGAAATCACAAGCTAACAGTCAATGTAACAACAGGTGGCGGCATCATTGTCCTCGTCAACATCTCGATTGGCGACCTCTTCTCCCTCCGCACCCGCGGTATCTACTACGGGCTCATGGGCCTTGTCTGGGCGCTCGCGTCTGCCGTCGGCCCTGTCTTAGGAGGCGTTTTCACTTCAGAAGTCTCCTGGAGATGGTATGTTTAATCTCGCCTCGGCCTCACGTTGTACCGCATACTGACCTTGATATTCCCAGGTGTTTCTGGGTGAACCTCCCCATATCTGGCGTCGGCTTCATCATCCTCGTCTTTGTGCTCAAACTGCACAACCCCCGGACACCTCTACGGGATGGTCTATCAGCACTTGACTGGTTTGGCAGTCTGTTCATCATCGGCGGTACGCTCATGTTCCTGTTCGGGCTCGAGTTTGGCGGCATCACATATCCCTGGAATTCGGCAGCCACCATCTGCCTCATCGTCTTTGGCGTCGCCACCATTGGGCTCTTTGTCGCCGTGGAGAAGTGGTACGCCAAGTACCCCATAATGCCTCTGCGGCTCTTTACCGATCGCTCAAACATTGCTATCTTCCTCGTCAGCTTCTGCCATGGTGCGACATTTATATCCGGAAGCTACTGGCTGCCGCTGTACTTCCAGGCCGTGCTAAGAGCATCGTCGCTACAGTCTGGACTCTACCTCCTGCCTTACATGGTTATGTTGTCAGTCTCGTCAGTCTTCTCCGGTGTCTTCATCCGCACGACTGGCAAGTACAAGCCCGGCATCATGTTCGGCATGGCCCTCATGACGCTAGGGTTTGGTCTCTTCATTGACCTCGACGCCCACTCATCCTGGGCCAAGATCGTCCTCTATCAAGTCGTCGCAGGCATAGGCGTTGGTCCAAACTTCCAAGCTCCTCTAATCGGCCTGCAGTCCACCGTGGAGCCCCGCGATGTCGCTTCCGCCACAAGCACATTTTCCTTCATCCGGCAGCTCGCAACATCCACTTCCATCGTGATAGGCGGAGTCCTCTTCCAGAACTCCATGGAGAACCAATACCCGACTCTCCTCGCCGAGCTGGGGCCGAACCTCGCAAACTCCCTCTCCGGTAGCAACGCGGCGGGCAATGTGAACCTGGTCGCCTCTCTGGACGGCAGAGATGGCGAGATTGCACGCGACGCGTTTGCGGCAAGCTTGCACAACATGTACATTTTTTACACTTGTCTCGCGGGCCTGGGCATGCTCCTCTCACCGTTTGTCAAGGCTAGAGTCCTGTCCAAGCAGCACACGGAGCACAAGACGGGCCTAAAGACGCTGAGGAAGCGGGGGGATGGTGCCGAGGGTGAGACTACCGTGCCTGATCGGGCCACTGGCGGTCCCGCAGACCCGGAGAAGGCCGAGGGGTCTCCAGCTGCTGTCAGGAGCGGCAATGAAAAGGAGACATTGTAGTAACGGCTTGAAAAGTAAAATCTGGATACGTCGGGACTAAATGAACTTATAATGCAATCACATATTTTCTAGTATCGAACTACAAACGCTATGTTCAATGTATCCGTAAAAGGACCAGGCCATACCTTCTTTGTACATTACTTCGCCCATATCTCGGCTTAAGCCTCCTTTTCCGCGCAAGCCTCTGCACTGTCTGAATGAGCCTCGTACTACGAATCACTCTCGTCAAAAACCTCTTTCAGCCTCGACGCACACATCTTGTACAACTTCTTGCTCTGCTCAGGAGGCTTGAGAGGGTTCGGCCCCTTATCCCAGCCATGCGGCACTCCAGGGATCATCGTGTATGTGACATCCTTGCTAATCGGCTTCTGCTTTAACCTTTCCGCAAAGTCGGCGCCTTCTTTGAGGAGCATGTCATACTCGCATGTGAAGATCTGTACGTGCGGCGGTATGCCGCGGGCGAGCTGCTCGTCTGTCGCGCCGGACGGGGACACATACGGGTTGGCGAGGTTGAGATCCGGCGGAAAGAGGTACGATGCGTCGAACAGGCTTGTCAGTGTGGGGGAGAGGCAGAGTTCCGGTTTCGCGCACGTCGCCCGGCGCTCGTCCCGGGATAAAGTGTAGTCTATGATGGGATACCAAGCTGCCACCGCGCGGATCGAGTACGGCGGGACGGTCGGCCGCTGATGCTGGAAAACGTAGTCTGCGAGCCGCAAGGTGGCGGTTATCGCGATGTTGCCGCCCGCAGAGAAACCTGAGGTGGCGAGCTTGAGCGGGTCGATTCTCAGCGAGGCCGCGTTGTTGATGACGTATAACAGCGCATCGGCGCCGTCCTCCACTGCTGTCGGGAAGGGATGTTCAGGGGCGAGGCGGTAGTCGACGGAAACAAATACTGCGCGACATGTGTCGACTATGTAGGCTGCGAATCGCGCATCGTCGGTCGCGTTGCCGAGGGTGAAGCCGCCGCCGTGGAAGTTGATCACGGCTGGATAGGTGGCCTTTAGAGGTGATTTTGAGGGAGATCTGGACGAGGCTTTTGCTTTGCTGCTGTTCGTGTTGTCTTTGGAAGTGTTGGTTTTGCTAGTGCTGGAGTTGCTGGTATTATCGTGGTAGCCCTCGGGCACGTAGAACTGCAGAGTGAAAGTCCCCTTCCTCCCGGCGAGGGTAGACTCGACGGTCCGCGTGAATGACGGGTTGGGTGGGCGCGGCGGTGCGAGAAAGTGCAGGTTCATCCCAATGCACTGGAGTCCACGCCACCATTTTGCCGACTTACGAAGCGAGGATCTTGACGGGGGCGGGCCAACCTTGTCCGCGGCGACTTCAGGCTTCTCGTCGCTGGGCAGTCTGTTGTCGTCAGCTGCCGTTGGGTCTGGTGCGCCCATGATGGCTGCCATGGTGGGCGGTGGCTGTCTTGGACCGTAATGTGGGATTCAAATGCCGTTCTCACGTAGTCCTCGTGTTCGCTTCGAGACAAAATGCTCCCGATGCCGATATATCTGACTTGAAGATGAACGAGATGGTGTCGACGTGGTATTTGTTGGAAGGGTGTACGTTGAAGGAAGATCAAAGCAAACAAACGGAGCTTTGTCCGCACAGGAGCATCAGGCGGTTCTCGACACTTGGTACGTTGCCATTGCTGCCAGGGTCGGATCTGGGCCCGTGGAGACGATGTCAGTGGCTGGCGTTGAGCAGGCTGAGCGTTTGCCCTGACAGGTGCGGAATCAGGGTCCGCCACGACATGTGGACTGACCAAGTAAGCTAGTCACCTGGCCAGCTCCAAGTCAAGTTCCAAAGTAGCACACACATTAATTGGGGACAGTGCCTCGTAGACAGGAACAGACTTGATTTGCACCATCAGCAGCTGCAAGCGCGTGGAAATGGGATGACGTAGTGTCTCAAAAGAGTGGAGACGGCGGAGAGAGTGGGGACCTTGGGGACCCCTGCACCATCGGCCGACATCGAGCACCTTCGATGGTCAACGCCCTGTAATTACATACAGCAACGACCGGGAGATGGTGCTTGGCAGCGGTTGCGAACACGGACAAAGACGACATAACTATCCTATGGCTGGGAGAACACGAATTTTGCTCGGGAGGCGGACAACGTGTGCAGTCCTAGGGACTATGCTCTGTGGTTCGTCAAGCGGCATGACGCGCTCTGGCGATCGGGAGGGGAGGGCAGATCCAGTTTCCAGACCGCACAGACCGCAGCATCGGCGGATTATGAGATGAGGACCATAATATGCGATAATCCACAGGTGTTCAAATTTATGGAAATCCTTTGGGCAAAAACATGGCACGTAAATGTCCCATGATCTGCACACATCAGAGAATTCTTCACTGAAGTCTCGGCACATTCGATATGACGGCGGCTGCTCATCATGTCGACGAGGACATCAAGTCAGACCTGGTACCAGAGACAGAGGTAACCCACGCATAAAAGTAACAAGACGGAAGCCCCAGATCTACGGAAACGAAACAAGGCCTGCCCCATAGCCGGATGGTGGTTGGCATTTGCCTGTGCCCTTTGATGCTTTAGACTTAATTTCCGTGGCGGAGAGCGGCAGGTGACAACCTTATTACTTTGTAGCGGCTCGGCAGCAAATGCGAATCCCCAAAACAGATGTCTTCCAAAGCTTGGCCCGAGGATCAGCACGTGTGGCAGCAACCTTCTTACGCCTCGGTGCGTCGTGTCGATGCTGTGACTTTTTCAACTTGAAGGAAGAAACACATGACGGACACTAACTTTCCACCGTGGCCTTCAAGCATGAGGCCCTATCTCTACTCCTTCGCGAATCGAATAAGGATGTCTGGTGTTGTGTTGCTTCAAGTTTGCTCATCTCGATCTGCGTCTACAGAAATGGGCTCGAGGTCCTGCCGATGACGCTACAGGGGCCCAGCAGCAGCGGAGCTGACCAGGGGCATGCATCCGCTAGGCAGGGCTGGGGCTGGGCAGCAGGCACTTGCAACCACCATCTCTTTGTCCCATTTGCTGTGGTGGCCGGGCACAATTGTCCCATGCGAGCCATGCCCTGTTTCCTGGCTGTCGTAGGCTGTCTTGCTCCCGACCTGGAGCAATCTCTGCCGCAGATTGAGACTGGCCGTCCAGGGAGAGGCATGTGCCGAGGGCCGGGCTGACAGCTCTAGGCGCAGGCCGGCGGAGGAGATGGTCCGCCGTGGACGGCCCGGGCCCCACAGGCCTGAATGGGGAATGGCCAACCTGCCGAGTCATCCCTACAACACCCGCCGCCGTGCTGTGACGTCAGACCTCTCTGCTCCTGCAGCAAAGCCCGGCTCTACCCTCTGTCACACTTTGACACACACATGCACGCAAATCTGCTGTCTCGTGGCCGCCGCACAGTCCGGCACAGGCGGATGTGCAAACCAGGCATCGCGACGTGCCGAGCCTGCCAGGCCCCGGGTTTCCGCTGCCAGGCGATTCCACCGCTCCATGTCACTCTGTGCCATTTCTGCATGCCAGGCCAGGCACAGGCTCCTGCCAGACGGCTGCCCAGCATATATATCCCTTGGCCGCGCTCGGCACACACACCTCTTGGTGGCTCCTTCCAACCAAGATACCACCACC
Source organism: Microdochium paspali (assembly GCA_031142775.1). Lineage (NCBI taxonomy): Eukaryota > Fungi > Ascomycota > Sordariomycetes > Xylariales > Microdochiaceae > Microdochium > Microdochium paspali. Next base: position 3,742,039 of record JAVBIV010000003.1, read on the forward strand.
TACTTTCGCTTTCCTCTGCAGCGGCACAACACACGCTTTGTTGTCGTGATAGACAAGACAAACACCACCAGAGGGTGCCCTGTTACTATAGACAGCGTCTGCTTCTTTTACCTCTCACGACCTACGTACTTCCCACAGACTTGCTGCAGTCTGCGGGAGGCTCTGTCTGTGCCGACAGCTCAGCCTAGTGAGTTGCTGCCGCCACCTCGCTGCCAAACAACCAACCAGATTGCTCAGCTTCTAACAAGCTCCCACGCTGCAGAGCGCCACAATCCCAATCATGACTACCTTCAAGAAGCCCCTGCTGGCTCTAAACCGCCTAGTCGGCCACTCAACCGCCAAAAACCACATCTCAAAGCTGAAGCTCGGCAAGACGGAGAATCTACAGGACGAGCGCCGCGACAGCCAGCTCAAGCAAGTCTACGAGAAAACAGCCAAGAAGTCCAGCGAGGCCGTCGAGCGCAAGTCCTTACAAGCCAAGCGTCGGCAAGAAGAGGCTGAGCGCCATGCCGCGGAGAAGCCAGAGATCCAGTCTCGTTACGGCAGCAAGGACCCCCAAGATCTTCCCATCTCAGTCAAGCTCGAGCAGCTTGATGCTTGGACAGAGGGCGAGACACTACGCTTCACTGCACGCGTCCATCATGTGCGCAATGTCAGCGCCAAGTTGGCCTTTATCCTTCTGCGACAGCGCACCGTGACTGTGCAGGCTGTCCTTGCAGTCCGTGAGGACGCCGTCACCGAGTCGTTCGTTCGGTGGGCGGAGCATATTAAGCCTGAGTCGCTCGTCTTCGTCCAGGCCGTCGTCAAAAAGGCACCTGAGCCCATAAAGACCTGCAACGTCCACGATTTTGAGTTGCACATTGAGAGCATGCATACTATCGTCGAGGTCGAAGAAGCCCTCCCCATTGATGTATACAACATCGACCAGGTTGATGTGAACCCTGAGACGAAACAGGTCGAGCTGCGTGCGTCCAACAGGATGCGCACAACCAACCGCATCGCTTACCTGAGAACACCAACAATGCAGAGTGTTTTCCGTATCCAATCCACAGTCACCAACATTTTCCGTTCAGTTCTCAACGAGAGAGGCTTTACCGAGATCCACACGCCGAAACTTCAACCTGCTGCCACAGAATCAGGAGCCTCCGTCTTCCCAGTGAAGTACTTCGGCAGGACCGCGTACTTGGCGCAGAGCCCGCAACTCGCCAAGCAGATGTGTATCTCTGCTGACTTTGAACGTGTCTTCGAGATCGGCCCGGTTTTCCGTGCTGAGGATAGCAACACCCATCGCCACTTGACAGAGTACACTGGTCTCGATCTGGAAATGGCCATCGACAAGCACTACCACGAGGCGCTCGACATGATTGACGCTGTGTTCAAGGCCATGTTCACTGCGATTTACCGCAAACACACAAAGGAGCTGGATCTCATCAAGACCCGCTTCCCTCACGAGGACCTCGTATGGCTAGACCAGACTCCTCGCCTAACCTTCAAGGAAGCCATTGCGCTTCTCAACGAGTCTGGCTGGACAGATGACGATGGCAAGCCTGCTCTTGACACTGAGGATCTTAGCACGCGCGCCGAGATTCGCGTCGGACAACTGGTCAAAGAGAAGTACGGTACCGATTACTACATCATCGACAAGTTCCCTGCGTCCGCCCGTCCTTTCTACACACATCTTGACGCAGACGACCCTGAGTACACCAACTCTTTCGATATTTTCCTTCGTGGCCAGGAGATTGTCAGCGGTGGCCAAAGAATTCATGACGCAGCTATCCTTGCCGATCGAATGCGCAAGGTCGGTGTAGATCCCAACACCATGGAGGAGTACTTCCAAGGCTTCCAGTGGGGTGCGCCGCCTCATGCAGGATGTGGTGTTGGCCTTGAACGTTTCCTATTCCTCATGCTCAATTTGGGCGACATTCGCAACGCATCTCTCTACCCTCGTGACCCCAAGTCGCTTCAGACCCGAACCAAGCACATTCAGGAGGAGCTCCCTCACCCGGATGCCGATACAATCAAGTATGCGTTCGAGGGTTTTGCTAATCGCTCGCCCTTGCCCTCGCTTGAGGATCTGATTGCCAACTATGGTGATGCTACCAACACGTCGTGGCTGGACGATCGCTACACGGTATGGAGGCATGAGATCACTGGTGCCGCTGTTGGCTACGCTAAGGAGAACGGGTATGCCTTGATCATGGGCAACCCTCTCTGTGACCCTCGGCAATACCCTATGGTTATGCACGACTTCCTTCACGATCTCACTGGCAAGGAAGACTTGAGGCCACTTTGGCTTCTGGTCTCTGCAGAGGTCGAGGAGATTCTGAGCAGCAAACTCGGCTGGCGAAGCTTGGCCTGTGTCGGAGAGGAGCGTGTGTCTGTAGATAACGCCATCAGCGAGACTGTTGCCAAAAAGGAGAAGCAGGCCAAGAAGGCTGACGTCAAAATCCACGAGCTGGGACTTGGCGAGGACGTCCCCGAAGATGTTCGTGCTCGCATTGACGCTCGCATCAAGGATTGGGAAGAGGGTCGCAAGAACAGCGGACGCATCCAGGTGCACATCACCGACGTCCGCCCCTGGGTTGACATGGCCCACCGCCGTTACCTGTGGGCTGAGGACAAGGAAGGCAAGGTTGTAGCCCTCTGTGTGCTACACAAGCTCTCCCCAAGCCACGGCTACCAGATCAAGTTCGCGCTTGACTTCCCCGGCTCGCCCAATGGCGCGATCGAGGCATTGATTGCCAAGGCCATCCAGAGCCTGTCCTCGGCCGGTGTCAAGAACGTCACATTTGGCGCAGGCGCCATGACTGACATTGTCGTCGGCTCCAACATGGGCGGCATGAAGGCCAAGCTTCTGTCCAAGACTTACAAGACCGTCATCAAGCAGCTTAAGCTGGTGCAGAAGAGCGAGTTCAGAGAAAAGTTTGGTGCGCAGCAGGAGCCAGTCTTCATCTGCTACCCTTTCTTGGGACTCGGCGTGTCAGGCACACGCACATTGATCAAGTTCTTCGAGGACGAGATGTAAGTGTGTCACTGTTCACGTCTTATCGAAGGCATCTCTGGTGGACACTCAGTGGGTGCATTTTTCCCTTCTTGTGGCAGGTCTACATAGGGCATGTTGCCTCGGATCTGCTACATTTACATGTATCTTTATTCACGACGGCATAGCAAAGCGGAGGATTTGAGTGGTTAGAGTGGGGTGGGTGAGGTCGTGCGAGGTTGGAAACGAGCTTGACTGGCGACGAGAGCCATTAGAAGCATGATGATATCCATTTTTACATTGATACCAAATAGCGATTAATGCATATTTACTTTGTTCATACAACTACCAGGCAAAATTTGTGATATAATGGCTGTTAACAATCCTGTATGTCCAAAAGTGTTTAGTAGGAAAGGTTTAGGCGAATATAGTAAATGCGGCCCGATCCGGGACCCACTTCGCGAGGTTGACTTTCCAGGCAGCCAGACGCGCTGAACCCCACGACCAACTGCTGACGGGAGCCTTCGCAGATCTGACACAACACAGCAAATGAGGAAGGCTGCGGCAAAGCCAACATTGGATGTGACACATGGTCAAAGCCTCGATCATTTATGCCAGTCAGTATTGTTTAGGAGCAAGATAACTTAACGACGGGAAAGGCCAAAGTTGCTCGACCCACTTTCCAGCTCAGCGTGTAACCACACATCGTGACCACACTCAGCATCCAGCGCTGCTCTCAAAAGAAAAAGGGGCGATCTCCAGATTCTGGGCACAAAAATACCTACGGGGGCCACCGAAGAGCCATCACTCAAGCGGGCCAGGGTTGAAGTAGCTTCAGACGGCTGCTGAGAACGCGACGATTCTTTCACGGTGTCGGAGCGCTAGACAGCACAGCGTGTTAGCAGCCACTGCAGACGCGACGACTCAACTTCTGGGCTGGGACTTCTGCTCCCGAAAAAAGAGAAGAAGAAGAAGAAGAAGAAGAAGAAGAAGAAGTAGAAGAAGAGAAAGAGTCTTCAGCCATGAGCGGGCCCTCACTTCCGCCAGCGCCGCAATGGCGGCCGCTCCCATCGTTCCCTGGTCTTCCGCAGCTCTACATCTCGCCACTGTTCAGATCACCGGCTCTCACTCACTCTGTCTCGTCCTCGTCCTCTTCCTCTTCCTCGTCGCCATCCTCGTCCTCGTCATACACGATCCACGTCACAGACCTAGCGAGCGTGTGGACCGAGGCCCTGGACAAAAAGGGTATCCTGCGCCGCAGCCTGACCGAGGACACGAGCATCGACCTCCTCGACGCCGGGCCGGAGCAGTGGGATGTGTTCATGTCCAAGCTCTCCGCGGCGTTCGACGAGAAGAGCGCGGACCACGCGGGGACTGGGCTGAGCATCGAGTCTGCTGCTGCCGCTGCCGCTGCGGGTAGTGTTAGTAAGATCGTCACCACCACCAGCGGCGGCGGCGGGCTTGGGGAACGCGGGGGCGATCTCGTGCTCAAGATAACGTGCATTCTGCCTGAGCCCTTGGAGCCGCTGAGCTGGCCTGTCTGTCTTAAGAAGTGCACACCGTCGGCGGCCGCGGGGATATTGACGGTGCCGTTGTTGGTGGCGCAGCGGGGTTTGAGGGGAGACGTGGATGACTTGGTGGCGATATTGGGCGAGAAGGACGCGGTCATAACACGGCTGGTGGACAAGCTTGAGGCCATGGGCGCTGGGCTGGAGAATGTTTTCCATGCACTGCCGGGGAAGAGGAGGACTACTCGGGCTGTGGCGGAGGAGAAGGTCAAGGGTCTGAGGGTCTTTAGGGAGGCGGAGTGGCGGGCTGAGAGGAGGGATGAGAGGCGGATCGGCGGGGACGGGCATGAGGGTCAGACCGGTGATGGTGTCGTCGCGCTCGTGAACGATTGTTTCCGCGAAAGTGGGCAGGACGGAGGACTGCTCGATCGCGGGCTCGGATTGCCAGACGATCTGAACGACTGGTGGTCGCGGCTCGGGTCTGAACCGGTCGAGGCTGCGAAACCGAGAGCAAACACGGTTGCTTCTAGCGATGGTGAAGGAAACTCTGAGGACAAACATGGCCCGAGCAAGAGACACAACATCGTGGACGATGACGATGACTTCCAGGTCCAGAATACGCCGCCTCACCTGCAGCAGCCTACGCAAGCGAAGAAGTCTACCCGTGGTGGGGAGACAGGCAAGACTACGATCAACACAGACGACGATGATAGCGATGAAGATGTCTCGATACCGGACAGTCATCCTCCTGTCCATCAGACAAAGGGTTCGTCGCAGGGCGTGACTGCGCAATCGGCGAGCCAATCCTCCCGGACTGTTCCCGCACACGACGATGACACTGCTTCGGACTCGGATGCCCCCGCTGCTAAACCAGCGAGGAGTCTCCCCGCGAGAAAAGGCAAGTCTGGTCGACCTGCACAGGCAAGATCCCCATCACCACAGCCCGAGACGGCAGAGGTCGAGCCTGCTGTTCTAGGGAAAGACTACGACAATGAGGACACGGCAACGGGCTCGGACTCGGACGTGTCAATGTCAGAGGCGAAGCCCAAAGCCACAGCGGTACCACTTATACGACAGCTCAAGACCGGAGGCCTAGGCAAGATCGGCTGTGTCAGGAACAAAGCTCCTGCAAGAGCACAATCGCCACCATCTGCACAAGATAATGACAACGACATTGACGACGACAGCGTACTAGAAACCGAAGCGCCAGCTACTTCTACAAGATTTCACGAAACCAAGCCCACTTCCACAGCTTCTGCTACAAACAACGACGATTCGGACAACACAGCTTCCTCCCGCGAGAACAGTCACTCCCCAGCAAAGTCTCCCAAGCCACCATCTCGAACGTCCGCCGAGGTGAGAGCACCACGCAGGAAGATTGGGACAATCGCCGGCAGGAGATATTCCACCGCGGCCGCCGCAGGCGAGCACCATGACGACGAAGACGGCGGCGACAGTAAGAAGAGGAGTCGTCCAGACTCGGCGGCGAGTACGTCTACGGGCATACATACACGAGCCAGCAGAGACGGCATCGCGGCAGCAGCAGCAGCAGCAGGTGGAACCACGCACCAGGAAGAAGAGGAAGAAAACGACGAAAAGCGTGCCGAGAGAAAGAGAGCCGAGCTCGCAAAAGAGCTGGAGAGGAAAGCTGCTGCGCCGGTAAAGAAGAAGCGACGTTTCTGATGAAAACGGTTTTGAATCATGGAGACGAAGAACCCTCGCCGCAATGCCACTTTTTTTTTTCTGCCCTTGTTGTTATTGTTTTGGCTTTGAGCTAATTAGCTAGCAATGAATCAATCTACGTACTACACTACATAACGTTACCCCTTTATGCTCTTCCGTACTTGTTCGGATACCTTCATATAAACTGGCCCTTGGCGTCAGCGTTGCAAATGAACACTAAAGGTATTTCATTATCTCGCCCGCCTTGTGCCCTGAGGACGGCTTGTGGCACGTAAGCGGGATGAAGGTAGATTATAATTTATGGTCGGAAAGCTTCATACAACTTCCACTATATTCATTCACTTACAGAGACCATTACCTGCACATATCTCAGAGTTACACGTTGTATTCTTCTTCCTCCTCTTTTCGAGAGCATCACCCGAGCCAAGTCTTGACATACAAAGTGCAATGCGCGTCGAAAGCGGGCTGGCTGGTAGACGATTACAACACATAAAACGTACCGCACAAATCTCTCACCCAACTTTTTCGCCACTTTCGGGGGATCTTTGTTTGGGGGGGGGGGTCCCAGTGCCCTTTGATTTGGTCATTCTTGCTGAGAGAGCACCGGCAGGAGCACGCCTTGCAACAACACCGGAACAGTCTGGTTACCATTCTTCTAGTCCTTCCAAGCCCGACGGGGAAGATCATCTGGGCAGCAGTTCGTTGTCCATCGCGCATGGTACGTGAGCCAGCATCTCGACGTAGATATGGGTACCTTTGCCGGGGGCTCGACGGGATACCGCTCAGAGTTGGGGTTCTCCCCGTGGAATGAGCTGCGATTGCATGGCCAGCTGTAAGGAATCACCTTTCCCTCAGCCCCCAAATGAGGTATTCATAGATAGCCGTCTTTGATTCGTCGAGGACGCCCATATGCCAGCACATCATGGCAAACTTTTAGTCCTTGAAGAGCTCTGAAGAGCATCAATACTAGGCGGCAGTCAGGGGCGCAGCCACCGTTCTCCTCTGCAAAAGGTCACCGCCCTCCCTCCCTGCATCAAGGGTGATCCTATCTGGGGCCACAGCATGGGCACCAGCGAGGTTCCTTGGCTATTTAGACCACCAGAAATACGACCTCCGTGCATGGAACCAGCCTGAATTAGTAGGAGCGCCACGGTGTATTGACGCTGATATTGTATACGTGCAGGCGTGCTTGCATGCCGCTAGGGAGACAGGCTGACCGACTGGCAAACAGGCCAGGCGCAGACGCATCTCGAGTTAGCCGACCAGCCACAGTCGATGCAGAGCCTTAGAAAACACAGCCGAGTCCTCCGCAACACATCTTACTAGGTGGAGGTTGTCACGATGAATATGCTTGCTCTCCTCTAGCTATTCTTGACCTTAGCTGCACTCCATGTCTAGCTCCAGACTCGTTTTCGTATGGACCGCGCGATCTGTTCATGCCTGAAGCGGACAGACAGGTCTCAAGTGCCGCCTTGCCGCGAAGGGGTAAAATGTCTACGTCATAAATCGACGACATGCCGACAAAGAGAACGAAAGTGGTTGATGTCGAGGGAGGTCGAAACGCCCCACGACGCAACGAACTGATTTAACCTCTCCCAACCAACAAGAATAACTGCAGCCTGATGGTGATTCGTAGTCGTAGTGGCTATTCACGGAGCTTACTATGGCTCCAGAATACAATCCTGCACGACATTGGTATTCTTGGTGTTGCAAATGCTTAACATGGAACGCATGTAAGTTGGATGAAGCCTGGCCTGTGGTTACTACAGTCGTGTTGCAAGGGGCGCCACCCTGCATTCCCAGACCCTGATGGAACATCTCTGCATCTGCTTTGATTAGTACCTCCGCAGCCGTAGTGGTCTTGCTTCGTAATCATCTAAGCAACCCTTATTCGGTAGCCTGCATGCCCATTAGATCACGCAGTGTCAATGCCTTATCGTACTTGGAAACCCGGTTTCCCAGGCACGCACTGGAGCCCGCATGACCCTGCTCATCGCTGGGTCAAAGCTGAGGGTGAATGTAAGGCTGCCCTTGCCATCTTGGTTGCTTTTGCTGCCATGCACGGTAGAGACGCAGCCACCAGAGTGCGTTCAGAACTCTGACCGTATGCATGTCCCAAGAGTCTGGTCATTGGTCAGGGCTTGTTCTGTCGTGCTATTGGTAAATTCGTGGCCTCCCACTCCGCAGCGCTATCGCGTTTGCCTGCTTTCTTGCTGGGCTCTCATGCTGATGATGACTTGGTCACCAATGATCTTTGAGGCAGCCCTTGTCCACTCAAAGTGTGCTATCGAAGATGTTGGCTGCCAAAGGCGTCTGTCTCACTCTCCCACCCTGTACTACCCGCATCCAAGAACAGTGTCTGTGAACAAAGCTCCCCGCTTATACGCTGCATCTGACTTGCGATGTTACTGGCATTCAGAAGTCCCCTGTTCATGGCCAAAAGAAGGCGCTGAATGCAGCCATAATCGCCGCATTTGACGTTTTCCTGGTATGGCAGCACACCTTTGATACAGTGACTAATATGCCGGAAATCTGGGGTACACAAACAGCGGCTTGTGGGAAGTAGCCTGGGTGGCTACGCTCCGCCTAAGATAAAGCCAAGATGATGAGGCCCATAGTATGGGGCTTTTATACCGCTGAGGAGTGATCGAATCGCCTGTATTCATGTGCTCCCGAGAAAGGTTGTGGAAATAGCAAATCACGTATTCCGCCAGTTTTCGACTACCAGGTGAGAAGCCCACATTGCGGACAAGACGCAACTTGACTCACCCGGTTATTGCTAGAGCCATGACGGAGGCCATTGAGTAGGATCTTGGTCTAGAGCCCGGCTGCGGATGGACTGGACCAATGGCCGTAGTGGAGGCTTGATGTGGTGGGTAACCATGGCGAGGACCAGGTTCATAGGCTGGGAAGAGGATGGCACCCAACCATCGGAGCATCGCCAAGAATGCATATGAGCTGTGAATGGGGGATTGTGTCGCTAGCCTGTATGGTTGATCTTGATTGGTAATGGCGTCACACGAACATGCTCTGGTCGGGCTCGTCCCTTATTCGGCAATTGATCTCTTTTGGTGGTCTAGGCTAAGCTGTTGGGTCTTTCGCTTCGTCAACGAAGCAAATAGGCGCAGCACTAAGGCTCTGGGCCGATGAAGAAGCGCGTCAGGCTTGGCCGTAGAACGACATGCGGGAGGGGAGAGTCGGAGGAGGAAAGGCAGCAGGGCGGCGATTGACAGACGCCGGTGGCAGGGGTCTGGTCCGTCGGGAGCATGAGTGTGCTCTGATTCAGAGGCAGCCAGAGAGTGTGGGGGATGTGACTGTGGCCCTGAGGAGGGTCTCAAGCTGTTCGTGTCTGTGTCGTGGTCATCACAACACCTGCAGGGTCCGGGGTGGAAGATGGCTACTACCTAGAGCTACCTAGGTAGACTCTATGGATGTAGGACTAGGGTACCTAGTTGATACGTACCTTCCCTACCTTAGAGTACATCCACTGATTGCACTAGGGCAATCATTGTGCCAACCTTAGGTCATGGGCTGCCTCAGGCTGCCTGCGCGCGCGGCGCCTTCCTCTTTCGCCTGCTGAGTGCCCTGTCACCTTTGGCCCTTTGCCATCCGGATCTCCGCGCTGACTACAATACTCTCTACCGTTGAGATAGAGTGCTGCAGACTGGCCTCCCGCTTCCATCTTCTTGACCTCACAAGTCGACCAGGTATCGTGGACTTTACCCAACGCCTTGCCGACCCACTCCACTCAGCATTGCCGCATCCTTGTCTCGCGACCCCGCTCGAAGCCGCCCCGATTTGGCCATGGCAAAAGTCGGCCCGTGTCCCTCTGCGGTGCCGCATCTTGAGATGGCCTCAAGAGGCGAGGAGCCCGCGGTTTGGATACAGAATCCCCGCTGCACATTTCTGTAAGACATTCGCAAACATCACGGGGCCCGAGATCCATGTCTGCTCACAACGACGCCAGGATCCCCTTCGAAGCCGCCGTCTGAGAGAGTCCCAAGCGCAACAAGCGACTCTGCAGGGATCGCCGCGCTAGAATCGAAGTCACCGTCGCAAGGAAATGCCACTCATCAGAAATGCTAGGACTGCGGCCCCGCAGCACCACGTAGCAGGTCACGGCACGACAGCGGCCAACGGGCTCTTGAGCACTCGGACAAAACCGGCCATGTGCAGGCGCACAGCACAGGGCCACAACCTTGTCGGGTTCGTTCCGCCCCCCCACTCCTGGCGGAAGGCATTTCAGGCACGGCCCGATCTACAGGCGCAATCCGGGCGGGTGAATACCGGCATTCTGCGGCTCGACCGTCGTCCACGTTGATCAAATCGTCATCAAGCTTGCTGCCGTTTTAAGAGGTCCCAAAGTTCTTGGCACCTCTTCTGCCTAAACGTAAAGCAACTCATCAGTTATCAAAAAGGAGCATTTCAAGTTAGATGAGGTTCCCGCAATTCCCATGCCCTGCCACGTGGAGACGTCAGAGGTCAGTGCCGCAAGTCATGGAGTACTAGGCAGCATCCCGCAGCTTGTATCCTCCACGTGATCAGCCGCAAGAGACCCATGATCTACCAGCGTCAGATGTCGAAACTACAGCCCGACAGGAGGCTGGTGAGCGGTATGTCAATGCTCGGTCTGTATCATGTGGCTGGTTGGTCTGCGCCTTACACACCGCACTTACAGATGAGGCTCATGTCCGCTGCCGCCCTCCCTAGACCTGAGGCGATTGTTATCGTCACCTGGTGGGCTGCACATACCTAGCAGCTAACCAAAAGCCACAAGTGGCAGAGAGTCGACTTGCGTTGCTTGCAGTCACAATAATGGAGCATGGACAATGGCAGCGCAACACTAACAGCAGCGTTGCATCAACATCAAAGACAGAAATGGTTGCGAGCAGGGTGGGCTTTGACACTGTAGCAAGATGAACTGGCAGATGACAGCGGTGCATTCAGTCAAGGTTGGACCAACGTAGCGCAGCCACACTGGCTGGACTGGGGCCTGCAAGAGTGGCAGGCTGGCGGCATGGGCGTCGAGGGTGCTGAGGGCGTCTAGGCACGACGGGCATTTCCCCTACTGGTCGCGGCTGGGCTGTCGCTCCTGTGTCTTCACGTCTAGCGCGGTACCGGCAGGCTGGAACCCAATCACAGACGGATTGGGACATGAGCACCCATCTGATTGGCTCGCGTTGACGCATGAGGCTGGCTGCCAAGACTCGACTTGCAGCGCTGTCCCCTGTCCTGCCTTTGCATACCCTTGCTGTCTCTGGTCCATCGCAGAGATGGCATCTCCACTCCAGGAACACCCTTCGTCTTCGCCAACAAGATACGGAACTACTGACCGGGCTAGCTGCCACACTGCGCCCCCAATCGGCCCAAAACGATCTGTCACTCGATCATGCACTCATTCCGCTCGAGCTAGTAAAGTCTCCTTGCAGGAATTTCTGTGGAGTAGACCGACTCACCTGCTGTGGCGGCTGCGTGAGGAGGGCCTGTCCAGCTTGCAACCAACCATCAGCCCCTGCTGGAGAAACTGCAGCACGTGGTTCGCCTGACACACTCCTCGCTATCTGCTCGATGCCACCCTCCAAATCTTGATGGTCGCTCGTCATTGCGACCTTGGGTTTCTAGAATGCCTGGCCTGATCAGTAATCTTATTTCAAGGCTAACCTTAATTGGCAGACGATTCGTCGACACTCTTTGCTCACTCGCTGCCATATGCCGCCACTTCGCGCAGTATCGCCCGCGCCCGCGCGCCTAACGCACGACAGCTTTATTTGTGTTATAGAAAATACAGATCGCATGATCTCATCACGGACTTACTAGAAACGTGGGGACACAATGGGCCTGCGGGTCGTTACGGGATTTTCCCCCCCCAACCCCCCTTCCCTACCTGTCAGGCTTGGCACTCCGTGGAGCGATCGGGTCTCGTCTTGTTCTGGCCTGCTAAGGTGGCTATCGCCCGCCAAGGCTGCGTCTACCTGAAAGAAGACGTGGGCTCCTTTTTAACTCTGCTTCGTCTTCGTGGGGCAGCCCGCCACGCAAAGAGTGATTGACTGAATGCATTGAGGTGTAACTTGGGCGTACATGGTACGTGAGTGAAACGGCGGCTCTATCGCGCACGGACCTGGGCAGGCAGAACCTTACCAACACCGTAGTTTGGAATCACAAAGTCCGATCACAAGCCAATTTTGAGACATTGGGTCTGGGGATTTGGTCGAATAAGTTGCTCCTTTTATCTCATTTTACTTGCGTGAGCGAGAGTGGACGAGATCTATTATGCGTAAATCCTTCAGATACTAAGCCACAAGCACCGACTCCTGAAATGACATGCTACCTCCCTCGTCCCAAAGACAGAACATCAGCGACGAGCAAAGAGGATGATACACGATTACGGCTTCATCAGCGCAGTAGTAATCGAAACAAGCTTGTTCATTCTCCAGAGATAAGTGGCGATAACGAGCAAATGCCGAATCACCCTTGTGTATGAGGGAATGTAAGTGGAGGGTGTGACTACCCAGTCGCGGCCATCTCCTTGAAGCTAGAGAGAACTTGCCTAGCAGGGGTGGTATGGAGCCTCGGGGGCCCAGGATATCCCGATCCGCAACACCAATCCAGCCAATTGCCGTGCAGGGACTCAGTCGTGCATGGCAACTGTGTGCTGTTCTGGTAGGTCATCTCACTCCGCGGCGCGGTGGATTTAGACCCAAGTTGACTGCATGCTCAACGGACGCGTCTCGGGGTGCAATCGGCCCCCCAACCTGGACCTCTCTCTAGGTCCTGGTATACACTTGAGACATGCATGTTGCTTTGAACCATTTATGCTCAGGCATGGTATGGGGTAGGGCCTGTCTGTTCCTGCCAGTACATGGGGCCGGGATGTTGTTGCGAGAGATCTGAGTCCGGCATTGGGTAGATACTGTTCATCGTGGGAACCGAGTAGGAGGGGTCAGGGGAGGGGTGCGCGGGCAGTTGGTCGTAGCCTTGATGCTGCATCTCATATGAGAAACCTTGGTGGATGGGCATGCCGTAGCCCGTCGCAGGATACGAAGAGCTACGTTGGTGGTAGTGCTGGTGTCGATCAAAGTCATGGTAGGAGTTGGCATAGCTTGAATGCTCAACCTGCGCTAGGCCCATACGGTCCTGGCTCAAGAGACCTTGCTGTGCCTTCTTTACAGCCATCCGGCTCCGCCCAGCCTCGAGGCCGCCTTTGCGTCCTGCTGCAGAACGGTTGGCGACCTTTGTCTTTGGGCGACTCGGGCGAGAAGGCTTCTTGGGATTGCCGTTCTCGTCCTCGTTCCGGTATTTTGTGGTACTCTTGAAGTTTTCATCGTCGAGAGCCCAAGGCTCCAGACACCACTCGTAGATCACTCTCTTGCTCTGTCCATCTGACGGCATTGTTGGGCGGCTGCGGCGCACGAAAGCCTGTTTTTTGTCATTAGCGTCTTGGAATTATGCTAATATAGGACGCACGACGATGCACCCACCTTGTTCATGCTGAGGTTGTGGCGGACGCTGTTAGTCCACCCCTTGTTCTCCTTGCTCTCGGGCTCTGTACCAGGCTTGGTGGTGTGCTCCTTGAACCACTGGTAGATATCCTTGAGTGCCATTGAGTGCCTAGGAGCGCCCATCAAAGCCATACGTAGAAGCTTGGCGTAGCTGCCACTGCCCTCTTCTTGTTTCCCGTCCTGGCAGTCATACCTGGCGTCATCGCTGTCTTTGTTCCAGTCTCTGGGGTCATCGTCGTCCTCAAAGTCGTCCTTGACGAATCCTTGGTGGAGAGCACGGGACTGCAGACTTGGTGTTCCTGACCGAGAGCCATATGTTCTGAGGCCTGGGTGAAGGTTGTCGACGTCTTGGTGGGACATGTAAAGACTGATATCATATGAAGAAGGGAGGGGCTGCTGACTGGCTGGCCAAGTCTGTGGAGTGCCAACGCTTTCCTGCTTCATGTTGGACCAACAGCTCTGTGGGCTTGGGACAGCAGAAGACTCTGGTGACAGCCAGGTGTTGGCCGGTGCTGGTGAGCCCTGGTACGAGAAGGAGTCACATTCTGACGCAATGGACGCTGGCCTTGACCACGACTGGACGTTCTGTCCAGCGGTGGGCTGGGAAGACATGTACGGCTGGGAGCCAGACGGTAAAGATCGGGGGGGTTCAGCCTGCGGCGAGCTGATGCCGTTGAGGCGGTGCATGGCCATGTTGGAGGGAAGAGCCATGTTGATTTGCGAGAAGCAATCTACAATTTCTTCAAGCGGATACTGTCTCGATGCTTCCGAGAGCTCTGCGGTGGGCGTACGGGCCTGGTCTTGTTTGTTGTCTTGGGAAACTCCGCCCTGATATTGGTAGTAGAGATGCATAGCGAAAGAAGTTTTGTGTGTTGGGTACCGGTGGGCACCACGACTGATATAAGACGAAGTGCCGGAGGGACTTTGAGGGTCGGAGAGGTCGTAGAACGTGCCAGAGGAGTATTTTTGGGAGTCTTCGTGGCTGCTGTGTCCTTCTGATGAGCTGGGCTCAGGTAGCTCAGGCTCAGGAGTAGACGGCCCAGGCGTGGCCGGTATCAGCTGGCGGCGGGAGGGACAGCGGGATCCTGATTGAGATGCCCAGCAGGTACGGAGAGGAGCCCGTGCATGCGCCAGTATGTAGGTCAAGCTGTTTTGTTTGCGTGCCTGGTTCTATAGATGGAACCAGGAGCTGTGTGGAGGAGTGACCGTGTTTGTCGTACGGACACCGGGCGTCCTGTGTACGAGATGAAGACAAGCCGGGGGCGAGCTGTATAAGACGTGTTTGTGAGAATTGTAATGCAGATCGGATGAAGAAACGGCTGGAGCAAGCCGAGATGAAACAACTTTGTCTTTGTGTCGAGAGTGAAATGGCTGCTAAGGACGAGTTTTCTTTGGGGGGGGGGGGGGGGGGGGGGGGGTGATGACATAGCACAGAAGGTCGCGGACACGGAGGTCATAGTGGGCGACACCAGGCTCAAATATGCCTCTGAGCACAAGATAGCGAGCACTCCATGGCGGTGCAGCCCATGCGGCTCCGGGCGATGGCAGTATCGTCGGTTGGGTCTCTCGGCCTGGGGATCCGTCATGGCAGAGACCGGCCCGAGAATGAGACGACTGTTAGACGACCAGGATCAGAGCAGTGACAGGTGGGACACAGACCCCAACGGCCTGGGGTCCATCCACAGGGCATGCCTGGGGATACTCGTGGCAATGCTCAAAGTGCTTCCGCGAGGTGTGTGTCAGGGTACAGGAACTGCAGCTTCGTGGTCATCCATGGCTCCTCCTCCACTCCCCCTCCTCTCCTCCTCCTCCTCCTCCTCCTTCCCCTCGTCACATAGATCTCCAGGCGATCCGTGGCAGTATCCTAACCCATGGCATGCACCAGAGGCACGCTCATGCTGGGGCCTGCAGACCCTGTGCTGCCCACCCCTGCACGGCCATCGATCATAGAACATGGCCCTGTCCCATCTCATGCAAGCCACATCCTATGTACATGGCGACACACAGACGTCCAGGCACGCGGAGAATCAACACCGCAACATGATGCTGCCCACTGCTGGCGTTTTAGCGCGACCGCACGTGCCATGTGTTGCTGTTGGTTGCTGTTGTTGGTCGTCGACATGGGTCCTTCCTGGCCGTCGTCCTCTTTCTGGACGGACAGGGAAAAGGCAACTCGCCTGCAAGGGATCTGGTCCACCTCCAGGCCAAGCGATACCATCCCTGACTGCGGCAGTTGTTCGCCTCGCTCGTTCCACGCCAGCGACGGGTTCTCCTCATGGCGTGAGTTTATGTGCCGGCTGGCCAGGCTGCCTAGGCCGTAGCGTGGTGTGGGTCGTGACTGGTGGCTGGCCTCTCTTCTCTGTGCTCCTGACGACGGCTGTGCGACCCCAGACGTGGACGGTGGTGATGATGGCCATTCTGCTCGCCACTCAGCCAGCCCTGCCTGCCCACAAGGTCATAAGCGCACCCCAGCTGATCGTGTCACCTCTGCTGGCGGTATCTGCTTTCTGCGCTCACGCCCACCGTCTTCATCGCCTACTTTCTTCTGTTTCTTCTTCTACTTCTTCTTCTTCTTTCCATCCATTCCGCAGACCAGCGATCTTGGATGTAACCCAAGCCTGGCCGGGGCGCGGGTTCAGCCCATGCTCACGCACCCCATCTGAGGTCATGGTTGCGAGAAACGAACTGCGCCTCTTCCTACGTCGCAGCGATTTCAGTCCCCCATAGTCCAGTCAGGGCTGGAAGCCTATTCGTCCTCTTGCCGCCACCGCGTCTCTGGGACCAATCTCTGAACGTACTACGGCATCAGGCCCCACCTCCGTTGTTGGCCCGCTCTTAAGTCGTGAATTAATGTCTGGCAGTTCTCCTTCCCGTGGAATGAGACGCTGGCTGTTAGTCATCTGCTCCATGCATATCGTGTGCCACGCGTCCAAAGTGTTAAACCCGGTGGTGACGCCCAGGGAGGAGTCCAGCAGATCTGCGCAATGACCAAGGCTTTGGAGCAGTTGTGCTCAAGGCTGCGGTTCGTAGTGATGATTTCGATCAAAACACAACAGCCGGAAATGTGCAATGACTGACCGGTAGCAAAGTGACTAGTGAGAGGATCCAGAGCTTTGCCTCTCTACAGAGGTGTGCTGCTATGGCGATCTTCCGATCTCGTTAGCCCCTGCTCGCATCAGGCACGACGAGTTGGCCGCAACGAGCATGACTGACATGCTGCTCGCGGGACAGAAGTGGACCGCAGTCTCTCCGTGGCGAAGTTTCGTTTGGGATTGAGTGCAACCAGAGGCCTCTGCCGTCTGGGACTACTCGTCGTCTGCTCGCACCTCGTGCTCTTCTCGTCGGTTGACGCATAACATGATACGATGTAGGAAAGCAACGGGAGCAGCGGGAGCGCACTGACAGATACTCCCGATCTCGTGGTGAGGCTACACAAAGCGATGAACCCCTGCCTCTCGCTCAACACCCAGCCGACAGGCCGTGTCACCAGTGAACATAATATCTGAGGGACACTGACTACTCCCGTCACGAAGTCGTTCACCCTTACGAACAGTCTGAGCTTCCAGCTCAACATCGCGCAGATTAATGAGACGACGTTGATGCCGCTTTCATAAGTAATGACGCGTTGCTTTGGTCATCATAGCCCTTGAGCAGATACTTCTCCAGGCTTCTCGAACATGTACAATAAGCTGGTTCTGACAGGTCGGGTCGGGCTGTGGGCAACGGCAGCACTCCAAATCGACTTAAATGACCCTTGGGCCAGGAAGCCGGCACTCCGAGCCTTTTGCAGATCACGCGCTGGCATAGACAGGACTCTAATGCCGAGGTCTTCTACCTGGAAGTAAGGGAGTCTGTGGGTGTCAACATGGCACAGCAGAGGCTTCCACGCATGGCACAAAAATAGAGCCCGTCGCCTTGAAACCATATGGATGTGGGTAGAAGCAACAAGGACTGCTTCGCCACTTGTGATCGATTGAATGCAATTTGGTGGGGTAATGATCCATGTTTGAGCGCTCAAGGACGTTGCGCCTGCAGTGGCTGTGCACAAAGATAGCCGTTGTGACTGGCTGCTATAGCCGGTGTAAATCCAGACAAGGGGTCGTGATGTCCTGCATGTAATGACCCAGTCGACCAGGCACACGAGTAGACTGATGACAAGGCTATGTGATTGTAAATGTATTCTTCGTAGCTCGTAGTCCATGTAGTCCGTATATGAGCTCTCTGTCAGAGAGGGCCCAATCGCGGAGGTGGTGTTCATACTTCGCCTTTGCGTTGTGTACGCACCACATTTGCGACGACAAGATTTACGGTTGACTGGTTTAAAGCTTTCAATCCACCGGCTAAAGGAGGGCGACGGTCACCGTTCGCGCCCACTGTCGTAAAATCAAAGCTACTGGGCAGATGTTGGCACAATGTGAGACTAAGAATCCGCTCACTTCCTGTAATAGATCTAAATTACAACGTTAGTACTAAGCAGGTGATGGAGGTAGGGGTAGTAGGAGTATCCACTCACCTTCTTGAACTGAAAATGCAGTTGCAGAATACCCTGTGAAGCGAGATGATTAGCCAATGCTAAGAGCGAAAGGAGGGTTGTCTCCATCGTGCCAAAGGAGAGAGAGGGCGTGCAAGGATCAGGTCAGTAATCGACGGTTACACAACCGCGTCCCAGCGTCAAAATTGGCAGCACAGGAAGCGGTCGGTGGTGGCATGCAAGTGCTGGGCAAGGGCTTGGGGTCAAGGAGCCGGGTGCGCTCAGAGCGCTTCCCATGCCGACATACACATCACGCCAACCCATGCGATGCTCAAGCAAGGGAGAGGCGCTGTGATCAGAATAGCGCTCGCGCAACGTCAGCTGTTCATATCACCTACCTTGTCAAAACTGGAACGGAATCCCCGTTCTCTCTTCGCACTATAGTCCCACTCTTTGTCGACGATGCGAAACGCGATATCTTCGTAAGGTGGGCCGGCAATGAAGCGTAGGAGGCATGTATCCTCTTCGCCAGCTGGAGCGAAAGATTCGCCCCGGCGTCGACCGTGCTCACGGATGATCTTGAAAGTCGGGGCCTTTGTCTTGTCAATGAGGTCAGGGTAGAAGATGTTGAACTTGTAACCCTGCACGACTTTCGGGGGCGGGTTGTCGTGGTCATAATGCGTCTGGTTGTACTTGTTCCACTCGTAGCCCATCTGTACCCGGTTGAAGTATCGCGGTTTCCTCGGACGATACTTGTTCGCCCATACTGGTTTCGAGCCTGTGCCGACTGCTTCTTCTGCTGTGAAAATTTCTTCGTTCTCGCTGATACCTCGAGCCATCTCTCTCTCGTACAAGGCCTTGGTCGCTGCGGAGAAATCTTCATCTGCAGTGGCAGCAAACCGTGCTGTCCCTGGAGCAGGATTGCTTGCGCTTTGAGCGGCAGCAGCTGCCATCCTAGCCTGCAGCGATGTTGATGAAGATGTAGAAGCCGACGGGCCGACTCTTGAAACACTTGATGAGGTCGCGTTTGTGGAGGGTCCAGCGGCGACAACAGCGCCACTGCTGCTCCCGCTCGTCGCGTTGGTGCTTGAGATCTGCTTGGCCAGCTCCGGGTCCCGCTCTAGCAACTGTTTCGTCCTTGCTTCCCTTATTGCCGCGCAGATCCTCTCCAGCTTTGCCTTGGCCTTGTAGATGGACAAGCTCTTCAACAATTGTTCCCAATAGTCGGTGTCGCGGACCTCGTCTGACCGCAACTTGGTCTGGATCTGTCCTTCGAGCTTTTCCAGCTGCTCCAAGGTCTTGGGTCCGAGAATCTTGTCAACGTCAGCCCCAACAGAGCTGATCACTCGCTCCTCCGGCGCCATGGGCTTGAGGGCACGCCTCTTATCTGCGCATATTATCTTGAGAGCTGCCCAGTATTCGATGTTCCTCGAGCTTGACTCGAGCGTATGGTAGGAGGCAATCTCGGTTTCGAGCTCCTCCAGCTCCGCCTCACGGAGTTTGTTGACGACGTCACTGGGCGATGGCACGTCAATCTCGATGTCCTCATCCTCATCGTCAAATACGTCGCGGTTCGTGTCGATATATCGAAGGTTGAAAGCCAGGAGGTCGATGGGCTTTGCGCGTCCTTCGCGCACGCGAATGTCCGCCTTTTTCTTGGACTGCTTAAGCACAAATTTGTCCTCGTCCGCCACGTATTGTCGCGACTGCTCATCCTGGCTGAGGTAGTGCCCGACGGCTGCCGCGCGGCCTGGCTGGGGCTTGTTCTGTTGTGTTGGGCGTGACGGCTTGCTAATTCTGGACGAGTTGTCGCGGCGAGGAGAGGTGATGTCGCGGCGACTCGGCGATCGTCGGCCGTTGATCATGGCCTGGCGTCCTGGATCCATGGTAGCTACTGTTGTGCCAGCGTTTTCGTGCGTCTCTGGCAAAGTAGTAGAATGAGGCTGGCGGGTTTGACCGTATGTGGATGTAAGCACGGAAATATGCACTTCGCGTTTGTCGTTGAGGTTGTCGAGGATGGCGCTGGTCCTGTCTCAAACCTGCCTGCGTCACAACTGGGGCAGTCGTCGCGACCCTGGACATGGGGGAGACCCACTAAAAAGTTGCTGTAGTGCTCCATATACGCTTCACATGGGTGCTCGCCGGGCTAAGGAGACGTTGACGCGGCAAGTCCTTCTAATCTCTTGGATTAGAGGAGAATTCACAGAAAATGGGTGAAATCTGTCATGATCTGGTCAGTTCTTGCCACAAAGAAAGAAAGAAAACAGGCGTAGCCTTTTTTTTTTTTTTTTCCTCAATAAAATAATAACAAACCAGGCTGAGAACTAAGAATAAATAGGGAGAAGCGCAATCTCCAAGACTAGCGAAATGTGACGACGGGAGTGACGACGGTGGACGGTGGTGGATGTCAGCCGATGATTAATATAACATTTGCACAACACATGGCGATAGTAGCGGATGAGCTTGGAGAGCATAGAAGTATATATGGGACAAAACCCAGCTATCGTAATGACAAACAACAAAAGCAGGTAATCTACGGCGAGAACGCTATACAATTGAGACGATCTCAGGTCAACGCCAGACTCCATCATCAACATGCAGGTTAACATATGTGCAAATGCAGCATTGACATCCTCCCAGCACCCGAGTTAGACTTGCTTTCATGCTTCATCGCCAGACACCGTTCCCTCGCGCATCGCCACGGCGAGCGGCACCTCCCATCGCCGCACCGCCAATAGTGATGCGACGAGTGCCTTGACCAGCCTCGGCTGTCTCTTTGCGCTCGTTGGGACTGCCAATGGCACCGCGTACGCTGCCACCGAAGTTCATGCGCCTAGCTTGACCAGGGGTGAATGACTTCGCCTCCTGCACACTCAGGTCAGAAGGCGTGCAGCTGATGGGAGGGCTACGACGACGCTCTGCACTGAGGCGACGGAGACGAGAGATGCCATTTACGCTGGAGGAGAGAGGTCCAGGATGACTGTGGCTTTGTTTGTGCGTAGAAATGCCGCTGATTGATGATATCGATGACACTCTACGAGCACCAGATCCTGCCGGCGCCGTGAACGCTCCAGAAAGCCGGTCTCTTCGCTTGGATGCGTGAAGAGCCGAGCGCAACTTTGAAGAATCGATGATGGTAGACGACTCGGAGTCTGAAGAA
Organism: Microdochium paspali; assembly: GCA_031142775.1. Classification (NCBI taxonomy): domain Eukaryota; kingdom Fungi; phylum Ascomycota; class Sordariomycetes; order Xylariales; family Microdochiaceae; genus Microdochium; species Microdochium paspali. The sequence goes on from JAVBIV010000003.1 coordinate 3,763,340, forward strand.
TATGGGGGATGGTTCTCATCAAATGCCGACGTCAGACCCAGCCCAAGATTGGACGGAGCGGGAATGCCTGATTGGGGCGACAAAGATGGCCGAGGGCTCAAAGAAGCGATTCGTGTCCTTGGCGACCTGACATTAGCAGTCTTCGCTAGATCAAGCGAACGCAGTGGGCTCAGCTTTTCGTCGTTCTCAGACGACTTGATGACGAGTGAGGAGTTTGATGCATTCGGTGAGCCGAACCCGATAGAGGGGCGGGACTTTGACAAGAACCCGGCCTGAAAACGGTTCGGCTTCGCCATAGGCAATGAGCTGGTTTCAGGAATGATAAGAGATGGGCTTGACTCATCCATGGAGTCGTTGTCAAGGTAAGCAGGCGCAACAGGAGCTGGAGGCAGGGTCTTGTCCGGCGAGCTGTGTTCCGGCGTCGACTCATACTTTTGCGGTGTGCGAGCAAAGTCTGCGAGTGTGCCCGATTCGCCATCATCGTCACGCCACCTGACGGCGCGTGACTTCTTCTTCACAGGCGTGAAGCTAACACCCTTGCGCGCAGTGCTTGCTTTCCGCCGGCGAGGTGAACCCTTCATCGGCGACATGAAGTCTGTTGGCTCATCTTCCGCGACAGCCGCGAGTCTTGGGTGAGGCACAGCTTTTGTGAGCAGCTCGCGAGGAGCTGTGGAAGATCTCCGGCGCTTGGGTGTTCCACGTTTCATGGGTGCAAAGCTCTCTACCGACGGAACCACGCCATCAGGCTTGATGACATGGCTCGCCGCAGTAAAGCCCGTATCCAGAAGCTTCTGGATGATGCCCTTGGCCTGCGCAACAGCCTCTTCCTCGTTCATCGAAGATGTGTCTGAGAGCGCAGCCAAGATCTCGAACTGTGCAGTGAGCAGAACCTGCAACGTCCCAGCGTCTCCCGACTTATCTTGGTCTAGTACTTCCCTAGACGCCTCGCGTGAGAACTTTGACTTCAGAAGCTCAGCCTCGAGTTCCAGCCTCTCGATCTCACCGAACTCACCAGCACCCGCTGGCAGCTGGTTAATGCTATGTTGTAAGGCGCCGTCGATAGCACGCTCCCAATGCGTTTTATCCAGCTTCTGGTGCAAGTGGTATCGGCTGTTCTCAAGCTCAAGCATGATCCCATGAGCAGTCTTGCGCATAGCGGACAAGTTCGCCGGCATTGAATCCTCGTTGCCCTTGCTGTCGCATACGGTATCAAATGCGGCGATCCAAGAAGAGAGCAGGCCGATGCGGCGCTCAATTCCGCGAAGTTTCTTCATGTGAATAACCTTCTCCTGTCGCTCAGCTGACGAATTTTCGTAAGCTGCACGTATTCTCTGAACGCCCTCACGCACACAAGAATCAGCCTTCTCTGTCTGCTTGCGGAACTTGGCGAAGAATATCTTTTCGGCGTCCTTTTGTTGGGCCTTGAGCTCATTGATGAGGGCCATTTGCTCATCGATCTTGACCAAGAAATCCTTGACGTGGCGATTGACATTGAAGACATTGCGAGTGACCTTGGTCTGGATGTTCTTGGCACGGTTGGCATAGCGTAGGGTGTTCTGTGTCTCGTCGAAGTGCACACTGGAAGGGCTGATACACACAATCATGACCGTCTTGCAGTTGCCGCCAAGAGAAAACTTGAGAAGTCGCGTGAGCTTGCTGTTGCGGTAGGGAATGTGGTTCTTCTTGCGAGGATCGCAGAGCGCGTTGATGCAGCTGCCCAGGGCAAGCAAAGACTTGTTGATGTTGGCACCCTCCAGAAGGCGCTCGCCGCGGTTCAAGGTAGCACTGGCCCGTTCACTGCCTGCAAGATCGATAATGCTCAAGGTGGCCATGGTGTAGGGTTCGTTGACTGGCGCATTGCGGTCTTTCTGTGCGATGTTGATCTGGATGACAGCGTGTGATCTGGACGATGTGGCGTTGGCGGCTGTTGGCGAAACTGTTCGGTACTCGTTGCCCTGGACAATCATGTCCATAACCTCCTGCACGTCCTTTGGCTTGTGACTGGTGAGGCCAGCCACTGTGACAGCCTGATTCGAGTCCTCGCGTAGCATGAGGCCCTGCTTGCTCCCGCCAGGGACCAGCAAATCGCGGATTGTCTCATTGTAGATCTCCAGGTATGACAGGGAGATCTCTGTGTGCTTTTCGTCGCTGCGTTCCGCGATCTTCTCGAATAGTTCTTGCATTGTAAGGAATATGATGCCAGGCATTTGTGCGGTGCCCGTGATCGTGTGTGTCTTTCCGCATCCTGTAGCGCCGTAGGCAAATACGGTCGCATTGTACCCATCTAGGACGCTGTCGAGGAGAGTCTTGGTTGTAGCTTCGTATACTTCTGATTGTGTCGTGTTGTCGTCGAAGACGCGGTCGAAAGCAAAGACCTGGTCTTTGACCTTTTTGCCTTGTGGAACCACTGACCGGGAGAACTTCTGCACCGGGTTGTCTTCCGGCGGGTCGAACACACTGGCCACGGGACATTAGCTTTGGCTACCGGAAGGTAGCGTGCAGCTATATACTTACAGGCATCTCTCGTCTACCACCTTGATCACTGAGCGGATTCCGCTGCTCTTCAGCTTTGGCTGGGGAGCGCCGGCGAGGGAGCCGTCGCCCAGAAAGAGTGTGCTGTCATCTATCCGTTGTCTGGGATTGTGAGAGGCAGTGTTAGCTCTTGTACGGAGCAGAGTTGTATCCTGTGCTGGTCGGTGGCTTCGATGGACGAAGCTGTGATTGCTCACATTTGCGCGGCTTCTCTGATTGTGAACGGCCGAACTCGGACAACGACCGAGATAGACGAGGCCCCCGGATCAGCAGAGGCCATGATGAGAATATGGGCAGCTCGATTGAATGTAGGTGTCGTCTATGAAAATGGTGTGCGCTCGCGCAATGGTGGAAGGGCTTGAATCGTGTTCAAAAAATGGCAGGAGAAAGTAAACAATTCGATGTTTACGGTAAAGTGCACAGGTGTGTCGGTGGCGGGTGTTTGCTATGTAAAGAAAGGACAGTGTCGCTGCCGTGAACCAGCTGGCAATGCGATTGGGGCGCAGCTGTGTACAGTCGTGATGGCGCGCCGAGGGTGTCGTCGTGGTTGGGCGGTGTCGCTGTTGCCGTGTATGCGGGATGGGAATGAAGTAATCGAGGGTCTCCGGCAGATACGGTGCCTGATAACGGTTGTGAATGTTGACTTGAGGCGGGTGGGCCTCGAAGCGTGGTTGGTGTGCCGCACGCCCCGCTGGCCATGTAGTCCGACACCAAAACAAGGCCACACAGTGACCTTCAGATGCGCACTGGACACCGCGAGTGGGCCATGACAACTAGCGGCAGGGGAAGTGTTGTCACGGCAACCACAGCCCTGCCACTTCCCCCCGGCCAGTGAAGTTCAGGCACGTTGATGACCCGCAATCTCCAGCCGTGCACAGGTGAGCGCGTGGTTGATGCTTAGCAGTGTAACCTTGTGACAATGTGGAGCTGCGCTCAGATCGTCGCTCTGACATAACAGGCAGTTTTATGCAACCAACAACGCTGTTTAGGAGTCGACAACACCTGTATGGGCTTTATTTTGAGCCCACAGGGATCGCCCCCAAGCAAAATGAGTAATTGGTTTGTGCTTCACTGCTCGTCGAATCTGTTCGAACCATCCAAATCGTGGAGACCATAGCTGAAATTCTGCATATGCAACATCTCGAGTGCGTCCATTTAGACCAAGGGAATGTCTGGATCGTCAAGGCTGTCACTGACTGCATGACTTTACACATGTCAGTCCAAGTTCTATGCATACGAAGTTCAGAGTTGAAACTGTCTCGATTCGTTTATATACACCTAAAACTCCCATTACAGCCCTGCATGCTCAATCGAGGCTTCCTTAGATAATCGCATCGCTATGTTCGTCATCATTGGCATCAGGTCTACTCAGGACGCTTGACATCGGCCGAGCTGGTGCCGTCATCCGAAGGAAGACCCTCCTCGTCGCCAGGCTCCTTGTATGTGCCGGTGGGCTTGGCACCTCGGGTACGCTCGTCAATGACATTGCTCTCATCAATAGCGTCCTTGTCGTCGCGCTCTGTTCCACTCGAAATCGGTCAGCCAAAACTCTGTCTGTCTCCGTTTTACTTCTACAAGAAGGAGGTCTTTGTTTCACAGCGCTACTCGTGCTGCTGAGCCCGGCAACTGAGCTGGTTTGCGAATCAAAGAAACGGGCAAGGTGGAGGCAAGAGAATAAACAGGATCACTACGCACCAAGCTGCTCATCAGAGTCAGCGGTCTCAGCATTGACACCGGATTCGACACGCTCGTTGTCCGACGTAACAGGGATGGGACCTTGCTTCTCCCCGGTGCGAGAGACGTATGATTCGTCGCTGTACTCGCCGGTAGGGACGTTCTCGGAAGACATGATGTTTTCGTGTGTTTGTTCCGTGGGATAAATATTTCTCAAAGCTCGGTGGAGTTCAAGTGGGTTTATGGTTGAATTGCGTGTTTGGATACTAGGTGCTGGATAAGTGGTGTGGAGGGGAGGAGGTCATGATGAACTTATATGACAACCTCAGTCGATCGATCAGCCGCTGGGAAATAGCCATTGCGCAATGTCTACTTTCCAGCGAGGCTGATCTCTGGCTGTCTTGCGCACGGTCGAGCAAGTCTCTATCGAGGAGACGGCATGTGCATCGACAACTCCGTTTCCAAGCCTCCCAGCTGGCTCGGCTGGTTACGTCGTCCCAGCCGATGCGTGTAAGTCAGTGTCCAGCCGCTATAAGCCAAGCGGGCCCACTTCACCGGAGCATCTCTCCTCTAGCCCTTCTTCGCTGCCCAGGGGACCTGATGACGCCGTGACAACCTGTGCGGTGTTGGAGTTTGCTTTTCCCAATCACTTACACGTAAGTCACCTAGTCGTCGGGTCCGGAGCAGACTGCGCGAGGTGGCTGCGCTTGCCTATGCCGCGTTGCTTATTCCGCTGGCGTCGGGGAGAGAAGGCTAGAGTTTCTCAGACTCAATGACGCGATGACGCACAGTCGTAATTCCCCATAGCGCTATCCCGCGAGTGCTACAATGACGGCTCTATGATTCATCATGGTGATCGAGGGCCCGTGAATTGGACGAGAGATCAACAGTGATCTATCGTTTCTTGTGATGAAGGATTGAATATTGATGTGGTCGGGCCCGGCACTGGTTCCGCGGTGCTGGGGCTGAACACAAAGGTAAGAATGACGGAATTCCTAGTGTCGCAAGCGACCTGATTGACGCAGGGATGTCGGCCTGGGTTTGCATCGCCTCTGTGCAACTCAGATATGCCTACGTCTTCTCTGGCGTCGGTTTGCTCATGAACCCGACGTCTGTAGCTTATCAGGAAGTCCTTGACGCCGCACGAGAAGACGCTATATTCCAATCAAATCATATCGCTCGTCTATTATACATGTGTTTTATAAGTACATACAGCATTATTGTCACTGGACGCAGCACCTACTGTTGGATGCCTACAAAGTGTGCGCCCTGCGTTGCGTATTTATCCCAAACCCCTCGCAAGGTTATCAATCATGACTTCTCGTCCTTGCGAAACAGGTGATACGTCTTCTGCTGCTCCAATGTTGTCTTGCTCGGACTGCCAACAAGCAAATCCTCGCCCTTGTTACTCTTCGGGAACGCAATAACGTCCCGCACCGAAGGAACGTCACAGATGATGGAAATAAGGCGGTCGAAACCAATGGCGAAACCCGCGTGAGGTGCGCAGCCTGCCCGCAGAGCCTCAATGAGGTGTGAGAACTGCTTCACGCCGGCGTCGCTCATCTTGAGGATGTCCCGCATGATGTACTCTTGTAGCTCGGCGATATGAATACGTCGGCTGCCACCACCTATCTCCACGCCATTTAGCACAAGATCGTAATGTGCTGCCTTAGCGGCCATAGGATTTGCGTGTAAGAGGTCGAAATCCGCTGGTGTCGCGGGGGCTGTGAAAGGATGATGTGTCGAGCTGAAACCCGCCGAGCCGCCTTGTCCGGGGTCATCGCCATCGGGCGTGAATAGAGGGAAGTCGTTGACCCAGAGGAACTTGTAAGTGTGGTCTCTAGGGATGAAGCCCTGCTCGACAAGCTTGTTGTAAATTGTAGTGCGCAATGTTCCTGCATCTGTGGATCCGCCCCGGAACGGTTCGTTGGGGCGAGCATGAATTATGACGATGTCCCCGTCCTCACACTCTGACCAGGCTTCTGTGCGCAGCTCCAGAAGTCGGCCGGCCGCCTCATGTCCTAGTGCTGATAGCCCTCGAACTGGTCGGCTTGAATCGATGACAAACACCCCAGGTGTGCTCGCAGGATCCAAGCTCAGCGATGTGTTTGGAAGCTCGTCCATGAACTTCTTGATGAACTCGGCATTCTCTTGCAGTGTGCGCCCAGTACGGAACTTGAAGGCTTCGACAGTTGGGGACTTGTGGTTGGTGATCATTCCACAGAACTCCGGAGAGAGGAATTCATCAATACGTACAATCTTTGTTGGTCAGCAAACATCCAAATGAGGGTAGCGAAGGGGCTTCTCACCTCCGAGGCGTGTGGTGCCGCGATGCGCAAGTCGGGCTTGTCGGAGCCAAATCTGGACATGACTTGCTCATACGAGTACTGAGGGAAATGGGGATATTTTGTGACATGCGCCACATCAGCCAGTGCAGCATTTGCTTGACGTTCCTCTTCACTCATGGCTTCAGCTGCTCGGCGATAGCCCTTGTGCACAAAGTGAACATGCCGAGCACCATTCTCAATCTTGACCTCACATCGCCTCTCGAGCAGCTTGAAAACATCAGTCATCAGACGTTCGAGATAGTACATAATCTTATTGGCATCGGAGAAACCGACTTCCATGTCGAGCTAAAATGGCATTAATCATTGAAAGTCGCCAGATATTCGGTTGGAAAGGTTTCTTACCTGAGTAAACTCGGGCTGCCGATCCGCGCGATGGTCCTCATCGCGAAAGCATTTCGCAAACTGGTAGTAGCGTGGTATGCCGCTTGCCATGAGCAGCTGCTTATACTGCTGAGGACTTTGGGGCAGCGCGTATGCTAGGCCCTGCCTTCTAGATGGCACGAGAAACTCCCGAGCTCCTTCGGGAGTTGATTTGAATAGAATTGGTGTCTCGACTTCGAGAAACCCACAAGTCCGCAAGGTACTCCTCATAGTTGCCTGGACTTCAGACCTCACCTCCAGCCTCTTATAAAGGTTATTGTCGAATCTCAGCTGTAAGTGGCGTTGTTTTGGAGCCCACGTGGCATCCTTCGAGACGACAATGTCCTTCGGGAAAACATTGAGTGGCCGGATGGATTCGAGCTCAAGATCCCAAGTAGAGTTCTTCCCGTTCGTGTCCATGGCGCTCTTGATCCGCCCGGTGACGGTCACAGGGCTGTAGGAAGGAATATCTCGGAGAGCGCGATGTGCCTCTTCAAGGCCAGGTTGGCCCGAAGAGCAATTTGATACAATCTGCACAGGGTTCTTGGCCACGTCTAAGTGACAGAAACTAAGCTTGGAGCCCTTGTCTCTACGTTTGCCGAGGAAGCCATGCAGTACGGCATGTTCGCCTTCCCTGATAATTGTTCTCTTGGGGAAATTGACTTCAAAAATGGTTAGTTTTATCCGAGGCCTGAATTATTGTACAGAATCGCTGATTGCTCACAGGACTCCTTGATGAATATCCATTTCTCTTCAGAGAACGATGGTGGCCGACTCCCCGCTGCTGGTACTGTATACTCGCTGGAATGAGGCCCAGCGGGAAGCTCAGCCTTCGAACTCGACGCCCGGCTTGTTTGCAAAGAATCATCGTGTGCCTGGCGAAACTGCGTGGGCTGATATGTTCGATGTGCAGCTACAAGACCGAAGCTTGTCAAGCGAGTTAGGCCATGGGATCTTGTTGAATGCCTCAGCGGAAGCCGAGGCAGCAGTCGAACCATAGCGTCGCTGTGACGTCTCGTGATCATTCGACGGATCTCGTTGGTGATATCGAGAGCAACTGCACTTGGTGACTGGGAAGGTGGTTGAATGAGCCCACAACAAGACAGTATACAAACAGCCATATGCACGGCTGGGTAGGCTCATGTATTTGCCCATAATTGAACAGTGATCCACACTGTCTTCCGCGCCCCACCACGATGCGAATTTATCAGCCTGGCGCTGGCCTCGCGAAAACGTGCAAAAGTTTCTTTCTTCTTCATCCCTTCCAATTCAAATCAAAGTAAGTCGTCGCGCAGCCACCACAACACGCCGCAGCATATGCTGACCTGCTGTCCTCGTGTAGATGATGAAAGCCGCGTGTAGTAGATGATACGTCGCAGTATCTGGATCTTCAGAACTCTCCCTCTCCAGGGCTCAAGTGGTTCTGCTGCAAAGGATTCTGTGACGATGCGATAAGCGTTCGGCACACCGACCTTGTTATACACGGACGCGCACTAGGCAGCTCTGACTTGTCTTTGAATTAGCGAAGGATGTTTCCCTCCTTGTTTACTCCTCACTTTCGCGACACCCTCCATATACGCTCCCCATGTCACTACATATACTCTTTGATGTCTCGGAGGATTGGCGCAACACAAGTGTGTGGTCAAGCTAGCCTGGTCCTGGGCACACCCAGTTTCGGCAGGTAGCCATGATTAAGGGCCCGGCTTTATTTAACGGTGAGTTGCGTGTCGATTGTCTTCCGAGGTGGTTTGCCCCTCAATCTGCGACAGCGGCCACTCCAAGTTGTCGCATAGGAGTGTCGAGCAATATATAGTATGCTATGATATACCCTTGCGGCATCCTTGTAGCAGTACTTTGATGATATGGTGACTCGAAAATTTTGGAAGTGATAATGTATGAGTAGGACCTGCAGTGCTGGCCAAGTCGCCATTGTAAGCCACTTTCCAGCGATTGGGATTGCCGGAGTCTCGATCTTTGATGCGACATCTGCATCACATGCGCAAGCCGCGGACTGGCTAATTACTGAAGTACGCAGCTTTGGGGCTAGTTGGGTTGCGCTGCCTTCCCGCTGACGTAGCCAGCGCCAGCACTGGCCATCCCCTTTCACGGCCTCTCTACCACCTGCAGAGAGATGGTCAAGGTGAATGAAGAACAGCAGAACCTTGTCCTTTGTCTCGGAGACCTGTTTCTACATAATCAGCGCTGACTGGGTGATTCCTGTCCAGGTGTGCCCAATCGCTGATGGTGCCGGCTGATTGATAGCCAACCCAGCCAGGGATACTAGAGACACCAAGGACACTGGAACCCTGGAAGTGACGATTGACGGGGGCGGACCTGCCGCCAATTTCCTGGGAGCTGGGAGCTCCGCCGTCGCGCACTCGTCTAGCCTCCACCACTATCTCCTCCGTGGACCTGCATTTCGCGACATCCTCCTTGCGCTGTCCTGCACCACCACGTCGGCGGCGACGCTGTCTTCCTGCATCCCCAGAGACGTCTGTGCAACGCAAGCGTCTGTAAGCCTGCTGCTGCTGTTCGCCAGATCCCGCTTCCCCTCTTGCCACGACAACCTCAACAAAGACCTGCATCCTCAATCCGGCAATTTACCAACATCACTACCCACCGCATCCACCGCTGCCGACACATCCGCCTCCGCCTCGGCCCAGCTTCCGCGCTATATCGAATAGCTTATCAATATCCGACTGAGCGCCCTGATCGTCCACTTCCAAACCTTCCTGCCTGGCAACATAGTCCACCTCGAGCACGAACCACCACTCCGGCGATATTCTTGTCATCAAAAGCCGTCTTCGGCGCACCAGACGAGTGGTCACCAACGAAGCCTACCGCTACTCTGGCCCGATCGCACGCCTCGTCTCTGGCAATTAGCAGACGCGACTGGACTTCTCTATAGTTAGCGATTCGTCCTTGGTAGATTTGCTGGTGACATCTTGCGGTCTGTTCGGGTCTTGTACCACTAAGCTACATCATGGCCAGCTCATTCGAGAAGTCGGTCAAGGGCGCAACCAAGATCAAGGTCAGTGGATGCCATGGCAGACGGTCGCTGCGTCGTAGGTGATGCCGCGCGAGAATCTCACACTACCTCTCTCTTGGGGTCAGTCCCATGCTGATAGTCGATAACAGGCTGCGCCTCCAAAGACGAAGTACATTGAACACATCTTGGTTGCAACACATGCTGGAGAGGCAGGCGTTGGTGAGGTATTTCGAGCTTTGCAGTATCGCCTGAGGGATTCAACATGGACCGTTGTGTTCAAGAGCTTGATTACAATACATCTCATGATTCGCGAGGGCTCCCCCGATGCGACATTGGCATATCTTGCAAAACACAGGAATATGCTGGCGATCAGTTCTTTCACCGATGGTAGGTGAATCGCCCATGCAACGCGGGGCAGTGCTACCCAACTACGAAGACGCAAGGTACTGACTAGTAGTGGTTGCAGCTCAAATACAAGGCAGGAATATACGGCATTACGCAGCATATCTCGCCGAGAGGACACGAGCATACAAGGACACCAAAATAGACTGGGTGAGAGCAAAGGAGACTCGCTTAGAAAAGTTATCCATAGACAAGGGTCTTCTGCGGGAAACCGAGGTTGTCCAAAATCAGTTGACAGCGCTTCTGAAATGCGACGTAAGTTCCCTTGCTTACCTTTCTGCTGTCTAGCACGCACTGACTTGAGAGTTCTGTTCAGGTCCTCGACGAACCAGAAAACGAGATCACCATCACGGTATTCAGGCTACTTGTGCTGGATCTGCTTGCTCTGTTTCAAGTCCTGAACCAGGCTATGATCAACATACTCGGTAAGCAACTGTGCAGCTTGATTTTCCATGCACTTCCAGCTAATCGTGCGCAGGTCAATTCTTCGAAATGTCAAAACCAGACGCAGAAAGGGCCATGGGCATCTACCGCACCTTCACCAAGCAGACCGATTATGTCGTGCAGTATCTTAGCGTTGCGCGTCAATGGGAGCACCACACGAGGGTTGAGGTACCCAAGCTGAAGCACGCTCCCGTGAATCTCGGACGTCAGTTGGAGGAGTACCTGAATGATGCAGACTTTGAAATCCATCGCAGACAGTACATCGCTGAGCAATCCGCAAAGAAGTCTGGTGGAGGTTCGAAAGCGACTGGTGCATCGCCAACTTCGGATAGTTGGACACCTAGGTTATTCAACACAAGTGGAACAACAAATGGGACGCCATCCGCCTCAGCGACGACCTCAAAGCCGGCCACAACCACGAAAGGGCCTGAGCCCGATCTCATTGACTTCTTTGAGTCGATCGAGCAGAACCAGACACCGATGGCACTCCAAGGCGACCCTCAACAACAGCAGCAATTCCAGCAGATGCAGGCCATGCCAACTGGAAATCCATATGGTGAATTTCAGGTGCCCCAACAGGGTCAAATATCTGTCAATGGGTTTATACCGCAGCAGACAGGCTTTCAAGCCAACAACCCATTCCCGATGCAGCCTACAGGTCAATTTCAGCAACAAGGCACAGGTGTCGGTGGCTTCCCAAGCTTTCAATCACAACCAGGCTTTGTCGGTGGAAATTTGGCTCCAATCCCACAAGACGTGGCGGCTTCATTTCAACAAGCGCCTGGGATGCTTGCCCCCATGCAAACTGGCTTACAGCCCGGCCAGATCACGAACCCATTCCGTGCCTCTATGCTAATGGCGAACCCGACCGGCATGCAAGCCCCCGGAGTGACCCAGCAGACGTCTTTGCAGCGTCAGAACACCAACCCGTTTGCGAGATCGTCACCGCAAAATGGAGCGCCATTCAATAACAGCACTCCACCCACCAACTCTTCACCATTCCAGTCACAAGCACCCACCGGCTCACAGCCGGCGGCAGCGCCACTGCAGCCAACAAAGACGGGAACCAATCCGTTTGCAAAGAACTTCGGGGGTTCTGCCGCAGCAGACGGACAACAACAGCGACCGCAAACCAGCGCCGGACTCATGCCGCAGCCCACTGGGAGCACAAATCCTTTCAGGCAGGGCGCATTTGTCAATCATCAGACTGGACTTGGCTGGCAACATAACCAGCAACCGATTGGCGGTGGACTGGATCAGCTTGAGACTGTGCCCGTCTTTCCCAGACCGCAGCAGCAAACGCCATGGCAGCAGTAGCGTCAATCCTGAGCATGAACCCCTCACACAGAGGAGTCACGGCCCGATTTGTGGATGTGGATGAGCGCTACCCGCAAAGAAGACTGAGCGTTGAGACAATCAGGAAATTTGAGCTTTTTACAAGAGCGAAAAGAAAAGCGTCGCAAACGACCATGCCCGTCCGTGAGTGGGACTTTTTGTGTGGCAAAGGGGCCGGTTGGTACGAGGACAGAGCAACGAAAGCATTAAGCGGTGGCGTTTGTCTTTGTCATCACTATTTCTTCTTCACCCACTAGCACTAGTGATGTTTTGTGGTAGAACCATGATTGAACCACTCTTGAGTGTCTAGGATACTCCCGTATATACGAGCCAATCTATTGAACATAATTTATCATAAATTCTTCGGCGTTTGTCTAACCCCGTGTCTTCTAAATCGTGTGATGAACGCCATCGCTATGCTGAAAGACTGGACATTTGTGTTGCTTGCTTGCAAGTTTTATCCCGCGGCTATGCAGATCAAAATTAGCCAAAGACGTCATCCACCTGCATCCTGTTACTGTTACCGTTGCTGCTGCCAACCTTAATAGCAGTCTCGAGCGTCTGGTTGTTCTGCGCAGCTGCCTCGGCGCCAACTGTGCCTAGCGCCTTAGAGTCGCTGGCTTTCTCGTCGGCGATATTCACGCCAAGGCCAGCAAAAGCCTCGAACATAGCACGCGCATAGAACTCTTGCACGCTGTACCCCGGCACGCGGTGGTTGTCGTTGTGCTTCGCGTCGTCGAGATGTGGGAACTCGTAGCTGCCGTACAATGTGTAGCGCGAGGGGTTGGAATTGAGCCCTCCAAATGGATCGTAGGGTTTGCTCTCGTCCTCGTCATCATCCTCATCGTCATAAGGTTTCTTGCCCTTTGCCTTGAGTCCGCGTATCGACAGACCGCCGCCGTCGAGCATCGAGGCGTAGTGGCTGCCCGAGATCTTGGCGACCTGGGCCTTCTTCCTCGCGACGATGCGCGCCTGAATCTCGGCAGCAGTGCCTGGTTCGCCCCGTGCGAGGGCTTCCATGACCTCGTCGCCGATCTTGGCCTCCTCTGCTTTGGCGCGGAGTTCTTCCTCGCGCTCCTCCAGCCGTCGTAGTCGTGAGGCTTCTGCCGCTTCGGCGTCGCGCTTCTTGCGTAGCTGTTCAGCCTCTTTGCCCTTCTTCTTGTTCAGTTCGATCTCCTCCTTGTGCTTCTTCTCGTAGGCCGCAAGCTCGGTCTCGGCTTTTGCGCGTTCCTCTTCGTCGCCCTGAATCAGGTTGAAGGTCAAGTCCTCAACGTTCTGGAGGTAATCATTCCAGTCCCGCAAGGTCTCAAAGTCGTCCTGGACCATGTTGAACACGGCATTCACGCGCTTCCGTATGTCCACCTCCCGCTCGACCTCGAGGTCCTTGTACCACGGCGTGCGGAATCCTCGCTGTCGCAAAGTCTTCATGCACCCTGCGTGCGGACACTGCGTGGGGCCCGACTTGAAGATGTTGATGACGCAGTTGCTGCACATTGGGTGATAGCATTCCGGGTTGATCTGGAACTCCATGTCGGGGTTCAGGTACTTTGAGCGCTTGCAGATAGGACACAGTTCGTCGGGTACTTCGTTGCGCTTGCCGCCAATGCTGGCCGGGACACCGCCTGCAGGCCGGAAGACGGCGGTGTTTCCGCCACCTTGTAGTCGGCGGTTTGACATTTTTGTTCCGGGCTATTGGTGAATTCAAGGTGACGTTGTTGCTAGTGACGGTGATTTGGGATGTTTGGACCGTGGTTGCTAGTGTGAATGTCGTCGTTGTTTTTTATTGAAGTCGAAGTGTGGCGGCGAGTGCAGCGCACCGCCAAAGTCGAAGACTTCCTCACACACTGGCCGGCAGCATCGAGATGACGGCGAGCAAGAGCAAAAGGCGTGGCAGCAGGTGTGGGCCGTCGTGAATGCGTGAAGCTGAATGGCGCAGGGAGGAGAAGTGATCACCGATAGTTCAGGGACGACGAGGCTGCTAAAGTCGATATTCCCTGACGGGTGCTGCTCGCATATGATTGGCTAGAGCTACCCTATGGCAGCAGGGATGACGACAGGCTCGGCCCCACCGCCCCTCCAACTCGACACTGCTTCTTCAGCCTTGTCGCCTGCCTTCTCGGCCATTCCATGGCTCCCCCACCACGATAGCTCTAGACATTGTGAACTTTTCTCAACAGGTTGACTACAAGCCCATAGCCTTATTTCGAAGCAAAAATGGCAGGTAAGCCATACTCATTCACGGAGCCTTTCCAGCTCGAAGATCATATATAACTGATTCATGCTATTAGATCTTACACCAGAGCAGGAGGCTGCTGCCCGCGCCCAGGAGAAGTCAGAGCAGGAGGCCCTCCCATACAAGTGGTCGCAAAACATCGGCGACCTCGACATCTTGATCGAGGTGCCAGGAAACCTCAAGGGTCGTGATATTGTTGTCGAGATCAAGAAGTCACATATCAAGGCTGGTATCAAGGGCCAGGAGCCAGCCATCGATGTAAGTGATCGCATATTCCCCATAAGCGACATATCCGAACACTAACGACTTCACAGGGCGACCTCCCACACGCCATCCTGACAGAGGACAGCACATGGACCCTGACCACAAACCCAGGCGGTAGCACCAAGACCGTTGAGATCCACCTCGACAAGGCCAACAAGATGGAGTGGTGGCCGCACGTGGTCACCAGCGCGCCCAAGATCGATGTCACCAAGATCCAGCCCGAGAACAGCAAGCTGAGCGACCTCGACGGCGAGACGAGGGGCATGGTCGAGAAGATGATGTTTGACCAGCGGCAGAAGGAGGCCGGCCTGCCAACCAGCGATGAGCAGAAGAAGATGGACATCTTGAAGAAGTTCCAGGACCAGCACCCTGAGATGGACTTTACAAATGCCAAGATCCAGTAAGAGCCAGCAAAAGGAGGGCGTCGCTGGTGAAAGATTGCATGTGTACATAAGGAACAAAAATACGATGGCTTTCACGATGACGAGCTGATGTGAGAAATTGCTGCCGAGCACGGCCATGTTGACTGTGGTACAAGTAATCACAGTCTTAATCTCTGAGACGATGATGGTGATACATACTAGGCACTACGGCGATTTACAGGATTGTGACAACATGGCCCACAATGGAAAAGAGAATGTCAAGGGTGAAACGAGTAGCCAAGGCCATGGTGACCTCCTCCGCTCCGACGTCCACATGTGGATGCCAGCAAGCTGGAGTCCTCGATCAGGTCTTCGCATCAGAGAGCCCTTGTATAAATTCTTCTTGGAAGTCCGCGTAAATGGCAAAGCAGGTAGGAGGTTCTCTGTAGAGAGTGCTGCTTTGCAATAGTCCCCCTAGATATGCGCCGTTCTCTCCCCTTTTGTGGAGAGGAGGTGGAAAGACGCAGACGTCGGGTAGCGTTCCTTTAGGTATGAAAGTCCAGGTATAATGTGGAAAACATAGCAAGGAGATTATTGTAGCGCACGCTTAAGCTACGGCATCACGATCATATCCGAAGGAAACACGTTGCCACCGAAGTGGCCTTGAGGACATACATCTTCATTGCACGAGTCAATATATAGTTCCTCTTTGGTCTCTTTTGTTTCTTTTTTTTCGCCCATATCACCTCAGAGCTTTTTTAGCCGAGCCGCCTTGAAACGACTGACCTTCTTTGGCCCACCTTCTTCCTCGCCGAGTGGCTGCACAGGGCTGTCGTCCTCCTTTGTGAAGCCACCCTGCCGGTGGACCATCTTGTTGCGCATCTTGTAGTACTCCTCTGTAGCCTGTTGGTGAAGGAGCGTGGCGTCAAACTCGTCGGGCTCGACGACCTTGTCGCTTGGTTGCCGCTCTAGTATGGTGTCTGCAAGGGTCTGACCCTCGGGACCCGAGGGCGCATATCTTGTGTTGTCCACGGGCTCCTCAGGTGCTATTGGTGTGCCGTTCGAGGCTAACGGTAATGAACCAGCGCTGATCGCGGCGGCCTGCTGCGGATTGGCCATAGACTGCTTGAATCGCGAGGGTTTCTTGGTTGGGTTTTGTGGCTTCGTGGTGGCGGCCGGACTCTTGCGCTCTACTATGTCGGATAGTGGGTCGACCAGAGGTTCTAACGCCGTTGATGACTGCGGTAATGTAGTGGTCGCGAGTGCTGACTTTGGTTTGGAAAGCTTGCTCTCATCGGCAATGTCTAGTTGCGCGGCGAACCGGACGCCCTTCTTCTCCTTGTCGACTGTTGTATCTTCACTACCTGTTACTTGTGAAGGCTCGTCACGCTTTATGCTTATACACCCGACTCCCTCCATCCGCTCGGCTTGGTCGTCATGTTTCGTTGATGCGTCAGGGACTGTGTTTGCGAAGGTATGGTGGCTCATACGCTCCTTGAGTTCGAGCATTTGCCGCTTCCAATCATCTGTGACAACGCTCTTGGTTGACCGGCCCCACTGATCTTCCTCGTCATCGTCTTCATCGTCATCCTCGAGGTCGTCCTCGTCCCAGTCGTCCTCGGTGTCAATGTCCGACCCTTCTTCAAGCTGCAGCTCGGCCACGATAGGCGCCATCTCGTACATCATGGTCTGAGTGTTGTAACGCAGCATGTCTTCGCGCAGATCGGCGTCTTCGGGCGAGTCGTCAGCAGGGATCACAGGGTCTTCTATGGCAATCTGCTGCACTGCTGCTTCTTGCAGGATGTCTTCTATTGTTCTTGTCGGTGCCGGGCGGTTGATTGGCGGTGCCTCGGGCTTCGTATCCTCGCTGAACTTGACGGACTTCTTCGGTGTAGGCTTTTCGGCGGGTGTTTCTGCGGGCTCTTCGGGTGCTATTGTTTGCGCTTGTGGTTTCGGGTGCGTCGTCGTCTTCTGTGCAGCAGCTGAGGCCGTTTCCCTGACAGCTTTCGAGCCGCTGTTGTTGTCTTCTTTCTGCACAGGACTGGCACTCACGGGTGCGCGAACGTCTTTCAACCCGGCCTTCTCAAGCGCCTCCATGAGCTGCGCCTGGCTCTTGCCTGGCGTCCGCAGGCTATACGAGATAACGTTGTCGTCGTCGTCAAGCTGCTCCACAATCTCCGTCATGGGCAGCGAGTCCTCGTCTTCCAACCCTTCTGCGTCCGCCCCATTCTCTGCTTCGGCAAGCTTCTGCCGCGCATCCTCTACTTTGCGATCAAGCGTGTCGATGTTCTTGGCGACATAGTCGAGCCGATTGCTGAGTATGCTCAGAATCTGCTCGGGAGACCGGGAATCGTCCTTGCCAAAGATGTCGACGAGCTCTTTGGCGTCAATCAGCTCGCCTTCGTAGTCCTGCCGGGCTGTTGCGCGATCTTGGCGCGTGGCGTTTTTGGGGAGGAGCTTGACGTCCTCGCGGAGGGTCTCATATTCTTCCTTCCATTGTCGCCAGAGGTTGACGGCGTCTGTGAAGCGCTCTACTGTTTCTTCGAGGCGCTGGCGCTCACGCTCGAACGAGGAGGCGTCTTCCATGGCTAAGAGGGTGCTTGGCTCGAGCACGAGGCAAGTGCAGCCTGGTGGTGTAGGCGAGAGAAAGAAGAAAGCTGAACCGCGAACAGAAAAAAAGTTCTAGAAGCTCTAGACCCTCAATCGTCATAAGTGGAGCGCGGTAGCCTGGGCAGGGGTCGCGTGTGGCATGTGAGGCGAGATCTGGCCAATCAGACTCAACTAGAGTCTCGACAAACTTCATTCTCGTCGAGACTACAGTACGCGAGATCATGCCTTACGATGATACCGTATTGTGCTAGTTTGTGCCTGTAAGCCTATCATGTCAAATTCGGCACGTTACGCTTGCCAAAATCATGCAGTAAAACCTTGCACCGGTTGTGTTGCAAGTTGCCACGCCGCAGAGTGGAGCACAAGTTGCTGTTACTGGCTCACCTTCTGAGCGAGGAACCACCAACAAGAAGTTGCGCGTCTCTTGAGCCGCGTCCAAGGAGAATCCCGCGGCTTTTCTGTACAGGACCATCTGGCTGCCATTCTTTGTTAGTTCATCAGAAACCCCATCAGCCGCAATACCATTCTTTCAATAGTTCGCCATGGCGAATAAGCCAAGAGACCCCGAGGATTACATCCTCCTGGCTCGCGTCTTTACAGCAATGGTTTTCATAGTCATCTTCGCGACGCGTGCCGATACAATAGCCAGGCACCCTGTAGTAGTCACAGAGCATCGCAAATCCGCGGTCAAGATCGTAGGACTTCCCGAGACAGTCCCTTCATAGTCTTCCATTAATGCCAATACTGGTCCACTGACACCAATTATAGGTTTTGGGAATGTCCATCATGGCGTCCACATTAGTGTACAGCATCTCTTCTATAAGGGAAAACGATATCAACTTCTTGCGACTGGTGTTTGGGACTTTTGAGTTTCTTGGTGCTGTTCTGCTTGGTCTAGTCTCGTGGCTAGAGCACCATCGCAATCCACGGACATCTGATTTGGTGGCGATCTACCTCCTGTTTTGTATACCTAGGGACGTCTCGATCCTGACTTTTGGACAACGTCCGGCAGGCGGTCTTTCTCTTGTCGCTTTACAGCTTGTTTGTGAGAGCATTTTGCTTCTCGTCGAGAGTCTACCCAAATCAACCTTGCAAAAGAATCACGAGGAGGACTCGCCCGAGGAAGAGGCAAGTTTGCTCAGCAACGTCTTCTTTTCTTGGGTCACTCCGACCCTGGTAAAAGGATACAGGGCTATTTTGACGGTACCTGACCTACCGTCGCTGAGTCAGGAACTCAGATGTGAAAGTACTCGGGAGAAAGCTAAGTTGGAATGGGAAAAACGAGGTAATACAATTTGATGAATAAATAATGCAATGTATGTGACCTGGCTAACATTACATTAGGACCACGAGAGACAATATTCACACTCTCAAAAGTTCTGTTGAAGACACTTTCGACGCCCTTCCTAAACGCAGCTCCCTGGAGAATCCTGCTGATCCTCCTTAAGTACCTACAGCCGATTCTTATCAGGCAAGCGATATCATTCGTCACTGAGCCTCACACACAGCATGCCTCGTTTAGTGCGAGGTTGCTTATTACAGCAGCGGTCATTACATACATTGGTCTAGCTGTATGTCTCAATCCTGTCAACAAACAAAACGTTCCCTGCTAATGATAGGTCCCGTGTGCACAGATCGTTACAGGGCAGTACCACCAGAGGCTAAACAAACTTAAGATCAAAACCCGCAGCGTGCTGATGTCCTTGATAGAGCACAAGACGATGCGCTCCTGGGCTGATTCATCTTTGGAAGGCAGAGTGCTCACATTGATCAGCAACGATGTCGATGCGCTTGAAACGACCCTAGAGATGGCCCATGAGATCTGGGCTCAGACTCTCGAAGTTATTGTTGGGTTTTTCTTGTTATCACGTGAGGTTGGGTTATTGTGGCCTGTCCCACTCATCATGATCTTCTGTGAGCTTCTAGATCCCAGCCCAAGTACTAACCAGCATGTCAGACGAACACTTTGTTTTTGGAAAAAAGGTCATTTTCGAGGCTGACCGTGACAAGTCTGCTCAAGAGTCAGCCAATTCGTCGCCCGCACCCTCCGCTCGAAACAAGGAAGCTGGAACTCTGCCACACAAGACCGCCTCTCGCTCACAAGCGCCATGGTCGCCAACATGAAGCTCATAAAGATGACGGGTCTTCAGAGACATATCGTCAGTTACATCGAGAAATCCCGCCTCCACGAGCTCAACATGGCGTCTCGCGTGCGATGGATGATGGTCGCTTACAACGGCTCGGCTAACGCGCTGGGCATGTTCGCACCTGTGATTACGATTGTGCTCTTTGCTGTTCTGGCTAAGAATGGCACGAGTGTAAAGGAGAAGACGGGGCTGGACACTAAGACTGCGTTCACGGCGGTTGCGATCTTGGGCATGGTCACGCACCCCGCGAATATGGTCATGACTATTGTCCCGCGAATGGTGGCCGCTTTCGCGAGCTTCGAGAGGATACAGGCTTTCTTGACTGAAGAGTCTCGTGGGGACGAGGGGGTTGTAGCTGGTAGGTGGCTTCTCGTCTGTCTCCCGTCTCATCTTGCTGATCAGTCGCAATAGACCCCAGCTTAGAGCATGCTGTCTCCATCACGAGTCTAGCCGTCGGCTTTCCCGAGTCTATCCTCGATGGCATAGACCTCCATATATCGCCATCATCGTTCGTAGCGATCACGGGACCAACTGGGATGGGCAAGTCGCTCCTGGCAAAAGCCATCGTCGGCGAGATCACGGTTGGCCCACAGAGCAAAGTGAGGCTCTCGACCAAAGATGTAGCGTACTGCTCACAAAACGCCTGGCTGCCAGACCGAAGCTTGAAGGAAGTCATTACACAATATGGGAGGAGGCACACGGATACAGACGACTGGTATCAGCAAGTTCTCCAGCTGTGCTGCTTGAATGACGACATTGCTATATTCCCTACTGGCGATAGCACTCTCGTCGGGCCCCGGGGCATGAGTTTGTCTGGTGGGCAGAGACAACGAGTGGTAAGTCCAACGATGATCGCTGCTCTGTGTGCTTCTGAGTCGACTTTTGTAGGACTGCTATTGATTTTCCTCTTGTGTAAAGGCACTGGCACGTGCTGTGTTCACGAAAGCCGAAATTGTGATCTTGGATGATCCCTTCAGTGCCTTGGATGGTAAGACTGCAGACCATGTCGTGTTGAATCTCCTTGGTCTTCGGGGGGTTTTCAGATCGCTTGGAACGACTATAATAGTCGTCAGCAACGCGAGTAAGTCTGGACATCTTTACACTGTACCGTGTCGGGTAAGAGGATCATGGCTGACATCGTATTCTAGCTCAACATTTTCATCTCTTCGATAAGGTGTATGAAATAAAATCCGGCAAGCTGCTGGCGATTGCTAAATCTAACTTCAGCTATAAGGGCAAAGGAAAGGAAGTAGAACCTCAAGAGATTGCAACGGGAGCACCTTTCCAAGGCATGGAACCCAAAGCTATGCCCGCCATCGTGCTTTCGAATGCCCAGCCTCCAAGAACAGAGGAGGTTGAGGACCTGCGTCGGCAATCAGGAGATGCCTCGCTTTACGGTAACATCATATGCCTGTCTGCCTATTTGCCCCCAATTTCATACTGACTCCACGATCCAAACGACAGCATTCTACATCAAATCAGCCGGATACAAGAACTTCGCCTTCATGGCGACTTGTACAGGCGTCTACGCGTTCTTCATCACGTTTCCTCAGTACTGGCTCAAGCTGTGGACCGATTCTTCTGCGGTGGCACCTCAGGGCAGCCATTTCTGGTTCATCTTGGGATATGCTTTGCTCGTACTTGCTGCTTGGGTGACCACGAACGCGATGATGTGGTACGTGTTCCAATTACTTCCCGAACAGACTAAAGTATTCGAGCTGATGCATGCTAGGTCTACTGTGATTCAAATTGCGCCACATTCTGGTCGAGTCTTGCATTCAAGACTGCTGTCTGTTGTCTCTGGGTATGATTTTCAAGCACGAAGATATTGGATCACGTGCTAACAACCGGGTATAGTGCACCACTGTCGTTCTTTGACGCAAGTGGAACTGGCTCGATATTGAACAGGTAGGTCGACTTCAGGCATGGCGAAGTATGAACATACTAATAGTTTCCGAACAGGTTCAGCCAAGACATCCAGCTGGTCGACAAGCAACTGGCATCAGCCGTGTCAGCACTGGGCGTTCGTACGTAATGCCTAGAATCCCCTATCATGCAAGGCTGCTGCTAAATTGGCACAGAGATCTTCAAGCTCACCATGCAGGCCGCCCTGCTCTTCGCCACGCAACGGCTGTTGCTGTTGACATTACCTATTTGCATGTTCGTGATATACTATGTCCAGAAGCTGTACTTACGAACTTCACGACAACTCCGTCTTCTCGAGCTTGAGTCTAGGGCTCTGGTTTTGTCCGCTTTCATGGAGACCGTAGATGGCTTGTCCACGATCCGGGCGCATGGAGGCGTACAAGAGTCGACTACGAATCATATCCACCAGCTTGATGAGTCTCACAAGCCGATGTACTTGCTACTCTGCCTGCAACGATGGCTCAATCTTGTCCTGGATCTTCTGGTCGCTGGAGTCGCTGTCGGCATTATCTCTTTGGCAGTCCTTTTCAGGGATTCTACTACCGGTGGTGAAATCGGTATGGCTCTTAATATCGTACTGGTCGCGAACACGACCCTATTGCGTCTAGTCGAGTCCTGGACAAGCCTGGAGATATCACTTGGCTCAATTGCTAGATTGAAGTCTCTGGAGGCTGAAGCACCCTCCGAAAGCCAGCCAAGCGAAGACCTGGCACCGCCAGAAACATGGCCATCAGCGGGCAGTCTGCAGATCAAGAATGTGACCGCAGCATACAATGCGGAAAACGATACACTGCGCAATGTCACAGTTGCCGTCGGGCCTGGGACAAAGGTTGTTCTCTGCGGTCGGACGGGAAGGTAAGTCAGGAGGACTCCGCACTAGATGGTTTCTCAAGTTAATGTGACAACATAGTGGCAAAAGCTCGTTGCTGCTCATGCTGCTTCGTCTTATACATGTCAAGTGTGGATCAGTCACAGTTGACGGCATCGATATCAGCCGAGTCCCGCGGTCTGTGCTGAGAGAACGGTGTTTTGTGACTATCCCACAAGACGCCGTCCTCCTGGGCCAGGCATCCTTGCGGTTTAATCTGGACCCAACAGAGTCGCTCTCGGATTCGACCCTCTTCGATGTGCTTTCGAAAGTGCGGCTGCTGGATCACTTCTCTGACCAGACCACTCATGCTGGCATGTCAGCTTCTAAGGACTCTGAACAGTACTTGAAGATGCTTGAGAAGCCCCTCTCAGCACTCCCGGCGCTTTCGGTAGGGCAGGGACAGCTCCTTGCTCTGGCGCGTGCTCTGCTGCAGGTGTATCACATCAATACTTCAGGGGCACAGCCAATCGTGCTACTCGACGAGGCCACATCATCACTGGACGCGGAGACTGAAGAGCTCATTCTGGGTCTTGTGCACGGCGAGTTGACGCTGCAAGGTTTCACGGTTATAATGGTGGCCCATCGGCTGAAGGCGGCTACCGCGAATATGGGGGACGAGGACTTGACTGTTCTGTTACGAGATGGTGAGATCATGAAGGTCGGTACCAAGGCAAATATACTCGGGTAATAATCTAGACATTGTGCTGCCTTTGAAAGCCGACAAATATCTCGTATTTATGTTCTTGAGGTTCGGAGTTTGTAATGGTGTTCGGGGTGCTCCTAAGATCAAGTGGTGAGTGACTGAGAGGTTCGACTTCAATGAGCTGGCTGACTAAGGCGCGCAAGGAATGGCCCGAGCTCCAGCCCACCGCCGCCATCACAGGCAATCGCGGGCTGCGTCAACACCTCGACTGTGGGGCAGGCACGACTGTGAAGCTGCAACCAGCCAGAGCTCACCTCGCCGCCGACGATCGCCTCAACCTGCAACTCTGATTGCAACGACCACGTCTCTGCAATAGCTCTCCCACACACCTACGACACTGAGAGATACATACGCTTCCCAGCTTAGCGCCGAGCATCTCTGTCCACCGACCTCCAACTTCCACCCCTCCAAACGAACCTAGCCATCCCACCAAGATGGATAGGCTCAACCGCATGCTTGCCGGCGCCGGCGGTATGGGCGGCCTTGGAGCTGCTCCAGGCACTGTAAGACACGCCTCTGTTGCCGCAGAAATTTGCGTTTCGATACTTCGCGCACACTTAAGGCATTGAAGCTGACTATGTGGCTTCTTGTGTAGGATAATGCGAACCTCATCGACAACTCAGAGACGGTATACATCTCGTCACTAGCGCTACTCAAGATGCTGCGACACGGCCGAGCTGGTGTCCCTATGGAAGTCATGGGTCTGATGCTGGGAGAGTTTGTCGATGACTTCACAGTGAGGGTGGTCGATGTGTTTGCAATGCCGCAAAGTGGTACGGGTGTCAGTGTTGAGGCTGTCGATCCGGTATTCCAGCAGAAGATGATGGACATGTTGACACAAACCGGAAGGTAGGCCTGAGGCTTTGGGCACCCTGGTCCGGAACATTAACTGATAGACGTGCTCCTCTTTCTTAGACCCGAATCCGTGGTCGGATGGTACCACTCGCATCCTGGTTTCGGCTGCTGGCTGTCCTCGGTCGATATCAACACTCAGCAGTCCTTTGAACAACTCACCCCTCGAGCCGTCGCCGTCGTCGTCGACCCCATACAGTCCGTCAAGGGCAAGGTCGTCATTGACGCCTTCCGTCTGATCAACCCCCAGTCTCTGATGCTCGGTCAGGAGCCGCGCCAAAGCACATCCAACCTTGGTCACCTCAACAAGCCGTCGATACAGGCGCTCATCCACGGCCTCAACAGACATTACTACTCGATCGGCATCGACTACCGCAAGACTGCCCTCGAGGAGAACATGCTCATGAACCTGCACAAGCACGTCTGGACAGAAGCGCTCGAGATGAATGACTTCCGCCACGAGGGCTGTCAGAACAAGGAAAGCTTCCAGCGATTAGTAGCTCTCGCCGAGGGCTACGAACAGCGGGTCAAGGAGGAGAATGAGTTGACCAAGGAGCAACTCAAGACACGATACGTGGGCAAGCTGGACCCGAAGAAGCACTTGGAGGAGGTTGGACAGAAGCTCATCGAGGACAACATCGTGTCCTTGTCACGACAAATGATTGACAAGGAGGCGACGCTGCCGAAGAAGGATACAGCGGCAAACGGCGCGGCGAACGGCGACCATATGGATGTAGAGGATGAATAAGCGGCGGCCATACAACCACTAGGAGAATCAAGCATTTCATGATAGCATCATGAGGTGTAAAAATGTTGATATGGCAGTACGACACGCGTTGGTGTTGTCCAATGATTCCGTCATTACTTGTGAAAATCATCTAGCCGCGGTGAAATGCTGGTAATGGGGGTGTTGGGTCGCGTCTAGAAATGGCTCGATTGGTTTCAAGGTTGCTAAGGTTAGGCCCTTCTGCATGTCAGGAATCAGTAGTGGCGCATCGACCGGCGGTCCAAGCGCTTCATTGTTGTAGGAAAAAATGAAGAGGTACGAGACAAGTGAGCCAATAAAAACACAAAGCTTCTCTGGCAGGACGTCATTCGTTCCAACAATATGGCTGTGAACCCAACGGAGCTGCTGGCGGGTGCTTTCACAACGACTGAATGGCAGTTGGCGACCGCTTGTAATAATGAGCATCGGGAAAGTCTGGAGCCTCAATCCGTGAGCCGGTTCCGACAACAGACCGACTAGTCACACCAAGATTCGGTGTATCCGTGCAGTGGCTCAGGATGCAATGCTGGTGGAGTTGGTTGTGTTGGTGCTACAATCCGGTGAAAGGAAGGCGTTTGCTTCGAAACACGAGGCGTGTGTTTGAAGCTGCCATATTTGTGTATTTCAGATGCGGCGATTGTTCACTGGCATGTTTCACAGACCCACAAGGCGAGATCTTGTTTCCCGAAACAAAACCTGCGACTTTGGATTGTAGACGGTTGTTGTCCTACATGTGGGACTTTCCGTCCTAATGCTCGGAAATTTAGGCTCCTTGAGTTCACATAGATTTGCGATCTTGCCCAGGGGCTTTGCGAGAGAGCTTTCAACTGACTTTCGTCGCAATTCCGCAGAAGTTTTACTTTGTATAATTACTGCTCGGATTTACTGCCTGCAAGGAGGAAGATTCCCAAAAGCAGCATTCACTTGGGAATATGCCTTGCTCGCCATTTCACCCATCCCTGCAGGCTCCTCTGTGCCTGTCGCCCCTCCTTGCCCACCATGGCGAGTGAAGGGGATTGTGACAGGGTGTGGTGTGGTGTGGTGATGCTATTTCTGGACGACTCTGGGGATCGCAATGCTAATTATTAGTTTTCCCTTGGGTAAAGTGGGTCGCCCTCCACCCGTTGTTTCTGTTGGCCAGCATTCCCGATTTCCTATGGTTTGCGTACTGTGCTTAATCAGGTAGCGAAGGTCCTTTACGTATCGATGTCTGGCGCACGTCCTCGCCGCTTGTGTTGTGTTGCAGAGTGCATAGACCCGTGCCACCGAAAGGCGCCAAAACGCGCCGGCGATGGTCTTGGTCCACCGCTGCGTTGTTGGAGAAAGTGGTCAAGAATCCAGGCACACCCCGTCCGCGGGCACAGAGTCGCAACGTCGGGCCGCCGTTTCCCAGGAGCCGCACACCACCTTGTAAGGTACACCATGTACTGTATTAGCCTCCCTGCTTGGCGCAGCTCCAGGCCAGGACGGGTTGCTCCCGGTGAAGATGCAAAGCCCTGGGCTGGATCAAGTCCACGCAGCCCTCTCTGTTTGTGGCAACTTTACTCGCATCAAGCGCTGACACAAAACTGGGGGGCCATGCTTTGTGGGAAATTCGAGCTGGGCAAGACCACCATGTACATGCACGACGCGGGCATACTGCCGCCACACGGACGGCACGCAAAACACACACACTCACACAAAGTACCTTTATGCATAAAGTCCGGCAGGGGGGCACTCGCGCCAAGCTCTTGCCGGACCTCCCATCACGAGAGGGATCTGCGGTGACTGACGGCGGCCTGCCTGCCTACTAACCGCTCGATCGCTCGCACTCCCCTGCAGATCTGTGGGCTCTCGGCTCGCGGGTAATGCCTTGCGGTGCCTGGTGCCGAGATGGATGATCCTGGAGCAGACTTTATTAGAGGTAGTCCCTGTGCGGGATGCAAGGCTGTCAGGGATCTTTCTGCGCCGGAGCCCGGAGGGAGGGGATTGAAATGCTATATAATTGTAGGTACCTCGTGTTTGCCTAGTCGTGCATTTCTTCGAGATCTCAAGAGGGTATCCTTTTTTTTTTGGTGCTACCAGACTGTCTTCTTGACCACTTCACATCCGAATCCTCTCGATCCATCACGGACTGATTAGAAACGAAAAAACCACGGTCGCTACTACAACCTCACCTTTAGACCTGGCATCCTCGAGATCACCACCCTTAACCGGTCATTCTTGAAAACCAAAAACAAGCAATCCAAAGGAAATACGCGAAAACACCAGCCCGGAAAAAAAAAATGCAGATCTCAACACTCCTCACAGCCGCGGCCGTCGCCGTCGTGGCCTCCTCTGCCTCCACTGTGCGCAGCAGCAGCAGCAGCAGCACGCATGTGGCAGACCCCGCCAAGGACACCTCTTCCGGCCCCGTGGGTGTGCTGTCTAGGTTCGACGACGAGATGTTCGCCATGAGCAGGATCATGCTGGCGGGAGTCAGCAGCCCGCTCGCCAGGGACGACGGGTCTTATACTACTTGTTTGCCTGTCTATGGTGTAAGCCCCCCCCCCCCCCCGGGTGTCTCAAACACTCAACATCGCTGCGTATAAGCGGAAGAAATAGTGCATCTTGGCCAGCAAAAAGGTATCAAGACAAGCAAATACATGTTGTACTGACGAGTTTCATGGACACAACTACAGGGTGCCACCGTAGCAGACTGCACGACCGTGCTGGGCTTCATCGGGGATACTCCCGACGAGATCGGCGTCGCTCCGGGCTACTGCCTCAACTGGTGGTCCGGCACGTGCCTGGCCAAGATCTGCGCGGTGGACGGCGGCAGTGCCAGCAACACCACTGTCCCGTACTACGAGAAGCGCAGCGTCATCTCGGGTCGGCTCGGGGGCGACCCGCTCAACGTTTGCATCAACAAGGGCGAGGCTGCTGCTGTCAGTGATGACCCGGACTATGCGAGCTACAAGGGCCTCTACAGGTATTACATGCAGATTCGCAAATAAGGGACTTCCATGAGAGGGTCCTGGGGTTTGCCGGTGGGACGTTCTGGTATTGCTAATGGTATTGATTTTGTAATGACCGGATACAGTATAAGTCAATGGCAATAATACTTTGTAGAATACAAGCATGATACCCGGTCAGTGATCGTCTCTCTCGGACCAGGGCTTGACCGCATCAAGCAACTTCTCGTGAACTGCCATATCAGAGCCCACAACAGACTTGAAGTGCTCATAGTTGCCGAGTCCCACACGCTGCCAAAAGAGCAGGAATCCGGCCCACTGGAAGTCCGCGAACGACGGCTCCGAGCCCGAGAAGAACGGGCCTTCATTCTCCTTCAACCACTCGGTCACCTGCTTGATGTCCGCCGCCGCCTCTTGCCAAATCTTCAGACCTGTGCGCTCAGCCTCGGCCTTGTCGAGGGTCATGCCTATCCGCTTCTCGCGCGTTTCGCGCCAGTAGTCTAAGCTCGCCTCGTTGAGCAGGGTCTTGGGGACGGCCGTGGCAGTGATGGTCTTTAGGTGACCCATGACTTTTGGCATGTGGTCTTGAAGCTTAGCGACATACGGGCTGTCTAGGTGCAATGAGGGCTCTGGGTGCTCTTTTTCGAGCCTCTGGGCGATCTCCCAGCTGTCGGCTACATATTCGCCATTGGGAAAGGCCAAAGTGGGAGATGTGTAAAGGTCAAGCTCCTGCTTGAAGCTAGGTCGTTGTCATTCTAGTCAGTGAGCTGCAGATGGTGCGAAGCGATTTGCAAAAGAGCATTGCGTTGTAGTGGTAGCTTACTGAGGTGCCAAGGTCGGCTTGAGCTCGGGGTAGTCGAGCTGTGTCGTTGTCAGTGGGACTGGGCATAATGCAAATGCTAACGACGGGCATGCTCACTCACCCAGACTGTCT
Organism: Microdochium paspali; assembly: GCA_031142775.1. Lineage (NCBI taxonomy): Eukaryota > Fungi > Ascomycota > Sordariomycetes > Xylariales > Microdochiaceae > Microdochium > Microdochium paspali. Next base: position 3,792,025 of record JAVBIV010000003.1, read on the forward strand.
TGTAGTCGAGCTTCTTGTAGTTCAAATTAAGTCTTGCTGTTATGGGCCAGCTCAAGTCAGAACATCGTCTCCGAACATGTAATCAAAGGCAGCAGTTGACTTGCTCTTCCATGGGTTGAGAGACCAAGCCTTTTGCGGAGCCTTGGAGGCGAGGTCGTAGAGAATGAACTGTCCGGAGGCCATGATAATCTTGGTTGCCTTTGTCTTCCCTGTTGAGGATGCAGGATATTCTGTTGTCTGGCTGCGAAAAGCAGGACTTATGTATCTGCACAGAATTGGAGATATTTGTCTGCGAGAACGGAGCAATGTTCTTATAAATCAGCAGCCGCAGAAGGCAGCAGGTATGACGGCACAACACACACGCAGGCTCCGAAGGCAGGAGCTGCCCCACACCCCACCCTCTCCACGCTCCGGACCTCGATCTCGGTGCATTGCCTATGCACTTGACCAGACGACGATGTCTCCCTTCTGGCACAGATTTCACTTTCGGCATATAAAATCAGGTGACGTGTCCTTAGGGTGGAAATACAGGGCTTCATTGACGCCTTGTGGTTGACAGTGGCCCCTTCGCCGGTCAAGATCAAAGCTGGCGGTGATGCATGCGCGGTAGCTTTCCACCCAGCTGATACAGCCTTGATGTCAATAACTCGGGCAGATATAGACCCTGCTCCCCTGTCTGCTCTGTACTGAAGTTCTCGTAAACCGCTACAGCTGGAACCCATTTCCATATATCACGCAATCTGTTCCGAACGCTTGCTATGGCCAAGGAGGAAACAAGCAATACCCAGCCGTGCTGCGTGCCAGCCAGCGAACTGCCTTGTGCTTCAGGTCAACCGAGACTACAGCTACGGTGAGCGCAAATACTGGAAGCAAACAAAGGCATGATCAAGTGCCTTCGTTGATCTGCTCCAGCGACGTGAATGGGGTGGGTTGGGAGATCTGTAGCTTGTCCGCTGGTTGGAGAGTTGAAACCACGCCTTACATGTGCGTGACACCACGGGCGGTTCCCCAACCTCTCTGAAGGCTGACGCCAATCAGAAGCTCCGAAAGGGCCCCACCTTCCCCATCCATGTCAGAGCCTGGTGAGTGCGGGACCGGCTCATGCGCCGCCCAGGCAAACCAATTCCTCCGCCTTCACTGCGCGCCGCTCTTTGCGCCCTCCGGAGCTCCAGCTTCTGCTCTTCTACATTCAAAACGCCACCGCCTCGTGCATATTGACATTGCGACGACACCACTACTTTCTCCCAACCGAATCTTACGCACCCACGCCTACCGAGTCTCCCCCCTGCGCATGCCCCTGCAGTACTGAACGACAACCCCACGACCACGATGTCGAACGGGCCGCCTGTCGATATCGCCAACGGGCATGGAGTCGCCCTCTCGTCCTCAGGGCCGAAGAAGGTCGCATACTTCTACGACTCGGACATCGGAAACTTTGCATACCCCGCGGGACATCCTATGAAACCGCATCGCATCCGGCTGGCACACAGCTTGATCATGAACTATGGCGTGTACAAGAAGATGGAGATTTACGTGAGTATCCAGCACAGTGGCGGGCTTTGCGCGAGTTATACCGGCATCTGGCTGCTTTCGAGTCCAGGCACTGACCTCGTTCGTCACCATATAGAGAGCGAAACCTGCAACGCGCCTGGAGATGACACAATTTCACACTGACGAATACATCGATTTCCTGCAAAAAGTCAGCCCAGAAAACATGGAGAACTACCAGCGTGAACAGACCAAATTCAATGTCGGCGACGATTGTCCAGTGTTTGACGGTCTCTTCGAGTTCTGTGGTATCAGTGCCGGCGGCAGCATGGAGGGAGCCGCGCGACTCAACCGACAGAAGTGCGACGTCGCCGTCAACTGGGCTGGAGGTCTTCACCATGCCAAGAAGAGCGAAGCTAGCGGCTTCTGCTATGTCAACGGTAAGCTTTTTTTCTTTTCGCAGTCTACAGGCTTCCATATAGTTTGAATGTTCGCTAAACTGTTGGTGTCAATTTTGGATAGACATTGTTCTAGGTATTCTCGAACTCCTCCGCTTCAACAAGCGCGTTCTCTACATCGATATCGACGTCCACCACGGAGACGGTGTAGAGGAGGCTTTCTATACAACAGACCGCGTTATGACCGTGTCCTTCCACAAGTACGGAGAGTACTTCCCCGGCACCGGTGAGCTCCGCGACATCGGTATCGGCCAGGGCAAATACTATGCTGTCAACTTTCCTCTGCGTGACGGCATCGATGACAGCTCGTATAAATCGATCTTCGAGCCTGTTATTCAGGGAGTCATGGAGTTCTATCGCCCTGATGCTGTGGTACTGCAGTGTGGAGGAGACAGTCTGTCAGGGGACCGGCTTGGTTGTTTCAACTTGAGCATGGAGGGCCATGCTAACTGCGTCAAGTTCGTCAAGAGCTTCAACCTGCCGACGATGGTCCTTGGTGGAGGTGGCTACACAATGCGTAATGTTGCCCGTGCTTGGGCTTACGAGACTGGATTGCTCGTTGATGCCGACATGAACAGGCAATTGCCCTTCAACGAGTACTATGACGTAAGTTTACCGCTTGTCTTTCGTGACGACCTTTGCTAATCCAACACAGTACTATGGACCCGACTACGCTCTCGACGTTCGCGCTTCGAATATGGAGAATGCGAACAGTGTCGAGTACCTTGACAAGATAAAGAACCAGCTCATTGATAACTTGCGCCGCACTGCCCATGTCCCATCCGTACAGATGCAGGATGTGCCTCGTCAGTCTCTTGGGGCCATGTCTGATGAGGATGATGCAGAGCTTGATGACATGGATGAGGACGAGAACAAGGATGTACGGATGACACAGAGGCAATGGGAGCAACGTGTCGAGCGCGACAATGAATATGAAGACAGTGATGACGAGGAGATGGACAAAGCCAACGGTGTCGACCCACGGAACAAGCCTAGGATGCGCCTTCTCGACTTTGACGATGCCAAGGCTGCTCCCGAGAGTGGTGACTCCTCTCCGGCTACCGGGACGGTCGCGGCTTCAGGTGCTACGAAGCCGAAAGATACGGACAAGGTCATGGAGGATGCAAATGGGAAGGATGGCGAAGCCGCAGACGAGAAGGCAACAGCGCCTGCAGGCGAGGAGAAGCAAAACAGCACAGGGACTCCAGCCACGGGCATTGCTGCAGAAGAGGAGGCTCTGAAACAAGCACAGAAGGCCAATACCAAAGAGAAGACACCAGTAGAGGGCGACAACGCCAAGACTGGCTCTGGGTCTTCGGCAGGCGAGCAGCCTGCAAAGGAGTCTGAGCCCGCGAAAGAGGACGAGGTAATGGAGGATGCGCAGGCAAAGGAGACCGAGACGGTTGCGGTGAAGGCTAAGAGCCCCGTGGCAGAGACTCTGGCGCCCGAGAAGCCCGCAGAATCCGCCAAGGTGGACGGTGATGGTGATGTTGATATGGATGGGGACACCACAGCGGCTCCAGAGCCCGAGAAGAAGACGGACGCGCCGGAGGTCAAGAAGGAAGAGACTGCTGAGTCCTCTACCGATCCGGCGAACCCCGCAGAGAAACCCAAAGAGGAAACTTCGACCTCATGACCGGAGCTCTCGGTTGAAAAGCAAGCGACCTTCGTCACAAATACACACAGAAGCGATCGGGATGCTTGCTCTGGCTAATTTTAAGCCACCGAAGATTCATTGTCTGCGCGTCGTGTTGTGGCACTCTACTGATCACAGACACGGTTGTATATACCAAGCCTAGCGAATGGCGTTTAGGATTTGTTGCATTAACGAGGAAGATTCAAGGCAGTCAAATGTCACAACTTATCAAAGAATGCGCCCACTACAGCTGAGTAGGTAGCGAAAAACTCGCTGTCTTACTAGAAAGTCTGTATCCGTGAATTGTAAATATCCAAGTCAAAGGAACTGCCCCAATCCACTAGAATGGTCAGCCCCATGTCGTCATCCACGGCCTTCTGGTTGCAACCTGTTGCAGGAGACCCCTGACAATAGGCACAAAATGCGACGGGACTAGGATTGGCTAGGAGCAGCTCCACTTACAGTTGCACTTCGAAGAAGACCCGCCTTTCCGATTCTTATCTTATCACCACATGACCAAGTTTCTCACTCTTTAGTTCGCTTCTAGGGTTTCTGACGCCCACACCAAATTTCCTGGACCCGGCTGAGAATTTCGCACCCAGCCCGCACGGCACACCCAACGACGCCCTTGCGCAAAGTGTAGCTACTCTTGGTGAAGAAGTCGCAGCAGCCCAGCATCACGACGTCCACGCACCACCCAACCCCCGACAACAAACCGTCACACACACACAACCGCAGCAATGGCCAAGACTTCGTAAGTTCTCGCCGTGCTGGACCATTTAGCCGTCTACCCTCGTCATCAACCCGTCGCCCGACCCGAACTGGATATTTCGTTGTTTCGTCGCCAAAAGTTTCGCCCACCCCGCAGTACCGAAAATTCATCTCGACTTGGAATTGGGAATGAGAATAAGGAGTTCAAGAGACCACAACCACGAGCATTACATGCTGCTATGCCGTGCGTCGACTTCAGGAACTTGGCAACACATGCCCGAAAAGGCAGAAGAACTCTCTGGTCGTCGACTTCGCCAGTGTAGAAGCTCAGCATGCACCATAACACCCGTTCGGAAACTGTGACAAAATTTCGACACACGCACGCTTCCGGCAAATGAACAATGAAATATCCAGATTCGATAACGGCGACGACAGCACGAGAGGAAATACTGGATATGGAAATGGAAATGCTGACTTGACGTTTTCAGGCGTGGTGCCCCTGGTGGCAAGCTCAAGATGACCCTCGGTCTCCCCGTGTACGTCTCCGATCCCAAACTTCTCATCTGGAGAAGAATTACCGTTCGCGACAGCCCGAACAATGTCTAATCGTCCTCGCTCCATAGTGGTGCCATCATGAACTGCGCCGACAACTCTGGTGCCCGTAACCTTTACATCATCTCCGTCAAGGGTATCGGTGCCCGCCTCAACAGACTGCCCGCCGGCGGTGTCGGTGACATGGTCATGGCCACCGTCAAGAAGGGAAAGCCCGAGCTCCGCAAGAAGGTCCACCCTGCCGTCATCGTCAGACAGTCCAAGCCCTGGAAGCGCACCGACGGTGTCTTCCTCTACTTCGAGGACAACGCCGGTGTCATCGTCAACCCTAAGGGTGAGATGAAGGGCTCGGCCATCACCGGCCCCGTCGGCAAGGAGGCTGCCGAGTTATGGCCTGTAAGTTTTCCTCACATTATGTTCTGTGCTGTGTTGTCGGAACTGGTCGCTGACACTCGTATTCACGCTCCAGCGTATTGCCAGCAACTCTGGTGTTGTCATGTAAATTTGCATTTCGACGTTTTAGAGGGGCGAAAAAATGGTTACGGGACGACTTGATGAGACGGCTTCGGAGGTGCGACGTACGAATAATGGGTCACGACTTCAAGACACGGTCTAGAGATGCATCGGTTTTGTGTCGCAACCCAGGACACGTCTGCACAGGATTCCACCACCACACCAAAAAAACGGAAAAGGACCCAAAGGCGGGGGAAGACCAGCAGCCCAGACGTGTACGGCTATTCCCAGTCTGCACAAATATACCAACAACATTTCAAGATGGAAGGATCGCGACAGCAGGATCGTCATAGAGGAAGGTCTTGTGTCTTTTTTTAGTCGCGGTTCTTCTTCCTGGGCTGGACTGGGTCGAACACCTTTTTCTTTATTTGATAACTTTTGCATTTCGGCTTTATGGGGCGTACTATGGTGGCAATACATTACCAGAAGCATAGCATCCTGGTCCTGAAGACCAAAATGAAGAAACAAAAAACACCAAGACTCGAGAATGTGTACTTGCTTCGCATCAGTGACGCGACTCTCGCCTACAATGACGGTGCTTCGAGATAATCGGTTCTGCCCACGTCGTCGACGGACACGGGGCTACTTTGCGTCTTCTCCGCTTAAGTGTAGTTGCCGCGTTCGAGATGGAGAATACTCAGGGCTTCTCACAAACGTGGCGATTGAGTTCCCCGGCGAAAACGACGCTTGTCGGAGATATAGTCAAAGATCTGGTCAGCTATGAGTAAATACTGTCAGGAGACCGCACGAAGCAGGGCACTCTGACCGGGGCGGAGAGGAGAAGTGTGAAGTAACGTGACACGCGAGTCGGTGATGAGACCTCCCCATTCATATCTTCTTCATGCCCTTGGGAGGGTCAAGAGTAGGTCTGCTCCACACGACTGCATCGTGTTCTCGGCGGCGGGGCCCCCAGCATGTCTCTGCCATAGGATATGAGCAGATAGATACAGGTCGATACCACTAGACGCCAGGTTTGGCTGTTTATATCGACGGCTGATCTTCGATTTCTCGTGGTGAAGAGAACAATTCTTGTTCACTGTAAACTCCCCAGTTTTCTCCTGATGGGCACACTGAGAACTTGAGATATCAGCATGACCGGAGACATGTGTATAACAGGGATATCAAGCTACGGTTTCCCAATAGCAGAGATTTCTCCAGAGAAAAAAACAGGCTGTTACACCGCGCTACCTAGATTGGTAGGATCCTTGGGAATCGAGGATTTATTGATCTTGGGGTGAACATGAGAGCATTTTTTACGCCCTGCTGTTGCTGTGTACGTGTCGCGGTAAATGGTCACGGTGGCCTGCAGGATTTTCCAAAAGGCAAAGTATCTTCAAGGACGACAAAGGTTCTTGGGTGGCGATGCTTGTTCATATAGCGAGGTTGCTTTTTGAATAAACTAGGATAAGCTCACGCGCGGTTTTTGATGATTGTAAGTTATGTGTGCCAATATGTATTTTGGCCTGTATACCTGGTTGTGTTTCTGGTTTTGTAGTTGGCTTCGTATTTTTCTATGGTTATCATCTTCGTTTCCTTGTTTTCTTTTTTGTTGATTTTCATTTCGTTTCATCCTCCCAATCGCTTGAAATAAACAGCCTACTCTATATCAAAAGAGAATAAATGAAAAACTAAACTAAAAAAAGATGAAAAGAAAAAAAAACTGCACCTTTTAACCACTTGACATCTTGAGCTATAAACATCCACAGCAAGCCCTGAAGCCCAACCCATACCACGAGAGCAAGTAAGAAAGACCAGGCCCTCTCTCTGAAAACTGTCAAGGCCAACCGGACAAGAAACACTGAGCCCAAGAGGCAAATTGACCTTTTTGAGGATCCCGCGTCCCCATGGCTAATCAACCCCCCCAACACCGAGTCCGTCGCCCGTCACGTCTACCCATCCTCGTTTAGCTGTCTCGCAACTTTTGCCATCTGCGCCCATAGACTTGACATATGTCCCCAATGCAACTAGCGTCAGTTCCGCTCTTCTCCCATCTCGGTTTCTCATTAGGTGGTGATTACCCGATCTGGTGATTTTTCTGCGCAAAGTCGCGCGCGCTCCGGAAAAGAGGGGGAGAGGGTCAGGATCCCTCTGAACTTTTTTTTTTTTTTTTTTTTGATTACAACCGTAAGATTCGGCTCTGGCAGGACTCGATCTGGGGGCGATTGGTTTTGTGTCTGGCATGAACGGAACTGTGCCACACGTCGAACAAAAGAGCCTCGACTTTTCCCGTGAATGAGTGTTTGCAGGGGATGGGGGACGAAAAGGGTAGCACGAATTTTGTAAATGTAGAAGCGTGGAAAGTCAAGAAGGCCAATAGTCTAGAGTTTCAAAAAAAAAAAAAAAACCGACAAACAAAAAACCAGAACGATCGGAAAGCCTAGATCCCAGACACAAAGACCCGGAACACTAAGCGACTTACATAAACAAAAACGCAGCAAATAAAGAATTCACAAGCAAGCAATCTTTTCTCACATGGCAATTATGTCCATAATGCTCTATCGATCTGAACTCGCCATGTTCCCCCGCATCGCCCCCTCCACAGACTAGATATTATCCCTAAAACACCCCAAAGACTGAAACCAAGAACATACAAATGCAGATTTCGTCCGGCCAGTCCACGTTTCTATGCAGGCCGACACCCCAATTTTTCCGCGCTCGCTGTGCTAAATGTACAAAAAATTCAATATCAAACGATAAAGCAAGGTCCTCGCCATGATGCCAACCATCCAGGCCCAGTCCACACCATGCTCTCCGTGTGGGGTGTGACTGACAAGTACTACCCTTGACCGGATCTTCCTAGTATATATAATACACCCTCAATCCAGAAAACCTATTACTGTCTCACCTGCCCTGTCAGTCACGAGACAGACACCTATCTATTTCGAATTGTAGTTTTCAAAACCTCCCAAGGCATGCCTCCGTGTCCACAGAAAAGCCTATTTCCCAGCCGTCGACGGACGAGCTTCACTCGCAGGAGCCTCAGTAGCACCAGGAGTAGCAACGGCAGCTGCAGCAGGCTTGGGAGGGGTGGCTGCTCTCGCGCTCTTCTTAGCTGCAAGGGTTGCACGCCGCTTACTAACAGCTGCAGACATGGAGCCAGAAGCCCAGCGAGCTGTAAAAGGTGCGAAGAAAGCGTGTCAGCAAAATAGTGCCTGGAATTCACAAGAGGGGTCACGCAATGGGAGCAGACAAGGGCAATCACGGCTATTGGCATACCTTTCATGGAGTAAGACATTTTCTCCGACTTGGTCATCGTGCTGTAGTCCTTTTCCATCTCTGGCTCCGTCTGGGGTGTGTGGCCGTTCGAGTGGAACGAGCCTGTCTGCGTGGTCGGAGAGTCCATGGTTTGCGAAGGCGCGGGCGAATAAGGTGAAGAAACCATTCCACTGGTCGCTATCGGAGGCACGGGTGCAGAGAGAGGGGCAGCGCCTGCAGCCGCAGGCGAGGCACCTGATGGTTGGTAGTTCTTAATCTTGATCTTGGGCGTCGGCTTCGGCACCAGAGGCTGCGACTGCTCAGGCTGAGCCATTTCCACCATATAATCATCAGGCAGCGGCATGACCTGTTCATAGTACGACTTCCGAGGACCGCGGCGTGCGCGTTTGGCCGGGCGCGAGTGCGTGGCGGTAGCACCGTCCTCGTCCTCAGCGCCGCCAGCGTCGTCGTACTCGCCGTCGTCCACAGTGAATTTCTTTTGCCGCTTCTCGCGGAGAGAATAGTTGTTTGGAGACGAGTCTGCCGTTGTGTTGCTGGCTGTCGATGAGGCGGTCGCCGGACGATTGTCCTCGTCTGCGTAAGTCGAGGACTGCGAGTAGAAAGAGCCTGTGGGAACTTCGGATAAGCGCGAGTTACGCCTTTTGGCCTTCTTGCTGGCTTCTGATGCCGTGCCGTTTGCCAGTGCCTCATCCTCTTCATCAAGGTCGCGCCTCCGCCGCTTGCGGGCAGGTCGTTCGAGAATGTTAGGAGTCGGCAGTGTCGGGGTATCGTCCACTGCCGGAGCGGAGGTAACATCTGTCTGTGTCGCCGGCAGTGGATGCTTTCTCGGACGGCCGCCTTTGCCTTTCCTGGTTGGAACCACATCGCCATTAGCATCTACCGGCGACGACTGGAGATCGACAGCCTCGTCGCCACCTTGACCAGCGCCCCGGCGACGTCGCTTTGGCTGTGATGATGGCGCGGGCGTAGAGCTTCTGCTGACACTCTCCAGGCCATCAAACAGTGTTGGGGCTTTTCTCGCACGCTTGCCAGAGATGACAGCAGGGTCGTCTGACTCAGCAGCCTTGGCAGTCTGCTTCGGCCTGTCACGCAATCGTGCCTTGCCAGCAGCGCCGGTCCTCTGAGCGACGGGATCCTGCTGGCCGATCTTGGATTCACGGTCGTCATAGTCGAAACCATAGGCCTGGGCCATGACCTTGTCCTGCGACCTCAGGTAGGTAATGTGGAAGTCGGGCTTTGGTGCACGGATACCCTTAAGCACATAGTCCTTGCGCAATGGGTTGGCTGATGGGTCCTTGCTAAGTGCCATCTTCTCACGCTGCCGGAAAGCAGCCTCTTCCTGGTGATAACGGACCGAGTTGTCCTCATCTTCGGTGATGAGACGAAGCTTGTTGTACTCGTTCTGCCAGGCTTGCAGAGCTCTGTTGGCCACCTCTAGGCGGTAATACAGCTCTGGGTATGAGAGGCTCTTGACATCATCAAACAGGCCAGTGAACTCGGAAGCGTCTCTGGTCTTTCGAAAAGCAAACTGACGCTTAGACGGCAGCATGCTCATCGGGTCCAAGTCGGGTGCGGGCGAGTTAGCAGCTGTTTCGGGCGCGAGAGGTGTGCCAATGGGCGTGTCCTCATCTGCTGCCTCAGCAGGCTCATCGGCAGCATCATCAAGAGTTCCATCGGCGTCTCCATCAGCGGGTGCGTCCTGGTCAGGCTCTGCCTCCGGCTCCCCATCTGCGTCTGGATCTCCGGTCGACTTGATCTGTGGTAACAAAACGAAGGCATCGTCAATGTACGGCGTCAGGTGACCAAGCGGGTCGTTGAGAGACTGCTTGCGCTTCTTTGGTTCGGTAGGCTTTGACACGGCAACGGCTGGCGCTGTGACACTCTTGGGTGGAGCAGGCTTGGAGACAGGTTTGTCCTCTTCCTTGATAGGCTTCGCAACAGGTGGTTGCAACGCAGGAGCCTTGACCGGCGACGCCTTGACCGGCGACGTCTTAGCCGACGATGCCTTAGGTGGTGATGACTTGACGGGCGATTTTGGACCTGTCTGCGGCTGAGACTGCGTGGACGGTGGAGGAGTTACAGCCTTTGGCTCGGGCTGTGGTTCTGGCGCTGGTTGAGGCTCTTGCTCAGGCTGTGGCGCGGGCAGGCTCTCGACCTGCGGTGGCGGAACAGACGTTTTTTCCTCTGGCTCAGCGCTTGGCTCCTTGACAGCCGGTTCAGCTACAGGTTCAGCTACGGGTTCAGCTACGGGTTCAGCTACAGGTTCAGCTGCGCTCTGAAGTGGTGTAGGCTCTTGAGGCACTTCAACCTTTTGCGGCGAGTCGCTGGGAACAGGTTCCTCGGCTGGTTCCGGCTCATCATCCTCAATAGCGCTTTCGTTGAGCGCCGACACCGAAGGAGGAGCAATTGAGAGCAAAGCTCGAGTGTCTTCCTGTTGAGTGACGGCAGAGGATACCGCAGGACCAGACGCTGTATGCGCAGGCTGCTGTGGTGATGGGGAGGATGGTGGTGGTGGTGATTGTGGTGGTGGCTGAGAGATGCTGGATATCAGGGGGCCCGCTTTTGGTGTAAGATCATGATGAGAGGAGCCACCTGAGCTGGTGCGAGCACGGAACGAGTCGTCCGAGTGCATGCTGTGCCGACCGCCAACCTCGATCGTATCCTGGACTTCAGCTTCTTCGATCTGCTGCTCGGGGACATAGACCTGGGGTTCCACCGTGTTCTTGCGCGCGGTAGCCTTGCGGCGGGTTGAGGTGGTGGCGGGAAGAGGCTGCTCCGAGGCGCGCCGCTTGACGCGCAGCTCGTGCTCCTCATCCGCCTCGCCATCGTGGAAGCTGATGTCAGTCTTGCGCTTCTTGATAGAACGAGCAGCAGAGGGCGTGGCCCGGGCGGCGAACGTCTCGCTGTCCTCGATGTGGTCAAAACTGTAGTCGATGCGTGGCTTACGACGGAGGGAGCGGCCGCCTTTTGAGTCTGCGTCGTCCGGAGACTGCACAGCAGCCTCGCCCTGACGACTGCGGGCGCCTCTTACACTGCGCGAAGACGAGGGACTAGGCGTCTCGTAGGCAAAGGATGAGGGAGGCATCTGGTCAGTGGGTGTTGGCGGCATGTCGCTGGTCTCTGACGGACGTGTTGATGACGACCTGGCCAAGGGCAGCGCATGGCGCTTCTTGGTAGTAGACGCCTTGCCGCGCCCACCGCGAGATGCTGCAGCAGCAGTCGCAGTAGTAGTAGCAGCAGCAGCAGGAGCAGCAGCAGGAGCCGCCGCCGCCGGAGTGGCCACCGCAGCTGTCGCCGGCAATGAAGCAGCAGCAGCAGCAGCCGCTGAGGGCGTCTCCATGGCTGCCTGTGAGGACAAGGCGGGCGCGTGGAGACGAAGATGCTGCAAGATGCAGCGGCGCTGGGTGCAAGCGAGTGCCGTGTAAAAGCCTTGGTTGAGGTCGGGAGATTTGGTGTTATGTAAGTGGAGCCGGCTGGGTTGGCTGGGGAGAAAGGAGGAATTGGAATGTCGCGGCGGCGCTGCGCTCGACGGCACGGTCCGCCAGACGCTCCAACGAGAGCTGCTGTCAACCTGCAAGTAGCGTGCGCCAGCAGGCACAGCGGCGGCTGCAGCGACAGAAAAAAAAAAACAGAAAAAAAAAAGACGAAGAACACGAAGAAGAAGATGATGATGAAGACGACGATAGACCTGAGTAACAACGCAGGGGAGGAGTGTGCAGTGGCCCACAGCAGGACGAGCTAGATGGTGGGAGAGAGCCGTCAAGGTGTGTCAAGGTTCGTCCATGTACCTAAGTATGTACTCGGTAACTAGGCGCGATGTCGACTGAGACTTGCAGGGGCGGTGTCAATGATTGTAATGATTGTCTGGGTGCAGCGCCGATGCCGTCAAGCAGCAGCAGGCTGGTGCCGGCTTTTGGTCTGTTTTGATCTGTCTTGGTCTGTCTTTGTTGGTGTCTTTATCCTGGTCAGGTGCCAGCAAAACAGATCTCTTTGGGCGTGTGATGTGCGTGATGAACAAGAGTCGAGGTTGTGCTGGCTGAGGGCAGTGCTGTCAAAGACCTGCAGGGTCCAGAGGGAAAATCCCGGGAGGCCAAGGAAGAAACGGAACGGCACACGCCAGCCGCGAGGCGCGCACAAGCAATTATCTCCGGAACAGTCGAGTCGGTGTCAGGAACGAGGACAAACAAAGGCCTGAGCGGAACGGCCGAACCATGCAGGCTGTTGTAGTCGGCAAGTGCTCTTCCAGGTTTGGAAAGTGTGCTGCTGGAACCAGGAGAAAGACAGAAAGAGGGAAGCTGTCAGCCACCAACTCAGTCAATCAGCCAGCCAGTTAGTCAGTGGCGATGGTGGTGGTGGTGGTGGTGTTGGTGTTGGTGTTGGTGGTGGGCGAGGAGTGAGAGAGAGGCCAGGCTAATATGAGGTGACGGCCAGATGAGATGAGTGAGCCTGACTGCATCAGGACGCTGGGCCGCCCTGCAACTGCACCTCACTGCACAATGAGGCCGAAGCAGAGTAACAGGAACAGGCAGGCTTACCTTGTGGTTTGTTAACAGCACACACTCACTGGTCTCTCTGGTGTTTTCTCTGATGTAGCCGCTGGATGGTGTCCCAGGCTGGTTGTGATGCAGCTGGTTGTCGGGGCGCACAGAGACTGACTGACCGGCAAGCAAGCAAGCGGTATTAGTGCTGCAGGCTTGGACTGAGCAGGCTTACCTTAGTCAGTGTACTTTCAGGCTTGCCTTGCACTCGACAACGGGGTGAGAGAAGCCTGAGTGGTGAGGTGAGCTGCGCTGCGTTGTGCTGTGTTGTGCTGGCCACTTGCACCCGGCCGACCGACTGACCGACTGACTGCATTGACAACAAATTGTGGGCGCGTCACAGAGTCTGCCTCATGCCTGCCCTTACGACACACTCGTCGTCTTCACCCGCTATTGCCAAACCCCCAACTGCAAAAGCATGGCTGTCTCATGAGATAGCGCTCGAGTTCAAAGTCTATCTATGCATCATCAAGATGGTCCTTTTTCGGAAATGCTCGTTTTCAGCACATGCGTCGACACCTAGCCTACTATATAACTCGATGACCTGCCAGATGTGGTTTTTTTTTCGGGGGGAAAGGGTTTGGGACAGGCCACTTACAGGCGCCCGACCAATGGGACAACACGGTCGGTCCAGAGGAGGACTGGTCTGTACCGGTACTCTGCTCGGCGCGGGTCTCTCCGTGCATGGGCGCGCCCCCCTGAAGTACTGAACTTGGAAGTCGCATGGGCGAGATGGGCAGGACTCAGCTGGCAGCTGCCAGCCATCCCGTGCTGCCAGTCGCACGCGCTTTTGCCAGCTGGCCCCGCCGGATGGACCCCAAGTGCGCTCCTTCCTGCCTGCTGTTGCAACCTTTGAAGCTGGTGACGACAGTCGGTTGCATAGCACTGAGGAACCCTGGTGGGTGGGACCGCAGCCCACTGCTCCTCCACAAGTCTCGACCGCAAGCAGCCGCTGCCCCTACCTAGGTACAGCCCAGGCACCACTATTGCATCTTGAGATGCAACCCCTCTGGTGGGACTCGCTCTTAACCCGCCCGTCCCCTTCCCTTTCCAATGTCCACTGTTCCTTGTCACCAGCACGCCCGCCTGGAGATGCACCCATAGCTTCGTTACGCCAGCACCTTTGTGCACCTACAGCCAATATACCCTCTTCGCTGTCTCCTGGCGAGCTGGACCCCTCTCTCTCCCTCTCTCTCTGTCTCTCTCTCTCTGACTGGATCAGAGCTCCTCCCGCCCCTTCTCCTCCAAGCGGTAAGCTGCAGCCCTGTCTTACTCTACATCTCGGACGAGCTGCTCCCAGCCGTCTTTCCATAGTGTCCAACCCTCTCAACACTGGATCACCAAGATGCAATATCAATCAGGCGGCAGCACACTTCCTACGGATCAGCTACTGATCGTGGTGCCTGCCACTATGGACAATGTGCAGCTTTTACCCACATCGTGACCTAGTAGCAGGCTTACTGACAAATAGCTCCCACAGCATGGACTAGACTGTCCTCGCATTTGAGCTTGCCCAAACCCCGATAGTCACCCTTTGGAAATCCTCGCCAGCCGGATCGGCAACACAAGTCGCCATGGCGTCCAAGAAGCCCAAGGGCACTACCGACGACGACATCTCGGACATGTTCGAGGGCATCGGCATCGACAAGACTGGCAAGAAGCCCCCGCCCAAACCCAAGTCCGCCGCCTCCAAGCCTCGCACCGACAAGCCTGTCAAGGACGTCCTCGCCGACTTCGAGAATCAGCTGGGCAACGACGAGCCCTCGCGCCCACACACCCCGCGCGCCAAGGACGCTGCGGGCACCAAACCACCCGCAAGGAAGCCCGCTGCCCCGGCGCCCGCCGCTGCCGCGACTCGCAAGTCCACTGACAGCGCTCGCTCGCGTGCTGGTGTGACGCCCAGCTCCACCGGCACGCAGGATGTTGAGGAGGAGGAGGAGGATGACGAGGATGAGGACGATTCAGACGACGACTCGGAAGAAGAAGAGAAGGCTCCTGCTCCGGCACCGGCGGCTTCAAGTGGTGGTGGCGGCGGTTGGTGGGGCGGTATTCTGGCAACCGCCACAGCTACAGCGACTGCGACTGCCAATGCTGCGCTCAAGCAGGCTGGTGCTGCGTATCAGGAGATTCAGAAGAACGAGGAAGCCAAGAAGTGGGCTGACCAGGTGCGCGGTAATGTGACGAACTTGAGAGAGCTTGGTATGAAAACCCGAGGCCAAATTCTACCCTTGTGCTTGACTTGTGCTAACACCATTTGCTTCCCAGGTGGCGACCTTCGACAGCGCGCGATGCCTACTTTCGCCGAGCTGCTCAACACACTTGCGCCGCCCATCTCGCAACACGAGCGCCTCCTCATCCACACTACGCACGACCTCGTGGGCTACCCATCTCTCGATCCGTTGATCTATGGTGTATTCAACAGAGTCATGTCACAGGTTGAAGGAGGTGATCTCATGGTTGTACAACGTGGCCAGGAAAGCGCTGCGCGTCGCTCATCAGATGCCGCCTATCGCTCGGGATCCAGCTCGGCTGGCTGGCGGGACGGCCCGTGGTGGAGACAAGGCGAAGTCTCCCGGGACCTCGGTGCTGTTCCAGGTCTCGTGGAAGGTACGAAACTGTGCCGTGTGAGTGCGGAGAGCTATGCTACGGACTACTTCGCCAGCAGTGGGGGCATAGAGGAGGCGCAGAAGCGTGCTCTGGAGCCCGCAAGCGAGGAAAACCCTGTCCGGACCAGCGACATCTTCCTTGCCGTGCAAGCCATCACCGTGGAGAGCAATTCGGCACTCTTCGCTGGCAGCGCTGGCGCCGACAAGGGCAAAGGAGGGGAGATCGAAGATGGTTCAGATAGCGAGATTGTTTTCGCCGTTCATGTTCACGACCCAATCCACGACATTACTTACAGTGCCCTCAGCCAGTCCATGCCAGCCAAGTGGATTCGTTGGCTTGATGCTGCGAATCCCCTGACGCCCACCAGCGGAGCGTCTGACGCCGGACAAAGCCACGAGTTTGACCACGTCCCCGAGGAGATTAGGGAGATTGTTGAGAGCGGTGGTGTAGACCCGCGAGAATGGGTGGCTGAGTGGGTCGAAGAGTCGTTGAGCCTGGTCGTGGGTATTGTCGCACAGCGCTACGTCGCCCGTCGTATGGGTGTCGGTGATGGAAGCCTAGGCAAGGGCAAAGCCAAGACGGAGTCGCTGGTGCAGAGCGGCGCCGGGGAGGCGGCCAGGGCTGGACTACTCTGAGGCTGCAATCAGTCAGTGTCATCATTACGAAAACTTGATGCGGCAGCATTGTACTTGAAAGTAGGATACGAATTCCATGATTTCAATGACGGTTCTGGTATGAGCGATGTGTACTTCGACGTTGAGGTTTGACAAATGCAGTATGATTGAAATGCACGCTTTAACGATTAGCATCGCGGAGCGAAGTTGTTACATGTAGTGATTGTGACTTCAGTGACTGACTCTAGCATGACTGCAGCCTGTGCGAGCACTTCGGCTTATGCCGGTAAATGGCGATGTCAATATCTACGCTAGTTACACAACCTTATTACTTGCTTCAATCATCTGCTCCTCCCCTAACCTGAAATCAAACATGAAACGAGCGATTCATCCCAAGCTACCCACAACCTTCAACTCCCCCTTGGCCTCACGGCTCGCTCCCGGGCCCGGGTCGACTCTCCTCAGGGGCCGATACTCAGGCTTCCACATCTGTTCCCTGATCCACTCGTCTAGATCCTCCAGGTCGTTCTCTTCTTTCGTGGTGTACGGGATTCCCACGTCAGGGTCTGCGACCCCCTCTTCGACGGCTGCGATGATGACTTCCCGTGCCACGCGGACACTTACGGCCCGCACGTCTTCTACGCCGGGGAGGAGGGGTAATGTGGTATCGTTGTCGTTGCTGTTGCTGTTGCTGTTGCTGTCAGAGTTGGTGGAGGACGGAGATGAGGATGAGGATGACGACGATAAAGCAGGAGACAAGGCGACAACGCCGGATACAGCGGCCCGTAGCATTTTATCCGTCACCAGTCGCGATCTTGAGAGCACGGCGCCGAGGCCGATGCCCGGGAAGACGACGGAGTTGTTGCACTCGGCTACCTCGATCTCAACTTCCTTGCCATCTTTGCCCCAGGGGCCTTTGACGGGGTCAAATGGTGAGCCTGTGGCGACTAGAGCCCTGCCGTCGGTCCACTTGAGCAGATCTTTGGGCACGGCTTCGTGGAGACGCGTTGGGTTTGATAGGGGAAGGATGACGGGCCGTTCGACGTGCTTGGCCATTGCGCGGACGATTTCCTCAGTGAATGCACCTGGCTTGGTCGATGTGCCAACCAGCACGTTGGGTTTTACTTGGTTGATCACCTCGAGGAGGGAACTTGTGTCTTTGCTATCCCATTCCGACGATTCGTCTCTGGCGTATCTCTTCTGTGCGTTGTCGAGCGGGGAGGTGCTGGCGAGTAGGAGACCGGGCTTGTCGACGAGCCAGATTTGCTTGGCTGCGTCCGAGGTTGACTTTTCAGAGTCGGCAGCGACGGCATCGCGCACCATGTCTGCGATCCCTACGCCTGCGGAGCCCGCGCCGAAGACGACCATGCGGATATCCTTTAGCTTCTTGCCAGCGGCGTGGAGGCCGGCCATGATGGCTGCGAGGGTGACGCAGCCTGTTCCTTGGACATCGTCGTTGAAGCACGGAATTTCGGGGCGGTATTTTTCTAGGATGCGGCGGGCTATATGATGCGGCAAATGAGTTAGCTCAAATCTACTTCAATGCTTCAGAACAACAGAAAGAACAGGTGCAGTTTAGGGCGAAAAAGCAAAAGGAGTTCACCAACCGTTCGTCAAGCCAAAGTCCTCAAAGTGAATATAGGCCTTTGGAAACAGCTTTCTCGCGGCCTGCACAAAGGTGTGCACAAACTTGTCGTACTTCTCGCCTCGAACACGCTCCTGTCTAAGACCCAGGTACAGGTCGTCTTCGAGCAACTCCTTGTTGTTGGTGCCGCAGTCGAGCACGACGGGGAGCGTCCTGTTAGGATGCAGACCAGCGCATGCCGTCATCAGAACCAGCTTGGCGACTGAGATCAGGATTCCACCGGCACCCTGGTCGCCTATACCGAGGATTTCTTCACCATCTCCAAGTCACAACCACATGTTAGCACGTCTTGCACAAGTGGTTGAAAAGGGCACGTGACGCATAAAGGCCTGAGTACCGTACCTGAGACGACAATGTAGTCGATATCCTCCGGTCTTCCCCACTGCGACAAGTCTTGCTCGACTCTGTCAATGTCGTTGATGTTTAGGAAGCACCCCTCCGGCCGGCGGAAGATGCGTGAGAAGTTCTGAATCGCTTCGCCTTCTGTTGGTGTGTAGATTATGCTGAACATCTCCTTCAGATGGTCTTGTAACAGCTGCCACACAACAAATCAGCTTATGTCCTCTCCCTTGCGAACCTTCCCCATCCCCTTATTGCATCGAGATCTGACAGCCTTGCTGTCTCCCTGGCAGGACACCTTGCGAGGAAAGACATCACTTACACGGTAGTACAATACCAGGTTCTGGTCCTTCAGAGAAGTCATGAAGGTATTCTTGGCCAAGTCTTCCCCGCGGCCTGAGTACTGCTGGTATGCGCGGGCAGCCTGCTGGTCGAGCGTCTGCACCCGCTGCGGCAGCAGGCCGGACAGGCTGAAGGCATCGCGCTCCTCGGCGGTATGGGCGGATCCCTTGTTGAAATAGGGCGTGTTGAGAAGGACAGTGCCGTGGACTGCGCAGTCTATAGGGCCCGATGTGCTGAGGGGGAGGTGGGCAAACTTGGGCTTGTTTGGGCTGCCATCGTCGTCTCTGGCCGTGGTGGTGGTGGATGAAGGCATTGTCGTGTGGTTGAGGAGGAGGTGGTGGTGACGGTGTTGGGCTGCTGTAAATGCTGTGAATGATTACTTGAGCATGCGTGATAGATAGTGAGGCTGTGATCCATCCGTGGTTGAAAATGGCACAGGTGGAATTAAGCAAGTCAAACACAGCGTCGTGAACGTTGGACCAAAAGCTGACAGCATCCCCAGTAGGGGTCGCTATTCAAGACGCACCACAAAATCTCGGCTTGCTCGGCGTCGAGATAACGACTGTGCATGAGCATGCAGGTCTGGTTAAGCGATTCGAGGCCACGCGCATGAACTCTGCGTCGGGAGTGGTCCCGCGTGGTGCTCTCCATGGCAGCACAATGACGTAGCTGCCCCCAATTCCCCGTGTAATGGAAGCTGCAACCTGATGGTACAGTACTATGTGGGATGGTGGGGCTGGCCCAACCCGCCGAGTCACCCTTTGCCAGCCAAAAACGACGCATCAAGTGTTGTAAACCGCCAATAGCACATGGTTGGAGATTCTGTATGCCCTTTATGATTGGTGTATTGGGGTTTCTATGTTTGAACAATTGAAGGAAAACGAAGTAGTTTGTAAAACTTGTCCCGTTGTCTTCAAGCACCAGCAGACTAGACTAAATAAAACTACGTGCCTGACGATCACTGCTGGCCTGAGGCGGGCCAAGACCGCTTCTTCATATCCCACCACACACCACAAACACAACTTGAACAACAATCATGCAAAAACAGAAAGGGGAGGAAAAAATGTAGGAGCTCCTGGAGCCTCGCCCATGTGACGAACCACACCGGTTCCCTCCACCCAACCCCCCCTTCGGTGAAACCCCCCCCAAAAGGGAGAATAACCACGAGGTGGAAGCAGAAAAGAACCGGGAGATGGGCATGGACTATGATGGCCCAATTCTAGTTTGAATCCTTCTTGCAGCGCCGGAAAGCCCTGGGTCCCCAGCTCGACAGGCCGACGCCTGCCTCGCCGGGGTGCCTTGACGACCGAACCAAAGACCATCCTCGGCGCCGCAGGCACAAGACGTGTCGCGGCAAGAGGACCCTCCTTTCTTACGGGAGGACTCGTGGGTGTTCAAGTGTGAGGGGCTTTGACCTGGGATGGCCCGAGTCCTCACGGCGAGTGATCTGGCGCAAGGAGCGCTGCGTGTGTGTGTGTGTGTATGTGACATGGCGGTGTATTATAAGGATGGGAAAATGGAGAATGGGGAGTTGAGAAGGCGGTAGAGAGAGAGATAGAGAGAAAGAGAGAGAGCGTGTCCTGTGAACACAAGGAAACTGATGTCCCGCAACTCGCTGCCTACCTGTAAGAGCACGACGGCGACAGATGACTGGGCGTCTGTGTGTATCCCTCATGGAAACACCAGTGCCCACGAGTCCGCCTTGTATGCGAGAGAGAACGCCTCGGCTCAGGCTTTCGCCGGGATCACCAATTAGCCTACAGGCTGGATCCCATCGCTGTCGAAGCCCAGGAGACCCCGGCTGGTTGGTTCAGTCAACGGCGCAAAGAAAAGTCGAGCCTGCATCAAAAGCTTGTTCCCTGCAGCTCTTTTCGCCCACGAGACTTCCCCCTCGGGAGGCAGCACGCAAGCGAAGAGCCGTTTGATCATAATCTGCTCGAATGCATGCTGTGAAAACATGTGGCTAGGCGAAGATCCGGGTCCGTTCGGATATACGAAGCGCGCGTAGCACGACGCTGCGAGAAGGGTTGTTGTTCTGCGCTTGAGGAAGAGGAAAAAAATAGCAACACTGGCCGCGAGTGAATGAATTTGCACCACATGGAAGGAGCTGCACGTCCGCACGGACCATCGAAACCGGTGTTCAGTGGGGTACCTTGACTTAAATGTGGAGATTCACGTCCCATCTGGTTAGTCTACTTAATTACAAGGGAAGGTAAGGAGATATATCTGGAGACGAAATACAGGGCATCCGACTTGCAAGACTCGAACTCCCAAGGGAGCTCTAACAAGGCAGCGTCGTTATGGCAATATCTAGATAGAATGTTCAATTTTGAGATTTGCACATTATGGATGGATTGACGTGCATATCAGTCCTTATATGCGTACTCTGAACAAGTCCCGACACGTCCACTAACAAGTGGAAACTCAGCCTCGCTTTGTACATGTGAATCTAATTTGTAGTAACTATCACTTGTGTAAAGCCGGAAAAACTGGATAAGCTCGTGCATGATATGGGGAAGAGCAAATGACTTAAATCGGTCAGGGTATAAGCATGAAAAGGATATAAGCAAAGCGAGGAAAAACCATGTGGTAACAGAGCACATCTTAACAACCACCGCCTCCTCCTCCACAGCCGCCGCCGCCGCCGCCACCACCACCGCAACCACCACCACCTCCTTCGCCGCATCCTCCACCTCCACCCCCACCGCCGCAACCGCCTCCGCCGCACTATCTAGCATGTTAGTCAAGATCCTCAGAATCGAGCCTATGCCAGAGGAAGAGAAGAAGACACTTACACCACCACCTCCGCCACAACCCCCAGCAACGGCAGCGCAGGCTCCGCCCGAAACACCACCACCGCAAGTGCCCCCGACACAACCTCCAGCCGCACCAGTGCCTGCAGGGCAACCACCAGGGCTGCCGGCATAGTACATGCCACCAACGTACACCACGGGCATCGCGTACGGCACTCCCATCGCGTAGCCATAGCCCCACTGATCATACACACCATTGTTCTTCTCCAGCTTCCGGCCCTTCTTCCGCGCCCGCTCCTCGGCCTTTTTGTAATCACTCATGAGTCGCAAATGAGCGGCTTCGTGCTTGCGTGTGCGCACCATGTGATGCACGCCATCGACGTCAGTGATGGAAACAGAGTTGTGGGCTGATATATGTGCACTGTTGTCGGGTGGGCACAGCTTGGCCTGGCCAGACTCGTGGAAGGACTCGTTCACTGTCGAATAGGTCAGTTTAAACTTCCTCTCGGTATGAGCGTCAATGCATAGGCCTGAGCTGTCCTACCTTTCTCTGTTTTTGAAGTACCCAGCAACCTTCCGACTGAGGACGTGTGGGACACACGAACAGCCTCACAGTACCAGCAGGTGCACTCAGAGTACACTTCGTTGTACAGCTTTTGATACTCTTTGCATGTCCATGAGAAAGCCGCGTTGAGTTTCAAGTCCTCAATCTTGTCGTCGTGATCGATGAACTTTTGGGTCCGCTTTACGGTATAGGCGAAGTACTCCTGTGGGCTCAACTGCTGAGTGTGCCATGCGAGGTCGACGTCTAGGGTAGGCACGACAACCTGCCTCGGATGCGCCGCGATCAACCCCATGAACCGCTCGTACTTGCTGATGAGCCTTGACATGGTCTGGAAAGCGGAAGGGCTATGAAGCCAGTCAATCTGTGATAGCGTATTAGCGTGGCTTTCGGTACAAAATGTGCCTTCGTAGCAGCTCACCTTGTACATCTTCTGCACGAAGTCGCCTTGTCGGTGAACTGCTCCGGTCAAGTCAAGTGCAAATGGAGACCTGTTATTCCAATACCTCGCCATCATCTTGCGGATATGCACTCTGGCTTCTACGCCAAGACGTGGCCTACTACCACGTGGGTGCGATGGCTCGGCCTTTTTCAGAGCAGCAGTGCTCGCCACTGCATCCTGTAAGAGCAGGCGTACTGTGTCAATTGACAGCGATTTCGCGTTTGGGTTTTCGGCATCGAGGAGAGCCAAGATCTGTACTCGCAATGCGTTCTTGAGCAGCCTGTTTGGAAGTGTCTGGCCCCAACGAGACTGTGAGCTGAACAAGACATGCCTGGGCAGTCCTGTATCATAGTTAAGGATAGTACCGGGCATGGGGTGGTTGTCAATCAGGAGGCGTTGGAAGTCGTTGACAAAGCTATTAACCTCCAAGAGTTCTTTGGTGATTGGTCGCGAACACGATATGCAGGTACAGTAGAAAGACCCATCCCCAAACCCCGATCCCGCGAGATTGTCATACAGAGAAGAACTCTCGCTCTCCGGCATGCCGCAGTTGGTCCAAGAGACAGTGTTGGCCGCTAAGCAGATTGGGCACGTGATCCTTTTCTCGAGCGGGTCTTCAATGTTGTCCCAAGATCGTCTCGTGCGGCTCGCCCAATGAGCTTTGGTGTCGCTCGAGACATTGTACTTGAAGGTAGTATTGTCAATGCATGGGTTGAGAATTTCCCAAGGAATCCCTGCTGCCCAAAGCCCGTTCAAACCGGCTCTGATACAATCTTCAAGATAACCCCGAGGGTTCAACATATGAGCGTGCCAGACAAGAAGGACATCTGTAGCCATGTTAGCACGTTGCAGCATCGGGGCTGGTTCACGCAGCTACACTTACCCAGTGGCGGCAACATGGACTCGGTCCACTGCATCGGGCGCGACTCGGTCGGGAAGCCTACGTAATGCGAATCTTTGGCGTCGAGCATTTCTTCTACCAAGGGCTTGCCCTTGAAGGACTTCCACCAAGCCTCGTATCTGTCGACTGCACGAGCCACAAATATGGCCCATCTCTTCTCGCGAATCTCAGAAACTCTCTTGGCAAGCGACGCTGTGGCCGTTGCGGCTGGACTGACGTCCTTGCCATCTTTCTCGTCGCTCACGGTTTGGGCTGTCGGGGACGCACCCGCTGCCCGACTATCAAAAAGCTGCCATAGACCATCCGTATAACCGACGTCCTCTTTGAGCTGCTGGAAGGCGCTCAAGAGCTTGAGATGGGCCAGGCAGCGGTCCTCGGACAGATGTGTTTTGTCTTTAAGATTGATGGAGGTCAGGGCAGAATTGAGTTCTGCCAACGACTCTGGGGAGATCTCAGGAGGGACTCGGTAAGTTGGCGGGTTGGAGTCGACAGGACGGTATGCTGGCAGCACCGAATCCTGTGAAGTCCGGTGCTGTGGGTTGGTCATGACTGCGGTAGCCATGGTATTGTTCTGGGTTGCTCAAGAAAGCCACAAGACGTAAGTGTGGTACAGAAGCAACACTGAAGAGCGTGCATTGGGATATGACTGTGAGTCGAGACGACAGCGACTGCGAGAGTTCTTATGCATACGGCATGGCACGCGATATTGACCAATGCAAGTGTGCCTGCGTGGCTCAGCTTGCCAGCGCTGTACTATGTACCATGATGTAACCTTGGAAGCTTCCGTAGGGCGACGGAGGGGGGGCCGGGACACCCGGGAGGTCTGGGGCGGATGCACCAGAAGCGGGCAAAAGTGCACATGCGGCGACCGCACTGCAAGAGCCACGATATAGCCCGCACACAGCCACTGGTAGCGTTTTGGGCTTCAGTCACATGGCTTCTCCAAGCTTTCCGAGATGTCTGGTAAATCTGGAAGCCTGCTCGGGCTGTCTCGCCCAACTTCAGGCCGTGGACCCGCCGTGACACGGGCCGAGCTGAAGCTGAAGCCCCAGTCGGAGGGAGTGGGTGTCTCTGACGTATTGGGGAGCCTGCAGGAGCTGGGACTGGTGTGTTCCACAGGATCTGTGGCCTTCGTGCTGTGTTCTTTACCGTCTTCTGTCTGTTCGATATTTAGTCTTGTCTAGCATGATCGGGGCAAGATCACCGTGAGAGGCACCTATCAACGGATACGGATTGATGGGCTTCTCGAAGTTGTGGAGTCTTGGGGAGGGGGGCAAAGAACTATGAGGCTGAGTGCTGGGGGCTGGCGGGGCTTGGCTCGAAGCTTGACCCCAGAGTGCCAGACAGACCCCTTGGGCACCTGGGCAGGTTCCTGCTGTTGCTCAGCGAGGCTAAACAAAAAGCTGCCTTGCCTTGCACGATCTGACGGGTAACCGGCTACCCTGGGGCCTTGACCAGTTGCAGCCAGCTTGGGCGGCTGAGCTTGAGGCTTGAGCAGCATTGAAGCATCATCGTCCAGGCAGCAGCTTTGTGGCCCTATGGTCCCTATGGTGAGATCTGCCCGTCCTGCGCCTTCCGGTTTTGGCGACCGACGTCCTGACCATTTGGCCGTGCCGAGCTGCCACCAAGACACCTCTCGACTGCACCCGTGGACGGCACCGCCCTTGGCTCCACTGCAGCTCCGGCGCGACTCAACACCACACGGAATCCCAATCGGCAGCATTGCGCCATCGCGCTCTTGCATGCCGCCCGACTGCGCGTCACAGCACTGTACACGACGCCCGCCCACCACAACGCTGCTCCTGCCACAGCACACTCGACTGCAAGCAATTGCAAGCATGCCTTGAGACGCACCGTATTTGCTTGCAATTGGCCTACTGCACTACCACAAGTACGCCTGACAATGAGCAATATCGGCGCAGGCTGACGAGCTCCGGCCCCGGCGCATTCCCAGCACGCCGCTGCCGCTCACCATGTACAACCAGGGCAAGATCATGCGCCGCCTTCTCGGCCGGCCCACCGCAGACTCCTCGTCCTCTGCCAGCAATGATCCCTCCCTCGGCGCCACCAGCTCGCCTACTGTCCCGCTCTCCTACCGCCCTTATGCCTCACAGACTGCCGTCTATCCCGCCGGCGACCCCATTGCCTGCATCGACCGTTCCGCCGACGGGCATATCGCCCTCCTGGGTGGGCGCCATATTCTCCAGACAGTCCATGTCGATGGCCTGCAGTTCAAGAAAGGCGTGGACGTGAGGGCTGCCATCGGAGGACAGCCTGCCGGCAAGGCAAGCGCAGTCGCCTCCATCGCAGACCAGTTCTCCATCAAGGACGCCAAGCTCAGCAACTCTAGCACTGGCAGCGAGCCCACAATCTTCACAGCCTGTGCCAATGGCAAGATATTTCTCTACGACCTCAACCGCCTCGGTTCCAACACAAGTCCCGACTTCATCCAGGCACGCGAAGACTCCCGACAGGTCAACAAGCTGGACTTCAATCCTCACCGGGGTAATTGGCTGCTTGCAGGTGGGCAGGATGGTGTCGTCCGGTGTTTTGATGTTAAATCCCCCGTGTCTGGGCGATCTGGGCCGACTTTTCGCACGTTTCAATCTTTCCGCTGCAACGCAGAGGGTATCCGGGACGTCAAGTGGTCGCCCAAGGACGGCATGATCTTTGCCTGCGGCACAGCGTCTGGTGTAGTCCTCAAATGGGATATTCGCAAGCACAACACTCCACTCCTGAAGATCAATGCTCATGACACGCAACAGGGTGTGAGCTCGATCTCTTGGCATCCAGACGGTGATCATCTCATCAGCGCGGGGCTGGACAGTAAATGTCATGTTTGGGACCTGTCCAAGAACGCCGAGAAGAGGCAGAAACCTAAATTCACCATCTCGACACCAGCACCCGTTACAGCTGTGTCATGGCGTCCAGCTTTGTGGTCTGCGACTGCTCAGGGCAAGCGTGCAGCTCAGGTCGTGGTTTCTTACGATGAAGGAGGCAACACCAAACGTCATGGCATCAATTCCGTGCACATCTGGGACCTTGCACGCCCTTCGATGCCGTTCAAGGAGGTCAACATATTTGATCGTTGTCCTAGTGCGTTGCTCTGGCACGACCAAGATTTGTTATGGACAGTAGGGCAAGACGGTCTTTTTGCACAATGTGACGTTGCTTACGCGCCCAAGGTCATCGATCGGCAGCCATTGTCGAACCTGCACTTCTCATCAAACGGAGAGGTCCTGATGCTTTTGGAAGAAAGAGCTCGGCCACCAAGACCCCGGCCAGCCGCTGCAAAAGACAAGCATCCGACTTCGTCTTACAGTTCTAGCCCTACAGGTCCCATGCTAAGCATCAGTCGAAGTGACTCTGAGGAAGACGTCATTGCAAGCTTTCTTGCCCCAAGAAAGCGCAGCCACCATCGCCGGCGCACGACAGTCAGTCGGCCCAGTCAGAACCAACCGATAAGCACAACTCCACCATCTGGGACTGCTTCGGACGACAATCCAATTAACCTGGACCAGGCGATCAGGCTGACGGGGATATTCAAACCCCAGCAGGTTATGGCTATCGGACATGTCCCTGCTGCAACTAAAGCATCGGTCTACGAGTTCATGGCTGGGCAATATCTTGAAATCCTCCAGTCTGACCTTCCGCACCAAGCTGGCGGCCCACCGCTGAACGTCCGGGTCGGGAAGATCTTGGAGCAATATGCTCGAGCCGCGGAGACTATGAGTCAATTTCGGCTCGCACAGACTTGGCGTATCTTGTCGTACGCGATGGGTCTGCTCCTGACTAGGAGGTCACAATTTCACCTCGAGGTCCGGACCACAGGGAACAATAAGCGCAGGCAACGCTCGCCAGTGTCCGACTACCGGTCTGACCGGAGAGGCTCCAGTCTTAGAGGTGATGGTTCTTCATACGGGGATCACTCAGGAGAGACAGCCATGCGGAAAGCTTCCATGATTTCCACTGACAGTCGTCATTCTGCGAACAAGTCGTTGCTATCAGAAGAGCTTGACAGTGAATCAAATGTGCCAACACCACTTGCACGCCCCGTTGCAGAGGGAAGCGCTCAGAACGACTCCACAGGTGCGAAAAAGCTGACACCAGTCCTCGAAATAGAGGGCTTCAGCTTGCCGCCAGCCGCTCACGCACATGGAGACAGTCCTCGAAAAAGGCTTGATTCCACGCCTCTTTCGGTTGTTAGTGAGAACAGCCAAATGTCAAGTGTGGATGGCTACGACTTCTACGACGTGGATAGAGTCCGGGACATTCCTAAAGCCATTGATATGCCTAATAAAAAGGAACCACTGTCACTAGACTACGTTGAGTCGGGATCGTCCAATCCAAGACGGAGGGCAATGCATCGGCATGATTCTGACGAAAGCTTCGCCCAGATGTTCTCCGTCTCGGACAGTAGTAGGCAAGCCAGTATGCTGACAAGTTCGTCTGATGGGAGTACCAGCCGAGCGCGGCAGGTAACTCAGAACACGATTGGCAGCCAGGAAGCGGGCGATGGCGAGTTCGACAGCCGAATTAGAGGTCAAAAAATTGGCGAGTCGTCCGAAGACCAATTTAAGCGGCCAGCAATGCGGCCAAAGAGAGAAGGCTCTGGTAGTTCCAGGGACGATTTCATGGTTTCGCAGACGACAATCGACACGCTTGATAGCGACGTGACGATGCCTTCAGACGCCAGCTTTCCTGTGCGCGTGCGCACAAACTCGCCGCGTTCTTCTCGTCGCATTTCAGACGATCGTACTGGTGTAGAACGACCCGAGAATCACCAGTCCCCAACCATCACCGAGACGGACTTTTTGCCCTGGACTGAAGACCCGCCATACCCCTATCCCTTGCTCTCTGACTCCAGAGTGTCCAAGCACACGCCGCCAATCGACCCCTATGATCTAGTGAAGCGTGCGCTCGCCCATGAGTCGAAGCACTCTGCGCTCCATGCCTCGGCTATGATTCTTTTACTCAAGCCCCTTGTGTCTGACGATGTGATCGACTCATATCAGGCACTAGCAATCCTGCGCCAGCACCACAGCCGCCTGATGAGTACGAAGTGCTTCGTGGAGGCTGCCCTGCTGCGGAACTTGTGCGTGCAGGACTGGCCGGATGGTCTGGACATGTGGGGAGAGAACTACAACGCAGTCTTCTTGCCTGCGCAGGAAAAAGTCGTGGCTCCTTATGTCTGTTCGATGTGCCACAAACCGCGCGAAGTAAACAAGTCTGATCCAAATGGACAAGGAATTTGGAAGTGCGAGAGGTGCAAAGCTCTCATGGCGCCTTGCGCCATTTGTGGACACCGAAATATGACATCCAGTCTGACGACCCCAATCACAATTGCGGAGGGCTTCAAACAAGACGCCGATGCTGAAGAAGATGCTGAAGAAGATACAGAGCTATCAACATGGTGGTATTGCCCAGGCTGTGCTCATGGAGGACACGCAACTTGTTTACAGCAGTGGCACGCCGTCACGGGACCTGGGACCTATACATCAGCAGCGTTGGAATACCACACCCGCAACCGCTTCTCTGAATCACAACACTTCCAGTCCGGCCAACCTCATAACCAACATCACACTCGCGATTCACAATCCGGTACGGCAGCATCATCGCGTCCAGGCTCGAGACCCGCGTCACGCCCTTCCTCGCGACCTTCTTCTAGGCCTGCGTCCCCGATCCCGAGTATCCCGGACCATTACTATCCGGACACTTTGAGTGATGGGTGCTGTCCCCTTGATGGGTGCGGTCACGCATGTCTTCCCGGACGCTGGCGCAACGAGATCCTGTCTGCGCGCACGGAAGAGCTATGTCGTGTGGTCCGCGAGCAGACCCGCGGCACTATCGGGATGATGGGTTCTGCTCCAGGCAGTGCGGCGGCGTCGTTTACAGGAACAGGTGGCATTGCTGTGCCTGGCGGGCATAGTAAAAATACCAGCATCGGACCTGGTGTAATCCCTTCCGCCGCATCTTCAGCAAGCGCGGGTGGCATCAGCGAGCGCAGGGTAAGCGGTAGCGCAGTAGACGTGAGCAACGGCAGTATGTTCCGGCCCAGTAGTCTCGGTGGCGGCGATGGCTTCGCTGCCATCTCAGGCGGAGTCGTCCGTGGTGACACGGTTGACTATGTCCCGCAAAGCAGGGCGGTCGACTCTGTCCGCGAGACGTTGAGTAGGACCGCCGGAGGAACCAGTGCGGGA
This sequence comes from Microdochium paspali, assembly GCA_031142775.1. Classification (NCBI taxonomy): domain Eukaryota; kingdom Fungi; phylum Ascomycota; class Sordariomycetes; order Xylariales; family Microdochiaceae; genus Microdochium; species Microdochium paspali. The sequence continues at coordinate 3,821,542 of JAVBIV010000003.1, forward strand.
AGCACCTCATCACCTGGCCTAGGCGGGATCGGGCTAAGCAGCGCAAGCGGAGGCGGGGTCATGACGCTCAGCTCGAGTCCCGGCGTCATGCTAGAATCATCTCCACTGCTTACCGGTGTGCTGAGGACTGCGTCTTCTTCAGTTAGCGCTGGTTCCGGCTCTGGATCGGGAAGCACAGGCGGCATCCTCGTTACTGGGGGCGCAGCGGGCGAGACAGGTGATGGCACATCAACAGGCCCAAGCACAAGCAGCATGAAGGGCGCTTCTAGTAGCGCTGGCAGCGTAGTAGGAGGAGGCGTCGGAGCAGGAAGAGAGCGCAGGAAGAGCGTCAAGTTCGCCGGACCCAGAGGGGCTGCGTTGGTCGGAGGTACTGACAGTGGTAACGACGATAGCGTGGAGGATAGTATCGCTGAGTAGCAGCAAGTACCCAAAGGTCCATCCGTGGTGTCGGACCATCGTCGACTGGTATACAGTATACTGTTTATATATACAACCCGAGCGCCCCCTCTCCCCCCTTTGAAAATATTCCTAATAGGCGAAATATATAGTCAAAATGAGACATGCTTGTCGCCACAGCCTATTCGGGTCTCTGGTCAGGCGATTTATACCCCTTTTGGACACGAACAACCTCGGCTATCCCAACGAAACCTCAGTAGGCTCCGGCTACGAAATCTGTGGAGATTAGAGCTAGTCGAAGCGTAGCTGAAATAGAATACTTCTCTTACCATAATGGTAGCAATGTAAGTAAAAGTATCCTCGATCGGCTTTAGAACATACTGGGCTAGTACTTAGCTAGAGCCGCCAAGAATGTACCACACTAGCGACAGGGGGAACTGCCGGGGAGGGGGGGAGGCAGAATGTATCGGAGCCTGCTCGGGTTTCGTGAGATAGCTTTCTTTAGGGAAAAAGAAAGGAAAAGAAAAGAAAGAAAAAAACGTGTGCGGTTTCTTGCATGGCCCTTTAACGTGGCGTGAGCAAATCACATGTCGCATAGTAGCAAGAAAAAGAAACGGCCTCTCGATGAATTCATATGTGCTGTGGAGCGTGAATACCTCTTTGTTTCATTCCCGGAATGGAAAGAACTCAATATGTACATGTATCTCTCGTTCTCTCCTCTCTCAAGAGATTAGTGTTCCCCGATTTACCTTCCTGCTATCGGATCTTAGACGAGGCGCAGACTGTTTTCTTCTGTACGATTACTACTTAGTGTCAGGCACCAACGTTTTCCCTGAGCCCCTTTGTCCGCAACGTCATTGTCGCGCCGTCTGCGAAGGGTATATCAAAGACTGGCGGCGATGCTGAGACCGATACTGACTCCGAGGAGACGGAGCTACTGCCTAGCATGAGGCCCTTCGCGGTTATGCCGCTTGGTGGTGCCAAAGTTGCTTGATCACTGGCGTGGTTGTCATTATTGCTATTATCGTTGTTGTTGTTGTTTCCCTGATCCGTCTGGGTTGTTTTCAGACCGCTCCCTGCTGAAGCCCTGAAAACAGCCTGGCGGAGTTGTTCGGCCTGTCGCGCTGCGACGCCGCCAATGTCGCTGTCTATGCTGGCTCGACGACTTCCAGTGATAGAGTCGCCGTCTATACTGCTGCCAGCGTCATCGGTCACAATACCTGCTAGAGGAGACAGGGGACCACCACCAAAGCCAGCAGCGCCAGGAAGGCGCCCTTTCATCCTCCCCGCCCATAGACCGCGGACGCCGCCGCGCTTGCGCTCGGGGACCTCTTCTGTGCCTGCACTGCACACGTACAGGAGGTATTTCAGGTTCGGCAACGTGTGTCGGATATCAACGACCTTGAGGCCTGCGGATGCGCAAAGCGTCTCAATATCTTTGTTGAGCAGAAACCATCCGTAGTCGAAGCGGTACTGAGCAGTTGCGCCGCCGCGGAGGAATAGCGGAAATTCGCGTAGGGCATCAGCAATGACAGAGATGTCATCTCGGATACTGCTACGCGAGCCGAATGGTTGGATCGGATACGGCAGTGGGACCGACAAGTAGAATTGTAGCGCATTGACGAGTTGGGCGACGTAGCCAAGTGCCGCGGAGAGGGCTTCTTCTGTAGCAGAAGACGATATCGGATCATAGTCCGTGTTGAGCAAGGGAATGTCGCATATGCGAAAGGACAATGGCGTGCCAGACGCATCTGGAGTGATGGGGAATATCCGAGACAAATCTTCGCATATACGGTGTCTCTGTCCATGTATGCTTTCGCGGATCGTGCCGAGCGAGGCTAGGTTGGGAGGCAGCTTAGTCTCTGCGTGCTTCACATCAGCTTCAGCCGCTTCCTGGACCGCTTTGCCTTCAGCCATTGCTTCCCGCCGGGCCCTGATCGAGTCCTTCAGCTGCTGGCGCCGTACCTGGGCCGCATTTACCGCACGCCCCTGCGCAAGGACATATTTTGAGGCCATGGCAGCGGACTCTTGTGCTTCTGGGACCGGATCAGCCGGTGTCTCCTCAAGAATGGCATTGATCTGTGCCGTCAGGCGCTCTCTAGTCGCCAGAGCATCCTGGATCGAGTTCTCGAGGTTTGATAGCTTCATGAGGGCATTATAGGAAGATGTGGCCAGCGGTGGCTGCTGCTTGGGTTTGGGTCGCTTGCTCGAGAGGTCGAGGCAGTACATGCCGTCTGTGAGGTGGAAGACGAGACAATTGGGCGGGAAGCGGCGATTCCGGAGGGTGTCGAGGTAGTTGAGACTGCGCAAGTCGACATGCTGAGCCAGCACAAGCGACCAGTTGTCGTTATGTCGCGCCCAGATCTTGACTTTAAGCTCTGGCAGGCGCGTGACGGCAGGGCCAGCATCGGATAAGTCAAAGAAGGCGAAGTTTGCATTGACGGACCGTTCGGCAAGCTCGCTGATGTAGACGGGTCCCTCGTAGCCCTCGCAGTGGATTGAGAAGAAGACATCGGCGGCTCTGGTGTCGACAGTCTGCTCGAGCTGGCGCTGGCGCGTCAGGGGACTGGCACCGGCGAGAGTGGTGCTCCGGCGGCGCAGTGTCTTGGGCCGCGGTCGCAGGCTCTCAGACGAGGCCGAGTGGTGGAGGACGGGAGGCGCATTGGTGGTCGACTTGGCGTGAGAGACGGCAGAGGAGTCTTCGGGCAAGGCATCGAGCTTAGCATGCTTGCCGAGGCCAGCCTCGAGATCGTCGGCGGGCCGGTCGCGGGGCCTGGTAAGGCAGAGGTTGCGCAGGTAGATGCCCTCGAGGTGGCGCAGGCGGCGGTTCTGGGCGAGCATCACGGCTTTGGGACAGCCGCAGGCGCTGTGCGGTGCAGCCGGGAGGCAGACAGAGGCATGGACGGGAGGTTGTCGCGGTGAGGTTGTCGCGGGGAGGGCGAGCTCGAGTGTCGAGGCTCAGGTTGAGGCTCGAAGATGTTTGGGTTGTGTGTGGGGAAGAGCTTGGGGGATGCACGCGCAATGACGATGCTGGTCTCGATCGCTCTAGCCTCACCTTGCCTTTGCCTTCCTTGGGGGCGGCGGGTCCCGACTCGCTCCCCAGTCTCTGGAGCTGCAGCTGCAGGAAGTACAGGTGTGCAGGTGTGCAGTGTGCCTGCTTCTGTCAAGTAATTAAATATTTACCCAACCACCCCTGGGGACACTGAACCCTGAGGACTTCGGACCCTGGGAATGCTGTCGATTGTGTCTTGCATGTCCGAGTTGCCAAGCCCACTTCTGTATCATCTGCAGCTGGCCCGGAACAGCTCGTACTTGACTAAATGTTACGCTGCTATTTTATCGTCGCACCCCTCACGGCCGGACCGAGCCTTTTGGTCTGAGCTCAACTTTTCCACCTATGTTCCCTGTCTGGGTCAACATGACCGGCTCAGGTCCAGGCCAGGCTGTTCTCTCACAAGGTGAACAATGGGCATAAAACACTTCTTATCTGCCCACTCTGGCGCAGATGAGTCGTCGTGCTCTGCCCAGGCGCGAATCTCCTCCCAGTCCCTCCAGTACCACGCCTCGCACTTCTCTGGCTCTGCAACCACGGCCTGAGCATTCTCGTCCTCCATCTTGCACAGCACAAACAACGTGATGTAGTGCTTCTTCAGGTCGTGCCACACGCTGTTGGTCACGCCTATCAACTTGACTGGCTTGACCCTGAGCGTTGTCTCCTCGAGCGTCTCGCGGGCTGCGCAGGTGAAGAAGTCCTCTCCGTAGTCAAGGTGGCCGCCGGGGAATTGCCAGGTGCCTTTGTCAAAAATGTGTCAGTTGTCAAGGCTTCGGTTTCGGTTATGTTGGCTGTGGGCGTCATACCTGAGCCGTGACTGCTTAGACGCTTTCCAAACAAGAGTTTGCCCTCTGAGTTGCGGATGACTGCTGCCACGCCGACGCGGGGTGGCGGGCCGTCTGGTGCTACAGTCATTGTTGGGGTCTACGAGATGTCTCGTACAAGCTTGATCAAAGATTGCTATCCCGACGACGTTTCCACGGAACAGTTGGGAAGTGGGAGCTGCCAACCTGCTAAAATGCAACTTTGAACATGGGATGAGTCAACGTCAACTTGCACATCTACATCGCGCAAGGTGGGATGTGCCCCACTGTCCGACATCGCGCCTTCCACTTCAATTTCCACTTCTACTTATCCTATGAGCGGGCCTTCCTGTTCTTTGTCCCTGGGATCAGAATCAGAGCTTGGGCATCATTATCATTTTCTGATATAGATTCAGACTCGCCTCATAATTGATACTATTTTATCACACCCCCACATTCCACAGTCGTGACTTGACCCTCGGCGATTCTCGAGGCACAACGTCCAATGGCCAGGCAGAGTCCTTCGAGTCTTGGCTGCCAACAAGCCCACAACAGGGATTCTCTACAGTTACCGCTCTTCCACCAGAGACAGGCTCCCATCTTGACATGCCTTCTCAGCGTCGTACAAGCTCAGTTTACCAGAAGTCTCCCTAGGTCGCCCTGTCTGTCCACGGCTTTTTAGAAAATATATAGAACAACCCAGGAACCGCCACTCAGCCCCCTTGAGCATGAACACCGCCGACGCTCAGCACGACAGATCCGACTGTAGTAGTCATTGCTCGCCATACCGCATCACGGACCAGGATCGCTACGGCACACCAGTGCCAGCATGGGACCCCCACAGCTGCTCGACATGTGCACCTATCACCGTCCTGGTAGGCCCTCGAGCTACATACACGCACGCCTTCCCTATGAGTGCCTTTATTGCAGCCCTTCCCAACGCAGAAGGAGCTGCAAGTCAAGCTAGTGGACCAGGACCTTGCAGATTCATCGAGTGGTGCATGCATACCCTCGATATCCAATGGGGCCGACCCAAGAGTGGTGAACCGTTGCTGTCCCGGATACTCAAAGTACCAGGGAGACTCGAAGGGATGAAGCTTGTCGTCAAGACGAGTGCTACAGCGACCATTGGGCCGACAGTTTCGGGCGATAGAGGCAGAGACAAAGGAGCGTCACAGGAAAAAGTCATCATCTCGTTCGCCTTGGAGGGAGCATCGGAGCTGGCCAGAAAGGTGACACAAACATTCAAAGTGCTTGCCCGAGAAGGTACAGACCTGCTTTCATTTAAGTTGGAATATCTTGGAAGGCCGGCAGAGTTGACATAGAATCTCTTAGATGAGCCTGCAGCCGTACATTTTGCCTCGCGTCCTGTTCGTCCGGTAATGCAGTCGTTGGCTGGGCAATTGCAAAACGCCATTGCAAGCCGCATGAAAACTTACGAGCGCACAATAAGGATGACAAACACGGACAGGGCCCCGCCAACAAGACTGGTTGATCTCGGACCGGATCCTCAGCAGATTAGTCCTCGTTTGGTGATGACTGTACCCGGATGGCGTGAGAACTATCTGTGTCTCAGTCAGTTCAAGAAGCTAAATTCTATGTCGTACGAAGCAGATGGCTAACCCAATGGTACCAGGTTATTGTTGGGGCGGTGATCAGCCTTTGAAGTCAACAACCGAAAACATCACGTCCTTAAGCAGTTTCTCTGGTTTCCCGTACCAGAATCTCCCCAGGACCCTTCAGGATGCCTGCCTAGTGACCAAGCTCTTGGGTCAACGGTACATTTGGATTGATGCCCTGTGTATTGTGCAGGACGACCCCACCGACAAAGTCCGCGAGATACCAAGGATGCGAGAAATATACCGTGGTGCCTTGCTCACTATTACCGCAAGTCGGACGAGCAGCGCGTCAGAAGGGTTTTTGCAAGATCGGGTTGGAGGCCTGATCAAAGGAAACTGTGCATTTGCGTTCAAGTTCGGGGTGCCAGAGAAGCCACCGCAACCACAAGCAACGAGTGCCACAGCCTCTGCGCCAAACAATAATAGCGAATTGTATGATACCAAAACTCAGGCAAATCTTGAAGGGTTTGTCTTGCAGGGCTTGGTCTCGATATTCCTGCCCACATTCGACCTGAGTGATGATCCTCCGCGAGAGCCTCTCCAGACTCGCGCATGGGCATTCCAGGAACGACTGCTCTCTTCACGCGTGTTAGACTTCTCGTCCTTTCAAACGAGTTTGCAGGACGAGATGACTGGCTCTGGACTACTCACGGACGGTGGCTGGATTACAAATGTAACCACAACAAAAAGTCTTGGAAGTTTGTCAGGCATCATTCGTCATACAACAATCATTACGCCCGGTACGGAGGCTTTAGTGAAGACTGCAACGGTCGCATCGGATTTAGGAATTTACCATCCTGGCTATCAAAATGAAGTCTGGGCTATGGTGGTGAGGGAATACACTAAATTAGATCTTACGGTACCATCAGACAAACTGGTTGCTTTCGAGGGACTTGCTGAATGGTTCGGGCTGTGGCTTAGCGCACTGGGTACACAAGCCTCTTCAAGTCCGCCCATGGAGACGTTATTGCCAGCAGATACACAAACCCGATACCTTGCAGGAATATGGAGTCACCACCTTCCCGCAAGTCTGATGTGGCATGTCAGCGCCAAGCATAACCATGCCTTCTCATCTCTTGGGACCGTGAGTGGTCAGCAAGACGGCTTTGGCATCTTAGCTCAGCCTACTGTGTCACTACCGCCCAGACGTCCGAAAACCTGGCGGGCACCGAGTTGGACTTGGACTTGTATCGACACATCTGTAGAGATCCCGCATCAACTTGATGCTCGTCCTGACAGGCAAAATTGGCGGATCGGGGAAATCACAGCAAGTGTCCTAGACACAAATGTTATCATGACGGTGGAGACAGATTCGTACGGGCCAGTGTCGTCAGGTCACCTCATTTTGGAAGCACCAATGTTTCCAGTCGTGTGTCAACGCAACTGGGATGAGACCAGCGGCAGTATTTGGGCGATTGACGGCCTGAGCGGCGCGAGTTTCGGGTCCGCAGTATTTGATGCAAGGAGTGTTGACGACGAGGCACGGCTCTGTAATCTTGACGAGCAGACCGGCCTTTCTAGCATGGTCGCTCCGGGCAAGAACAGGGGCACAGCCCCTTTATTCCGGGCATGGTGTTTGCAGATTCTCGTCCGTCCGGCACGAGGAATTACTCTCAACAATCCCGATCCTCGTATCACGGAGAACCTTGGTGGTCTGTTGATTCTGCCTGTGCCGGATCAGGACGAGACCACGTATACCCGCATAGGCATATTTGAGACCGAACTGCGGGCTGCTAAGCCGCACGTGTCTTTCGAAGCGATCGAGACTTGGAAGGCGGGTTTCAAGAGGCGAAGGATCAAGCTAATCTGACGGTTCCTCTTGCTGTAGAGGATGACAACATCGGGCTATCTGTACCATGACGAGGCATGGAGTAATTAGCACGCACAGCCACTGCATGAATATGTTTTGTGTTCATGTTAGCAGCACATGAGAACTCCAGGCGAAGCTAGCTTATCCTAGCGAACCAGCATGTTGCGAAGCCCATTTAGGGGGCTGGTCGCCGTCTTAATCCACCGAGCCCAATTCACCTGACGGTATATCCCGAACGACCCTTCTCTATAGACAGCGTTCACTGATACGTATTGGGAGGACAGTACCGAAGCTAAATCAGACATTGTCGAGAATGCAGAGAATGCGAATAAGGCAGGATGGCCGGGAATTCTCCAAACCCTGAAGAAGAATACATCACCACAGTCTCGTGCTTTTGCAAATGTCGATATTTCCCGTAGCACGGAGCCCATGCCAATCGGATGATACAAAGTACTAGAGCGCCTTTCGGGCACGAATCCAGGCCGGGCTATCCGATATTATGGGAGTCATTCCGCGCAGCCCTGGTCCCTTCCACTCGCAATTCCATGGTCGGCGAACAAACATGAAACAAGAAACAAATGCGGCTCAGCTGCGGGCTGTGGGCGTGGCTAGTGCTGATTGGGGCTATTTTAACCGGGTGCAGGTCAAGCCGAAACACATTCGCGCGCTGGCGGGTCCCGGACGGCCGGCGGCAAAGTTGCCTTTTGCTTGATTGAGTTGTACAAGTCGTGCAGAATGTCAGCCGTTGGACAAGTATCAACCAGGACCATCTTCAGAACAAAGAAAGAGAAGTATCCAAGAAAAAGAAAGAAAGAAAGAAAGAAAGAAAGAAAGAAAGAAAGAAAGAAAGAAAGAAAGAAAGAAAGAAAGAAAGAAAGAAAGAAAGAAAAGAGGTAAAGCGCACAAAAATAACAGCGTTGGCTAATAATCTAAGTAGGGATCAACTCATTAAGAGACAAGTAGGCGACCCCCCCCCCTCCGGAGCATTTGGGATACAGCCCTGTGAGACCCCTGTCGTCTGCCATGCTGGCACGCGGAATATGCGTGACGGAGTGCAGCACCACTCTTTTCTTTGTCCGATGACAAGGGACGGAACCCCGAGGTGTCTGGATTGCCCATCTGTGAGGTATTCTCCGTGAGGAATTCTCCGTGATTGAGCCCTGTGATGTGTTCCGGGACCATTTGGAGAGACATTACCACTTCAGGTCACCCGGGGGCCGATGCTTCACTGGCACGGCTCGAGAAGTTGTCCACGTGTTTACCAAGCTCCCAAACAAAGCAGAACATACCGGCAAGAGCAGCGGGCTTCTTTCGGACGCGTTTCGTTTCCTTGCCCGCCTGCATCTCACACACATGCCCGACAGGCTGCCTCTTCCTGAATCCCATCTCGGTCGTGCAACTCGTTCAGCTCGAGGATCGAGTCTCCACAACAGGGCAGGTTCACCCCTGCAAGGCCATCGTAACTTGGATCCAGGAACGCCCCTGGGCGGACAGGATCTGCGGATTGCCTGCATGGTGCTGGCTAGCGCCGCTGGCTGGCTGCGGCTCGGGGCTCAGGCTCAGGGGGGCCTGCCTCGTTGTCACGGGCTCGGCGTGTAAGTGAGTAGAGCCTCACCGTGACTGGATCATCTGACAGCCAAGGAAACAATGCAGCAGCAATTTTGGTTGACGTACACGGCCAACATGGCTGTCGCTGTTCCCAGGTTCCCGACATGTTGGCCAGTGGTCTAGTTCACATGGCAACATAAAGTAACACTATTTCCCAGTCTTTTTTCGAGTCTTCTCACCAATCCCTTGGCATTCCAGAAAGACATCTCATTCGCTTTGACTGAAAATGTTCACCAACTCCCTATTCCTCCTGGCAGCAGCCGGGACTTTGACCATGGCCTCACCCGTCATCAACACCCCTCCGAGGGCCGTCTCGCCTTCAATAACGCTCAACACTCGGCAGACCACTGGTCGTGCCCGAACCGCCCTCGAGGGCATGCAAGAGTACTACAACTCGACGACCGGGCTCTGGGAGACAGCCGGCTGGTGGCAGAGTGCCAACTCCCTCACATCTCTGGGCGACTTCGCCCTTGCCGGGCTCACCTCGGACGTGCAGTACCGGACCATATTCGAGAACACGTTCGCGCGAGCACAAACCAGCGGTGCCAACGTAGTCAAGGCCCGGAGCGACAAGACCGACTTCTCCACGGTCCCGCGATCAACTCCCCTAGACACCCGCTCCCCTTCACCCTCATCAGACTCCCACCGCCAGTCCCTCTCAGCTACCCGCCGCGCAGCCCTGGGCCACGCCGACCCAGCCGCCCTCGCCCTCAACGCCGAGCGCGGCTTCGCGGGCTTCATAAACGAGTACTACGACGACGAAGGGTGGTGGGCCCTCGCGCTCCTCAAGGGACACGACCTCGGCTTCGGCCCGCAGTACATCAACATGGCCAACGGCATCCTCGAGGACATGGCGGCCGGCAAGTCCCCCTGCGGCGGGATATTCTGGAGCAAAGAGAGCGCCTACACCAACGCCATCGCCAACGAGCTGTACCTCGCCGTGGCGGCGTCCATGGCGAACCGGATCCCCGATTACAAGGAGCACTACCTGGGCCTGGCTTCGGCGCAGTGGGAGTGGTTCAAGGGCAGCGGGATGATCAACGCGCAGATGCTCATCAACGACGGGCTGTACGACTGGAACGACAGCGACGCGGCGCGCAGGTGCAAGAACAACGGCGGCGCGGTCTGGAGCTACAACCAGGGCGTCATCCTCGGCGGGCTGGTTGAGCTGGCCAAAGCCACGGGGGACATGAGCCTCATCGACGACTGGGCGAAACCCATCGCCAGGGCGGCCATGGCGCACCTCACCAACGCCAACGGCGTCCTCGAGGACCCGTGCGACCCGTCCAACATGTGCGGCGGCGACGGCGCGCAGTTCAAGGGCGTCTTCATGCGCAACCTGGGCTACCTACACAGGTCCTACCCGGAGCAGGACTTTGCCGACTACATCGCCCGCCAGGGCGACTCCATCTGGAACAAGTCCCGCGACGGCGACAAGTTCGGCCTCCGCTGGGACGGGCCCTTTGTCGAGGCGAATGCCGTGACAAACGACATCGCCCTCGACGCTTTCGTCGCGGCCGAGTCGCTCTGAAAGTTTGGTCCCGGGTTTTTCGCTCTTTACTTGGACAGGAATTGACCATGATCCTTTTCGTTTTCTTTTTGTATATACATATAGACTGTTCAGTTTTGAATGTTACGTACATACATAGATAGACATATACATATACATACCCTGTACAAACGCGAGTGTCCTCTCAAGCCTCTTTCTTTTTATTCTCCTTTCTCCCACTTCCTACAAACACAACGAATATATCCCAACACCCCATATATATATAGAAACATCTGCGTCGAAAAAGCCATATAGAAAACTTCCATCACCCTGCCCCCCCTCCCCCCCCCCTCCAACAATACATCCCATCCCACGGTGCACGCCCAAACTCCAGCTCCAAGCAGCCAGGCCAAGACTAAAGCCTCACGTATACACAAATTTGTCAGGCACGGCGCTCAAGAACACCCTTGTGTCCCGTGTCTCGCTCGAGACAGCTATGCTGAACATTTCACACATGAGAGACGAGTGGGAAGGTGGTTCACAAGGGGGGGGGGAAAAAGAAGCAAAAAAGAGAGAGAAACCCCCAGACATCAGTCAAGTAGGCAGGATTTCTGGCAAGTAGCTACAGTGAGCGAGAAGCAATTTTACGCCTCGGATTAAAAGACTTGATTTCACTGTTAGAAGGGGAATCGGATATACTCATTCGTCGAGATAAAAATATCATCCCTCCTCCCTTTCTCCTTTCTCCTTTCTCAGGGTTACAAATTGGGGCAGTCCTTGCGTTCAGCCAAGATGGATTATCCACACCCCGATTCGACAGCAACAGGCACTCAATTCATGGGTAGTATTACCCAGGGGACCAAATTTCATCATGGCAGAGTACAGCAGCAGAAAGAAATTAGACTGAAAATGAACAAGACCGCATGCCCGGCGTTCTTGAATTGACAAATTTTGTACGATCCATAGTTTTTGTTTGTTATCCAGAACCGAACCGAACCCTCCACAACAGTGAGGGTCAAAAGGATGCCAGAAAGAAACAGAATTTGTGTGAGTATGAAGTGTACATGAATCTCCCGCGGTTCCAGCGCCAACACCGGAAGCCAGAGCATAAACTTTCGTCCAAATCTTGGAGAAACTGGCTGCTATTCAGCCACCATTGTCTTTGGCCGGACAGTAGACATGATTTGCCAGAAACAAATAGTTCTTGGCCTTTCCTTCAACATTAAGTGTCTGCTGTCAATTCAAGTGACAACAGATGTAATCGCCCCCTATCCCCTTCGAAGCAGAATTGGTGTCTAATTCGGGTCGTCATCGTATCGGAATGCTCGTCTCTCAAATACGCTTTGCTTCGTCTTCGGCGTCCTCACACTCTTGATCCCCATCCCCTGAACCATTCCATATGCCGTTATAAAGGTCTGATATTTACTGGACGTTCGATGCTTTCAACAGCTGTGTTTGGCTGTTGTCGTCCGATTGAAGTGAATGGTGTGGGTATCATGACTTGACCCTTTCGATGAGCCTCTCGTAAAACATGCGCGTGCAATGCGGAACTGAAAAATGCTGGTGTCGTCGGTATCGTGACCCGCCCGTCGAAGATCGTGACAGCGCCACACGCCGCCGCCGTTGTCGTCGCTGGCTCAATTCACACGCATCCCCGGACTCTGGCTTGTCGATCTTCCTCTTCTAGGAGAAGTCCTCGGCGGCAGCCCCTTCCATAAGCCGGTCAATTCTCTGCATGAGCTCTTTCGTCTCGCGAGCGAGCTCGAAAGCGATCGGCGGCAATGTCTGCGTCCACATGCGCCACTCGCGGTCGCCCGCTTTGAGACCACGCGAGGTCAGGTCTTTGCCCTGGTCACCGGCTTCGAAAAGTCGCTGCCTGCAGGCCGAGAGACGGTCTTGAATGTCTTCTGTCCGCTCCACCGTCTCAGTCTCGTAGAGGATATTATTCACAACTTCGCCTACAGCGTTAATCTGCGCATCAATCTCCTCCATTGGAGTGTCACGGCGTACGTAATCGACAAGTGTCTGGATGCTCTGCACCAGGTTGTCGGATTGTCCACTGATGTAGTGTCTCAGGTCTTCGAGATCACTGCCGTTTTGCGCCGGCGGATAACCGTTGACTGGGCCGCCGTAGGATTCGGCACCATTAATGTTGCCGTTGCCATTAGTCGACTGCCTGGGGGAGTTCATCGGACTGTATGCGGATGACACGGCACTATTGCGTTGTCCTGCCATACCCTGGAAGGGTTTTACAGGCGCCAGGCCTGCGATCGCTACCGTGCCGTCAGGTTGTGACATTGCGGTCGTCCGGTTCGAGAAGAAGCCCGTTGAGTCTACTGGTGTGGCTGTGCCATCGTCGTCGTCCTCGAGCTCGCCCGCTGGCGTAGCCTTGATCTTGACCGTCCTTAGCAGCTCGACTACCGCAGCGACTAGATGCGATGCAGCAGCATCCAGGAGGGATACTGGAGACATGCCAGCAGCAGCTGCGAAGTTCTTCGACGCAGTAATGAGGTTGTTAGCTGTCGCAGAGACGCGGCTCTTAAGCTTAGCCTGGGGTGGTGGAAGCTCAGCGCCTGCAGATAATGGCGCCTCAATATCTTTGATAATTCGGCGCACACTAACAACGACAGGCTTCATGTGATCGATGACCTTCTCCGGAACGTTATTCCTCGCACCCTGCAAGAGTTCGTCCACTGCTATCTGGAACTTGGTGACGTGCACGTCCTTGACCAGGCCGCCATCTTGCATGAATCCTTGCTCCTGCAGGTACTTGCTCGCGTCTTGCTCAATAGTCAGACCAATCGACGACGTGCGCAGATTCCGTAGCTGCGTTTTTGTCCTGGCATATCGGCTGCGCCAGTCGTGGACCTCCTTCTCCAAGCTCTCGACCATTTTCTCGAGCTCATTTTGCCGTTCCCATGATGGCGTGTGCTGATGCGCGAGAGCTTTCATCTCTTGGAGGAACTGTCGGGCTTCCTGGCGCGCTTGCTCTGTGATTCGCTGCTGTTCTTCCAGAGACGCCCGGAGCTGCTCATTCTCGCGTGCAAGGTCGCCGCCTTGTGGAGCGGCTGATGATTGGGCTTTGGCGAGCTTATTCTCTAGGTCTTGCATCTCGCGGGCGTGGCCGTTTCTAAGATGGTCCATTTCACTACGCATCGTCTCATTAAGTCTTTCTGAATCCTCAAGCCTGCCCTCCAAGTCCCTGCGTGTATCGTCCCATTCTTTTTGCTGAGCATTAGATGTCGTCGATCTTGATCTTTCATCATTAATCTCGTCGTCTTTGCGTTTGAGCTGCTCGCGCATATTCTCAAGCTGTTCTCGCAGATCTCGTACTTGATTTTGGTAGTCGTCTATCACACGCTTGTCGGACTGTTCGCAGCAGGAATTAGCTAACAGTGACAAAATGAAGTAAAATAAAAGTGAAACATTAGTGTACATACCTCGTACATTGTGTTACTCCCCTGACTTCTCTTGCTCTCGCGCTTGGCGTTGAAAGAGGAATCGCCCTCCTCGGACCCGTCATCATCTTCCTCGACCATTGTGCTCTTGTTTGGCACAATGGTATTGCTCTGGAACTGCTTCGGCATGGGCCTATCATAACCTCCAGGAGGCATTCCAGGTGATGGCGGCGGGGGGTATTCTCCGTTCATCCTCGGCGGCCCAGCGGATCGGATTGAGCTGGCGTCGGAGGGCCTCCGCATCCCACGAGGAGCCATTCCATTGGGCGTGCCTGCCCTGCTCGGCGGCCCACGGCTGGCTGGGCTGCCCATTCTCGGGGGTTCGTCGGGGCCAGCAAACCGGGGTATCCTCCTTTCGAGCTCGCAAAATACATCTGTGGCGAGATCGCGGAACCTGGGCGGGCCGAGGGTAGACAGTTTTTGTCTCGCTTGGTTTCGCTTCGGGTGGAAGTTGTCCTCGGGCAGGAGTGACTGTGGAGGCCCCTGGTTAGGAGGAGCATTGGGTGGCCGCCTGCCAACCGCCTGACGGCGCATGAGCTCGTCAAAGACATCTGTAGAGAGCTCGAGGAATTGGACCGAGGAGAGTCGAAGGAGTTTGTCGCGAGCTTTGTTCGGGGGCGGCTGTGCCCGTCCGTCTTTGGAGGTTGCGGTAAGATAGCGCTTGAGGGCGACATAGTGCTCGCTGAGGACGGCCTCGGTATCCTCGCCGCGCAGACTGCGGCCGCTCTCGCTCCTGGCGTAGCTGGTCCTGGCGATGCTGGCGGGCGGGCTGGGGCCGCCGGTGCTGCGACCAGAGGGGAAGCCGTTCATGTTGGCGGAGCCGACGACAGAGGCAGTTGGTGATTTGAAGCCTCGGCCGGGGTCGCCATAGACTGATGGGGAGAATTCGCTGCCGCCGACGGAGATGGGAGAGAGGGGTGGGTTGCGCAGGTTCATCATCCTCGCAGAGGTGAGACGGGCGGCAGCACGGCGGTGCGACTCAAGAGGCTCTCAGCTGTCCGTCTTGACTTGTGTCGGCAGTCGGACGGACTTGTCGTGGAAGGAGCGGAGAGCGCCACACGCAACAAAGGGCGCTTCGAGTGTGTGACCTGGCGCACAATGTGCAGGTGCACCAAGGGGCCGGTATTGGAGTCTCAGACAGGCTATGCTACTCAGTGGGTGAGCAGGACGCTAGAGGTGGAAAAAGGGGGGCGACGGGATTGGCTGGAGACGGCCGCAGGATCGCATGAATCGCCTTCTGGTGCAGTGCAGTGCCGCGGGTGCTGGGTTGTGCTGGGTTATGCCGGGTTCCTGAAGCAGATGGGGAAGCTGCCTCGGTGCTGCACGCTGCCGGGCATGCAGCAGGATCTCGGGATTCTTCAAAGGAGTGTATGCGTGTCAGGTGTCGCGATGTTAGAGAGTGTGGGTGGCAAGTACGTGGCACGAGGAATGAAGGAATGGAGAGACGCGGAAGCGATCAAAGCAGAGCACGCAACATGGAATGCTGGAGTGATTAATTAGAGCACCTTACGCTGGACAACAACCAGGAAGGCGCAACGGGTGGTGGTGTGGTCTGGACCAATTTGGCGGATGCCTTGGGAGAGCCCTGGAGAGACCAACTGGAAGCACCTGCAGCATGGGAAGGTACGGCAAGTACTCCGTAATAGAGTAGAGAGCGAAAGGGGCTCCCCTGTAAGTTGTCCCGGTCTGGTCTGGCTCTCTGGAGGCAGTGGAGGCAGTGGATGCAGTGGAGTGCCCTCGAGTGGGGCAGAGTGGGCTAGGCTGGCTGGGCCTGGCTAGCGCGCCAGCGGCGGGTGATGAATGCCAGACAGAGGCTGGTATTGGACACTGCCAGGTTCACATCAAATCGCGGATAGCTGACAACAACAAGCAGACTCTTGTTATGCTCGATCAACGATGCCCTTTGTGGGTAGCATAGCCAGGGAACCAGCCCTCTCATTCGGCAGCATCCCCTGTCGCTTGCAACACCGTCCCTGGGTCATATGCACCCTCCATAAGCACATAGCACTAAGAGCAAGTCCCTCCTCTGGTTGTCGAGCATCAATGAGTAGATGGCATTGCCTGCGGCACGTGGCATCCCTCTGCTCTGTCCTTGACTGTCAAAATCGCCAGGCCCCCGGTGTCCGTCATCTACGCGGTACATGTGCATCATACGACACTTGCCGAAGCTGACATATGCCACAGACAAGCCACCCATGACGATGCCGGGCGAGGTTGGCGAGGAACTTCGAAAGGGGGCCGGCCGTTGGCGGTTATGTTACGCGGCCGTCATAGCCATGCCAATTAGTGCGTGGCCACGCAGGGATCCGCGATGAGGTGCTCTCCTGAGGTCATGCCTCATCAAGACCAACAACCCCTGTGCCGCTATTCGGTCTGGCTAGGGAAAAACCCAGGTAGCAGGCAGCCAGGTAGGCAGGCAGGCAGCCCCAAGCTCCTTCTCTCTCAACTTCTCCCCTAGACAGAAAGATGAAAAAGCCCCCCCCCCCCCCAAAAAAAAAAAGATCGACATTTACGATCCCCATGCCCCGCGGGTTGCCGCAACTAAACTGACCGCGAGCATCCCAGCGCACAAGATCGTCAAGCATGATCTTCCGATCCCGAGGCCTCCTGCTAAAATTAAAGACCAAAGCTTGGGAGCTGTCTTCAGTCACATGCCGCCTTCTCTACGTCACTCGCGCATTTGTAACACAGATGCTGTGCTCGTGGAGCAGGAACCTCACCATACGCAGCCGCTGCCAAATTCCCACCTTGGTTTCAAAATCTTGAAACCGCCGACTCGAGCAGCAGAAAGGCCAAGCGGTTAGCCAAGAGAGTTGTCAGTTTCCGTCCGAAGTCTAGTACGAAGTGCATACAATCTCGCTGCCCAGGGCCCTGGTGGTTCCCTGCCCACACGGCAACGATTTCGGTGGCTTGGAATCGCGGCTCTCGTCCTTCTCTCGCGCTCTCTCGTTTCCAACGGGCGGCCGAATTTCTGGAAATTGTGCTAGCCAGGGTATGCTTGTTCTCTCCCGCGTCTTAACGCCTTTGACCACGCGTACAGACGGGTACAGGCCTCAGGACAATCACACCTAACCGGGTCGAAACCTACTTGACTACATAAGAGCAAAGCATATGGCGGAATAATATGATGCCTCAATGGATATTATGCAAGACAGCGATAGCCCACGCGATGTCGGAGAGCTCCGCTGCTCCTCGGTCTCTGCTTTTTAGGTTTGCTGTACGTCTTGGGTCTCGCAACAGGGGCCCTTCAAACCTGGACTTGCAGACGGGGTTAAAATCCCAGCAGGTTCCACGAGATATCAATGTCCTTTTATGGTCGCGGACTCTCGACTTGTGTTCCGCAAGTGGGACGTCTTGAGTAAGTCCTCGCGACACTGGTATGAGGGCGGACTTCTTAGGCTAAATTGTGCATTGTCAAAATAAAAAGTCGCTGCGAGGGTATCTTTACAAGTGCTAGAAGAACAAAAGCTGCCAATACTGGCCTTCCGCCATGGGAAGAGGCGCCGGAAGACTCAGAACCACGCAAGAGTCCATGTCGCGGGCAAGTTAGGCCATCTCTCCTGCCACTCTCCAATGATCTCTGGAACGCGGTCGTCGAAGGACGCCCTGGCAGAAGCGCTGCCCATGTCAAACGCGCTGGCGCCCACGACCTCGCGCTCCTCCTTGGCAGCAGCATTAAGCGAGTCAGCCAAGTCGAGAATACCACGCCCACCGACGAGCGCCTCCTCGTGATTGTCCTTAATGTCGACATTGACAACATGGACGGGGCGGTTCAGCGGCGCGCCGCGGTTGAGCAAGTCATCAATCACGGCATCCCAGCATCGTTCTTCACAGGTGATAACCACGTCCACGACACCGCCCTCGACCCCTTCGCTACCTCTATCTGCGGACTGCTTAAGCCGGGGCACGCCTACCTGCCAGTCCTGCCACCGCTCCGGGCCGAACTTGATCTGTCTGTTTCGCCCGATCATCTTGAGCAGGCCGTTGGCCGTGTATAAGCGGTGGTCCTTCTCATCGAGCTCTTTGTATATTGAGTCGTACGAGGTCTTGTTGAATTGGTAAACGTTGGGCTGGGTGATCGATGGCCCAGGCAGGCGCACTAGCGAGCCTGTGCCAAACGATATCACGGGGTAGTTGGCTTGTGATAGCCGTAGGTGCGCTTCCATCGAGCTTTTGTTTTTCCCAGGGCCGGAATTAGTACACAGGTGTCCATGGAGTTCCGCAGGTCGACAGCCAGCTTTGCTTCTGTGAGCGCCAAGAGTTGACCTACCGGTTCTGATTACTGGCGCAGACGGTACAGAACTTGAGCTTGAATCCGCCAGGGTCTTCTCGCTCGCCGTTCGAGGCTGCCGCGCCAGCAGCGGACGCGCCATTCGCCGTCTCCATTATGTGAATGTGCTCGCAATTGGGCTTGATGGGCTCGTAGAACTCGCCGCTACACTCTGTTTTCAGGATGATTCCCGTTAGCAAGCCTGCTGAGCAATGTGCTTGGGAATGTATGGGAGAGTGGTGGAAAGGACATTTCAGATAAGTTGCGTATGGTAATAATTTGGGTGTCACCATTGAAAATCAGACAGCTCCAATAAGTTTTACATCATTGTCGAGGGGCCCACGAGTGTAAGGGAGGGGACATGAAAGCCCTAAGACTTGCAGTGACTTACATTTTACCTGAGAAAAGCCTGGCCCGCGATGTTGCCGTCACGATAGCACCGCTGCAAACAACCTGCGCGGGTCGTGAGATCGCGCGGACAGCTTCCTACCACGCACGTACAAACAGATGGCGCCGGAGTCGAGCGCAGCGCAGGAAAAGAGCAATTGATGGGAGGCGCGCAAGCGAAGCTGCAGCTGCGGTCGAGCTTCAAATGAGTGAGGTAGATGCGAGGGTCGTGGAACAGGCAGAAATTCTTGAATAGACCCGGCGTGGGATGGGGTGGACCTGCAGCTGGAGCTCTGGAAATGACATCGTCCACCGCCTTGTCCGATGACTAATCTATTAGGGCAGCTCGCAGTCACGGTCGCGCGCAGGCTGAGCACGTTATAGCAGCACTGTGCTGTGCCACAAGAGGACCAACGAAGCTGGGCATCTCCTGAAACACTTGTTGACGCCCTAAAAATCTATAATTAGAACCCGCGCTTCTGTCGTGCATTGCAGCACAAGGGACACCACATGTCACCTCATCGCAGAAACATTTGGCAACATTATAATCTACAGTTTGCCGTGAGTAGACAAGCTCTAAGCTATGTGCAGAGAATTTGCAGAAATCCACTGTCGAAGTGGGCTTTCCGGTATGTTCTGCGAACTGATATCATTAATTGTATGGCCAATGGGTAGCGGGCAGGGAGATAGAACGGCCGTTGCCAGCGTCCAAGCCTCGAGCTGCAAGACATCAGGCATATCATGTACATAGTACGTCTTTCACGACCAGGAAACATCGAAGATGCTGGTATGTGTCCATCGATCCATATCTGCAATTAGGCTTGGGATATTGTTTCCGCGGGCAGCGGCTGTTAACCCCGCTCACGCCAGCATTCGTAAAGGCCCTTGCCCGTTTTTCGAAACACTCCCCGCAGTTGAATTTCTAGTCCCCATACTTTATACGCTGAGCGACTTGAGCCCAACGTGACCAGATCAGCTGAACAACTAGGCGACTCGACGAGTGACAATGCCATGCCGCAATGCCACTAGAGCCCTGCCGTTGGTCCCTCGACTGGTAGAAGGACTTCCGAGCTCGACACATCTATTCATTTCCCAGCACGAGACAAAATGCAGGGGCATAACAGCTGCAGTATTGGCGGCTTGGGGAGCCAATGACCCGGCGGCTAGGCATCCGGGCGATCCCACGCGCTTAACAGCCGGCCAATGTGAGCCCTAGGAGCCCTCAAACTTCCCAATCTCCCGTTTCCGCGGGAGACTCGTTTAGACTACTATTCTTCCAATCTAGCTATGTCGATGGGAGCGGCCGGGAAGCTTGTGGTGGATATACTTTGCCGAGTGGTGCATACTTGTTGGGTAAAGTTAGTCCTTATTCAGCTTCGCACACATCGTCTGCAGGATCTTGGTCCTGTTCCGGCATGATGCTTCACGCATCGTACCTACCTAAGTACAGGGTTACGGACTGGATGCCCCCTGTTCAAGCTTTTGGCATGTCCGGATTTACCAAACCGGATTCTCCCAGAACTTCTTGTCCCTTCCTGGCGTGGTCTCCGTTGTATCTAGTGAGCTGGGAAGGCCCCTGCAGGAGTATGTCTGCGTGCCCAAGGTTGACAACGAATGATGCAATTGTCCTCTACAATGACTGTGAGTTCAGTGACTGGTCGATGTTGTTAAGAATGTTGGGCCACGAAAGGCCGGGTGAGGCGACAGCAGGAAGTGGAGGAGGAGGAGGAGCACTGCAGCACTTGCATGCATCACCAGCCAGGAAAGCCCCCCCAGCCGAAGTTGTCCAGCCCTGGACCCCTGGCCCCTCTCGCCTCTAGCCCTGCCTACTCAAGTGCAGTGTAGTTAGCGCAAGTCTGGTGCGACCAAGCTGCGCCTGCCGCTTCCTCCAAGGCTCCTAGAGGTCATTCTCCTCCTCTCCTCCCCCAACCCCGCTGCCTCTCCAGCGAACTGCAGCCCACCTCCGCCAACATTGCCCTCGCGACACTCCTTTTCCCAACTCGGCTCCCGTCTTTCTCCCAGCAATTCCCCTCCCCGACGGCTCTGCCTCCGACCCTCGAGGTGCTTCTGAGCACCAAGCACTGGCTACCTCGCCAGCCGAAGTCAGTGTCCACCCTGTGGCGCATTCCTCCCGTCAACCACAATCCGGCTTGCGAGGTCCCATCCAGTCAGACCAATCGGTCTTACTGCTTCCTCTCAGTGCCTACACGAGGAAAGACACCAACAACTCCAATCTTCGCATCGCTCTCGCGATATAGGCGGTCCGAACAAAACCTTGCTGTCTTGCTATTTTCACAGTGCAGCGGGGAACTTTGCTGGTCAAGTGTTTCCCATTGAGACACGGGGCAAGGCGCAATTTTGATATTCTTGGAGATTGCTTGTCTTGGAGCTCGTGGCTGTCGACGGCCAGTCTCGTCTGTGGCTGCTCCTAGCCCGGAGGGAATTGCTCCTTTGTCAAAGGCCGCAAGTCTGTCAGCGAGAGTCTGCCAGAGCACACCAGCGTGCAAGTCTTTCTCGATCGCTTGTGCTGCTGGTCGCCTCGCGATTATGCCGGTAGTTTCGCCAGTTACGTTGCCATCAGCAGCCCCCACGAGCTCACCCGCAATGATGAACCCAGATCATCTCGCCTCGCCGCCCGCTGCCGGCATGCCGCGGTCAACGGCTGCTCGTCCAATGTCGCATGCCTCGCGAAACCGGCTGTCCACCTATTCCACAGGGACCAGCTCAATTCCGTCCCGGTCACGGCCTGCGTCTTACCTCTTTCCCATCTTCCATTCGAGCCTTACTTACACAATCGTTCGGGACTTCGCATATGCGCCGATGAACCCAATGCACTATGGCCCGCCGCCGGAACCCTCACCGCTGCCATCAGGAGTGACCACTCCGTCGAGCGAGTCGAAGCGCTTCTCTGATCCGCCTGCATCTTGGGAAAGCGGCAAGCTGAGCTGGAATTGGACACCTGAAGGAGGTTTGGGTAGAGGGAATGACTTGGCTCCAATCCGCTTCGGAGATGGGCCTCCATACAGCGAGGACGAGGATCTTCAGAGCCCCGTAGTCAGCTCGCGGCACAAGAGACACAGGTCCAACCCAACCACACTTGACCATGGATCGTCCAGAAGTGGCGGTGCTAGCCATTATGATCCGCACAGTGCAGCATACGGCAGTTTTGGCAATGAGAGGTACTACATTGATCAAGGGGGCGAGGCCGGAGGTCCCGGTGGTGAATATGTCAGCTATCCGACAGGCTTCGCGGAACAAGGTGCCGATAGCTATGAGGCTTCAGGGACACGCCGCTCTCAGAGGTACGGTGATGAGAACTCTCCGCATCCGGGCGACTCTGACGGGTCAAGCGATTGCTCGTCCCCTGGCATTAACGGCCATGATGAATCTAGATATTCGAGGGACTACCAGTTCACCATCACTTCGCCTGATGAAGAAATGCACGGCAAAGCAGTTGCGCTGTTCGACTTCGAGCGCGAGAACGAGAACGAACTGCCGCTGGTGGAAGGGCAGATCATATGGGTCTCGTACAGACATGGTCAGGGTTGGTTAGTAGCTGAGGATCCAAAGACCCAAGAGAGTGGTCTCGTTCCCGAAGAATATGTGCGCCTGCTCCGAGATATCGAGGGCGGCATGAATAGCCTCACGAGTGAAATCGCCGCAGACTTTGCAGCAAGTCCGGACGACGGTGGAACACCCACGCAAACCGAGCACGTGGCGACCCTCCCCCCTGCCACGCATGGCCAGTCCCAGCAGCCCGGCCACAAGCCCTCAGTTAGCA
Source organism: Microdochium paspali (assembly GCA_031142775.1). Lineage (NCBI taxonomy): Eukaryota > Fungi > Ascomycota > Sordariomycetes > Xylariales > Microdochiaceae > Microdochium > Microdochium paspali. The sequence continues at coordinate 3,844,215 of JAVBIV010000003.1, forward strand.
ACGCCTCAAATGGATATCACCACCCAGTTGTGAGCACCTTCTCAACTTCGAGCAAAGATCTGGATCCATATCCCCAACATCTGCTAGGCACACAAGCTGGACAGCCGCCTCCACAAGTCGTTCACTACCACGGGCAAAGGGGAGGATCTGGTAGTCAGGTCAATACCCCGACTGTTCAAAACTCATTTGATGGCGCGACCGGCCGACGGGGGAGTCAAGACACGACAAAGGGACTGGAGACATTACCAAACAGAAAGCACAACTCGTCAGAAGCAGCCGGCATCAAAGAGCAGGCAGAGCCAGACGAGCCGTGACCTCAGCCCCATTATGGATGGTGCGTGGTGCTTGAACCGATGTTTGTAGCCTCCATTCAAAGGAACTACAAGCAATTAATGGCGGCCTCACTAGCCATACAGTGCTTAGAGCATTGCTTGTACAACACACCTCGAAGGGCCAGTCCTGTCGCGGCGAGCCATGAGAGTGGCAATATGGCCTGCGTATGGTACTTATGGCACTGTTCGGTATAGACGCTTGCGAACTGTGTGGCATGAAAGGACCAACGCGGGTGGAGATCTGGGTAATGTGGTTTTGACGATATCACGCCATATCAAGATAATTAATGAAACTTGCACACCCTACAGTCGTGGCTCCTGTCCTAGCATCATGTTTATTGCGAGAAAGATAGCAGCAGTGTTAATCATCGGAAGCATGGGACCCTTGGACAATGGCAAAACCCGGCGCTTGCTCACACGGCTTTGTTGCCAGGTGGACATGTCTGGTCTTAGCACATTGGTGGCGAGGTTCTCTATGTTTTGCCTGTACGTTCTGCGTTGTCGATGTTTGAAAAAGCGAAACTCCTCCACCAGATCAACGGTGACACGAAAACACAAGAGTCCCGCAAACGATGCCAAGCTCAAACGTTCGAGAAAGAACAGGTGCCGCACTGGCGGCGCCTGCTCCCTACCGCTGCATTCAATGAGAGATTCATGAACCAAGCTCAAGCAAGCAGACCTCAGAAGTTCCGCGGATGGTCATGATGTAGTGTATACATGTGCAGAAACAACGCTGATCAAGGGGGGTGGCCCGTTTCTCGGTGCCGTACTGATGCCTGGACCCGGGTATAGCGTCGACAGGACTCGCGAGTTCGGCGACTGCAGGCGAGTGATGATTTTCGTGGGAGATTGGCAGGCATGCAAGGCGATCGAGGGGAGCGGGCAGGGCTTTCGCTGGCGCCGTCGCTGGGGAGAAACATGTCCCAGCAGATGAGAAAGGGAGGACAGTAGAGAGATCAGTTGGTTGAGAGCGAACTTCCCTTTGCCCAGGTCCATTGGTGGCGATGCTTGGTCGTCGAAGCTCTCTTTCGACTCCTTGGAAAGAACATTGGGAGAGTGTGTCGTGGACGACAACACGTGGAAACAATTCCCATATTGACTCGCACCCACGAGCCAGGCCTGCACTGCAGGAGAAGGATCAGTGTGCCTGGCATCCTCGGCCCGCGCCTCTGATTTAGCTCTGGATTCTACAGACAAAATCGAACGATATGCAAGGCACAACACAGACACGCGCACGCACATACACGCATATACACACAGGTGGACGCACGTCACGGGCCCGCTAGCAGCCCCCCTCAGGGTCCGAGATTTCGTTCATTCACTTGTTACATGGAGCAGGAGAGATGCAGGCCACAACCACCATCACGACGCCACCGGGGGGGGGGGGCCCGACTGCTTGGCATCGGCGGGAGAATGGTGGAAGGGGGCGTGCCGCATTGACTAAAGTGATGGTGGCTGTTCGGAGGCTGGGGGCTGGGCCGCTGTGGCGTGTTTCTCGTCATGTTGGTCGGCGGCTCGGATGTTTCGTGCGGGATGCTCTGGGTCAATCAATAGTCCAATCCATTCTCTAGGGCGTTTGTTGCTGCTGCATTGTGCTCCGTACGGGAACAAGTGACTTTCCTATAATGAGTTATGTCTGGTCGAGCTGTTGGAGACGTGCTAGCAGTAAGTAATCTTCATGCAGGAGGATGCATTGTCGTAACGCGCGGTATGTTGGACAGGTACTTGCCTGGAATCGGAAAAGAGACGCGGGGTTCAGGTCTGCAGGCGATGGCAAGAAATATACCTTGATAGCACTGGGTAGTTGATAGCTATGTCGGTATCTGTTTTTTTTTTGTTTTTTCTGTTTTCTCCCCACGGTATCCACGCTCATTTTCCTGCGCATTTGCAGTCGTGTACCTAATCTAGTGACGCAAGCAGGATGCCTCAATTGCTGGTACGCCAATTCTCCGCGACGGTCAAAGCTGGGTAGTCAAGACTTCGAAATGAACAGGAAATAGACGAGGGAATCTGGCCCGTCAAACGGGCTTGTGTGATCCAATGCATCGGTAGTTGGCTGTTCAAATTTCATTCGGGGTGTAAAAGAGCCGTTGGAGGTGATCACGGTGGAGGTTGGCGGGGATCCAGGGTACGTACCCCGTACCCGTACCTCTCTGACAGAGAGACAAGCCGCAGCGCTAGTGATGTAAGGCGCCCGCTAGGGAGATTGAAAGGATCTAGCGGTAGGGCTCCTGTACCCGTTGGGCAGGGGGACGTAACTTGCTGCTCGCCGCCGTTCAAGTGCTTAAGCGTAAATCTTAAGCAAGGTAAAAAGGTGGCTCGGCAGCAGCAGCAGCAACAGCAGCAGCAACAGCAGCAGCAACAGCAGCAGCAACAGCAGCAGCAACAGCAGCAGCAACAGCAGCAGCAACAGCAGCAGCAACAGCAGCAGCAACAGCAGCAGCAACAGCAGCAGCAACAGCAGCAGCAACAGCAGCAGCAACAGTAACAGTGGCCAATGACGGATTCGCCCGATCATCAATGCTGTGCACACATGCCGACTCAGCAGAATAATTAGAGAGGATCTTTGCCAGGAGCACTCACGCTGTAGTTCTCGATGACTCAGACAAACCCTCCTGTTCGCATTTGTCTACGGAGAAGAAGGGCCAGGGTCGACTGCCGACGCTGCACTTTAGAGCTCTGGACAGGGTCCAGCAGAGGATGGGGTGGAGGTGGTCTGTCACTCGCGACAGGGGCTGTCTTCAGCCGCACCGCCAGCCCGACCAGGGCCTCCTCGTCTCGTCCTCCTCGTCTTGCCCTCCTCTTCTCCTCTCCTCTGTGTTACGACGTGACACTGACGTGTTGTGTGTGCATCTCCATGAAACTCGCAACGTCGAGATGGCAGGCTAGATGATATAATCCAGCTGGTCTTCGTGCTCAGTGCTTGCTTGGGTGGTGTGGAGGTGAAGGACACACCAGGATGTCCCCGTCGACAGACTATCAGACAAGCATTGCGACACTCTATCCTGACGCAGCCAACCAGAGACACCGAGCCACGAAAATCGGGCTTGGCTAAGCGAGAGCTGAACCGCACCTGCAGATGAAGCGTCCTCGACGCCCCGAGCGCCCCGGCCGTCTGCCGTGACCCTAAAGCAGCCAAATCCGACTGTGTCTCGACTCTCGACTCTCGACTTTTGATCCAGTGGCTGGGCCCCTGACGAGCCTGACCAGGCCAGGGAGGCCGAGTCTGCCTTGCGGTTTCGCTCGCTCGATAGAGTTGTCGGAGACCATGTCCGTGTACAGCCGAGTCTCTATTGGGTACGATTTTCTTCAGCCCAATCATCGTCACACGGGGGGACGCGGCTGAGATGGTCAAGCAGCGGACCGGCACAAGAGTTGATATCGTCTGCTCCATCACACCTTGTCTTGCATTCCCTTAAAATGATTCGGCCCTCCCCCGGCTATGGCGCCTGCAGGCTCCCCGTCTCTCTTCTTGCTCTGCTCGACCCCGACCACCCTGAGAGTCTCTGATACGCCTACGGGTCGTGTAACCGAGAAAGCGCGTGTCCCGCCTCAAAGGGTTCTCTCTCTTCCCCTCGTCCCGTTCACCCGTCTGGTGCCTTCTCTCTTCTACTGTAACACTCGGCTCGACCTCGACAGCCACACACACTGTCTTGCGTGTATATCGCGAGCCTCACTTACAACTCGCCATCATGGATCAGCCAGCGGTCGGCCAGCCGGCGGCCCAGCCCGCTCCCCAGCTTCTGATCGTGCCGAAGCACACCGCAGAGCGCGAGCCCGGCATGGAGCACATCCCCAAGCATCCCAAGGGCTTCATCGCTGTCCGTATCATCCAGCTCATTTTTGCTGTCATCTGCATCGGCCTCTCGGCCTTCCTCCTCTCTGCGGGTCCTGTCGAACCCGCTGGTCTCATGATCTTTGTTGTAAGTCATCAACACAGTCCCAACCCTCCACGAAGCAGCTACTAACAGTCGGCCCACCCCAGGGCATCGTAACACTGATCATGTCGATCTACAACATTGTCGCTCTCACCAAAGCGCACAAGGCCTACAACTACTGGGCGGTCCTCGCCTTTGAGATCTTCCTCTGGATCTTCTGGCTCGCTGCCTTCGCCTGGATGGCCGCCTGGGCCGCCGTCTACCTCGGCTACTGGGCTACCTTCGGCAGCTACTACGACTCGTACTATGGCACCGGCTCCGGCGACATCTACATGGCCGCCGGCTCCATCATGGGTGCCGCCGCGGGCATTGGCGCCCTCACCTGGATCATGTACTTCATTACCCTCATCATGCACAGCGTCTTCATGACCCGCCACCGCAGTGTCGGGCTCCGCAACCGCCCCGGTGCCATCGAGACCACTGCTGTCGGTGGCGGCGCTACTACCACCGGTGTCACCACCGGCGAGAAGGTCGAGATGCAGCCCCAGCAACCAGGCCAAGTCTACCCGCAAGCCACCGGCTACTCTCAACAGTCTACCGTCTACGGCGCTCCTCCTCCCCAGCAGCAGCCTCAGCAAGGCTTCTACCCTCCCCAGCAGTCCATGTCTCCTCCTCCTCAGCAGTTCCAGCAGCAGTACCAGCAGCCGCCGCCCCAGCAGTACGCCGCTCCCCAGCAGCAGTACCCGGACCACTCCGGCCAGCAGCAGCCTGCGTACTCGGTTTCCACCGACGGCACTGGTCAGCAGGCTTACCCGCAGCAGCTGCCCACGCAGACGACCGGTAGCTCGTACGTCCAGGGCAACCCTGTGGCGTTCCCCAACAGCCACGGCACGCCGGATCAGTTTCGCCAGCAGTCCCCGCCGCCGCCTCAGGCGCCGGGTGCAAATGTGCACGAGGCGCATGGCCAGTCGTTTGACCCTCATGCGCCGAAGGAGATGCAGTAGACACATCTTCCGTGGTGCCTAGGGGATGGATGAGAAGAGAAGAGCTGAAAGGCCTGTGTCGCTCGTGGACACTGCTGAGAGTCTCTACAATGGCAAAAGTAGTGTGGAGGAAAGTAATTTAGGGGCGTCGAGGAAAGCGGAACATACTTTGAGGAAGATGAGATACCACGTGCAATGTTTTCAGCAAGATTATGTCAGCCAGTTAGTCGCACAGACAAATAGTCATTTGCATACCCATCTACAGCAGACCGTACGTGATGGTGACTTTCCGTGCTCTTTGTGACCTCAAGTATCCGTGATTATCTTTAGGGACTACTGGCATCTATTACTCGGCTCGCGGAAAATGTTGCAGCCTTGAGAACCTATTTGACTGGTAAATTCGTCGTCGTCGTAGCTAGAAATGCTTCCCCCCATGGGACTGACGATATGGCAGATGCTTTGCCTATAGGCTTCCCGAGGGCGACATGTCTGGCGCGTTCTCGGGGAAAACAACAGGCGGTAAGTTATAGTTAGCGTTTTGCGATGACGATATCCTTACAAAGTCTGCGCATCTGACTACCAAGGGCAATCCTCCAGAGATTCTGACTTGAGTCTCGCTGTCGATTTGAATGAACTTTGACGACCTAAAATCCCAGATTTATACCTCCGGAGGGCGGAAGGTAGGCATCGCTGAGTCTCGCGCCCATTGTAAGAGATATCTGGAGAGGAAACGACGGATCAGAGGCTAGTAAGACTGGTGATCGTACTGGTGCCTGTATCCTAAAAACGCAGAGACCTAAAGTTGAAATAGTGTCAACAAGTTACGGAAATATGTTTTTATAACCCCCCACATTCGATCTTTCCGTCTGGACAAGTCTCTAAGTATATTAGATGCTACTCAAGTACTTGGACTACAATAGACCTATTTTCACGCAAATGTGCATATAAAACATTGATTTGTGGTATTGCGCCAGGACTGGTGCATAAAAATGTGAGCTCTCTAGATAACATCGATCAGCAGGCAGTCCTCGACATTGTTGAACGGGCTCGAGCCATCCACTTACAGGAGAATATGCATTGGCGATGTGACGATGGTAAGGGAAAACGCCGGGATCTCCCCCCATGACACACCGAAGATGCTCTTAAGGCTCGTATGAGATCTTGCCATTTAGGCCCAGCTAACGTGGCGTGGCGAGCAGTGATAGAAGGCGAACTGGACATCTTCTTCTGGTCACCCAGCAGTCTTTTTCGGAACAGTGCTCCAATCAACTTTCTTGACTTCGCAGCTATCGTAATCGCTTGAGCTCACGTGTAGATTGTGGGTTCTTGAGGCGTCTGTTTGCGTTGAAATCCACAACTGGTCGTTTTTGGACGTCTTGCAGCGTGTTGGTTTTCGGAGTTGGGCGGTGTACCTGAGAGGCGCGTGGCTCGAGGAAGGGTAGTACCATGGGAGCTTGGACGAACCCGGTTTCCTTACGAGAATATCTACCCGAAGACCAATGAAATCTTCTTCGCGGAGAGACAGCATGTGGTTCCTTTCAACTTGTCGGTGGGATGAGATCAGCAACCTTGACTAAGGTAGTGAGAACCTTGAGGTTGAGTTATAGGGCTGGATTTAGAGTTTTACTATGACTGTTGTGAATAGGCGTCCTCGCCGCACCGATGGCTTCTACAAAACCAAGTTCCACACGGTATTTACTTGACAGGCGGCAGTATCTACAGATACCTAGCTCTTTAGTGCAATCGGGTCAACTCTGAGGGGGACCTGTCCCGATGCTGCTGGGCGTGGAATTTATTGCTGAGGCGCAGTGAACCATTGCACACATGTACGGTTCTTCAGATCGGTGTTTACACACGTGAGATCAATCTTGTTTACTTGCAGGTCGTGAGATAGCGACAAGAAAGAAAAGAATGCTCCATGGTTAAACAAAACTTCTCTCGCATTAACGCCTTGGTTAACCACAGAATTGTGGTGCCCCAGCAGGTATGAGCATCGAACGATGAGGACCACAAATCTGTTAATTTGTATTTTCACTTCTGAAGCATCCGGACTGAAACTTTATGGATAGAGAAGGAAAGGAGAATAGAGAATGAAAGTAGAATAGAGAATGAAAGGAAATTCAATCAATACGAACACAAAAATTGAGCAATTCACTGATAATGCAACTGATTGCACTTTGTAATGACAGGACATCGAGCAGCCAGCTAATCGACAATAAACAAGAATTCTCGTGTGAGACAAAACAAATCCCCGAAAAGTATCAATAGCAATATCGTGCAACTCAGTTGATGCTGAACGGACTGCTCATAGTAGAGACGCCGTTCTTTGGCTTGGGAAGCATGGGAAGAAGTGTCTGTACCCAGCCCACGATCTGTGGTGCTTCAACCGAGATCCTGCACCACAGTTTTCCGGTTAGGTCGAATCCCTAGAGTGGGCAGCCCGATTTATGTGAACTTACCTGCAACCAGTAGCAGTGGACTCCATCTTGGTCCTGGACTTCGACTTAGAGGAGCTGTGGGAGCCCGAGATTGCGAAGGGACCGTATCCGACGGACAGGTTTGCCGAAGTGGAGGAGGCGGAGACAGCACTCTCGAGCTTGGTGGTATCTCCCGTGAACTTATATGTACATTAGTACCATGCTGGGTTTTGCACATCATAGAAAGGACTCTTACACTGAGTTCAATGTCAGCGGCAACCACGAAGGCAGTCGGGTAAGACGAGAATTGCTGGTATTCGCCGTCGAGATTCTTCTCCTTTTCAAAGGCTTGTTTCAGAGCATCTTCGCCCGGGGAGATCCGAAACCTGTGAAATCAAAGTAAGTACTCTGCCTGCTTCCATTTCTTTCGTCATTGAAGTGCACAGGAAACCTACGCTCCAGAGTCGAGCTCAGCATCAGCGAAGAGCTCAGCGTGAAGCCAGGGGCGTTCGATCTCCACAACCATACAACTCATGCTGACTTCAACATCCAGGTTGGACATGGATGACATTGCTTCACTAAGTGGTTGTCAGCGAATCTGAGAAAGCGGAAGAGAGGTGAAAACTTACGAGCTGCTTGCGCTGTAGCTTGCCCCAGCAGAAGCGCTCCACCATCCCCAGCCGGCTTTAGCGCAGATCGAAGAAGCACTCTGTGAGGTGGACGAAGCGGCGTAATCACTCTTGCTTGCGACCTTGCAAGAGACCTTAAGGGACTTTAGTTATCTGAAAGACTGCGCCGAAGCTTCTCGTATGAGCTAACGTACCTTGGTCCAAGAGTCGGGCCCCTCATCGGCAGTGTTGCGCCATGTCTCTTCATTTTCCAGATCGATGACATTACCAGTGGCCGGGTTCTTGAAAACTGAGAAGTATGTCAACCAGAGTACATGGACACGGGCCGGGCTTCGCACGACTTACTTGGATTGGCCATTAGTTCGTCTCTGGAAACAACTATACCCCCTGAATTCACAACTGGTAATAACGGTGGAGCTGTAGCAGAAGCAGCTGTCTCTGCGGCTGTGAGCTGCTTCTTAAGGCCATCAATGTCCTTTTCGATTTGCTCGATCCGGCTGGTAATCCAGGTACCAGCCCTTTTTTGGTTCTCTTCACCACCTGCGCGCACTGTGCGGTTGTTCAGGCTCAAACTTGCCTCAGTTTGGGCCTTTTGCGCTTCGGTCAGATCCCTAGCAACGTTCTGAAGAGGGTTTTCGATTTTAAAAGTCTCCTTGAGCCACTGTGCTTTGTCGCTCGGCACCTGGCCTCTGCTAGTAGCGTTCTTATTATCCATGTCCGCGTAGACTTGCGCGAAGGCGCCCTTGATCGTGTCTTGGTTGTCTTTAATTTCATTGGACAGGACGGGGAAGAATGTGCCGGCATCGATAGCCTGATTATGGATGAGCTGACATTATGAGCACGGACAGGGGATTGACAAACCAGTTTCAACGTTTGATGCGAGGCGACCAGACTCTGCAATCGGCGGATCTCTGCTCGAAGCTCAGCAGGGTTGGGCTTCCCGTTGTTCTTCTTCCAATTGAGTGTCTTCTTGGCCACCATGGTTGCCCTAGCGCGAGGTCAGAACTCCAACGGCGACGTGTGCGGATTTTTTGAGAGAATAACTACGCACCAGCTCAGGGGGGTAAGAACCACGCCATTATACTCGCTGGATCCATCGGAGGCAATGACCGTTAGGTTCCGGTAAGCTTCCTTGCTATTCTCGATGCGTTTCATGCCAGAAGATATGTCCACAACGCCAAAGTGGAAATCGACCTGATTTCACAGGCGTTGTTAGCACGTATCCAATCACTTCGTATGCAGCTCGGGTGGACAGATAATCTTACCATGAACTTGTATCCATGAACTACCCAGTCCATATACTTGGTTTGGATAGTGTTCTTGAATTCTCTGGCATGCTCCTGAATCCACTGCATGTACTTTTCCTGGGAAGCCTTGATCTGGGCTGTGGTCGCCCCAGCAGGCGGGGCCAACCTCTCCAGTGCCTGAGCCTGAGCACGCTGGTACTCAGCCACCTCCTTGGCCCAAGCTGACTGCTTCAGTACGTAGGTATCAACTTTAGTTCTCCCGTTTCCGCTTGGTGTGTCGTCCGGGGAAGTCAAATACTTCATAGAGTACTTGTACCGCTCGCGGATCGTGTGGAGGCGTGGGTCGGTAATGTCGACGCTGTCATTCGAAACAACACCAGAGACAGAGGCCTCAACAGGAACGAGGAGGTCAAGTGCAGCGAGATAGCTTCGAGCAACAGATTTACCCGTCTTGCCAACCTATTAAATCGTCAGTACTTGCCCTGAAATATCATAGCCGAGCAAAACACACCGTATACTTCGAAAGGGGAATCATGCCGTCGACAAGACGAGCCTCTTTGATTTGAACATCCAGAGGTGGCTTGACGTGCTTCGAAACATTGTAGTAGTACTCTCTGAGTTAAGAATGAGCATAACCGACTAAGGAAGATGGTTTCATACGTGACGTACTTCCAGTCAATGATGGTGCCAGGCAGGGACACAGTAAGGACCTGGTTGGCAGCAACAGGAATAGAGGAAGCAATGGCTCCTCGAACCGTCTGCGACTTCATATCAGCAAGAATTAGTCACTGTCGAACACTAATGTTACAGTACCTCTGATGCCAGTTTCATGGCCGATAAAACTTTGCTGGCATTTTGCTCTGGCGTGAGCTCTGGGGGAGGGCTTTGAGAAGGCTTCGGATCAGACATTCTTAGGGGATAGAGAAGGCGTGATTCTGGAGGCAAGAGATAGCGAGTGAGGTCCTCTGTCGGACAGTCTAGGGTCGGTTGAATAACAAGAAAGGTTGACTGACACGATTCTGGGAGCTGCAATGCCCTCGATTCTTATATCATAATTAGTTGCACTATACTTACCTGTGGTGATAAAGATGATTTCGACTTGCTGGGTACCTCGGATTAGCCTCGAAACCAGTGACCAGCATCAATCTCGCCAGTCTGCCATGGCGCAAATCGAGAAACCTGGGTTCCGCATAGTGCACTCACTCACCTCAGCTTTTGGTGTTTCCCACGCCATCCATTCATTCCTGCTAGTACTCGTGGTGGCAACCAATAGATCTTCGAGAAGACACCTTGAGCTCCGGATTCACCGGATGTCCGAAGAGCGGAGCCTGTTGATGTGCTCATTTGTGACAAGAATGGTCTAGACTAGTGACTAAGGCTGAATCGGGATAAACAACAGCCAACCAGAAATGTCACGAGCATGCACATAGGGCGGTGGAGCATCTGGAAATGGGACTAGTCTCTCCGAAACAATCATCTCCCTTCGCGCCTATGGAGTTGATATAGCTGAATTTGGTCAACGAATCTCCATGTGGCTGGCTGAACTGAAGACGAGAATGCACATAGAGCGGGGGAGAATCTGGAAATGGAACTAGTCTCTCCGAAACAACCACCTCCCTTGGCGCCTACGGAGTTGATATAGCTGGATTCGGTCAGTGAACCTCGATGTGGCTGGCTGGACTGAAGGCTATTGATTCTGTCACGGGAAAAGATCTTCTGCAGACTTTATTCCGACCAAGCACGCAAACCGTGGGTCCCGAATATGGCCGGTTTTCAGGTGAGTCGGCGCGATCGCAATGTGCCGCTAGCCGTCCTTTCCAATGCAACAGACGCCCTGCCGCCACCAAACACGTTTCCCACGTAGTCGATTGGCAGATGTTGAACCAAGGATTGAAACCTACACATATGGCACATCACAACCGACAGTTGCCCCTCAGCTTAGAGAAGCCTCTCAATCACCTTGTCGAAGCGCACCGCATGAACAAAGTTCGCACGACTGTGACGCAGAGAACACGCCAAGTGCTCAATAAGGTCTCAGGGAATTCAACCGAGGGTATTGTTGGCTGAGTGTTTAGGGCCTAGATGCAGAGTCAAAACCCGCATGGGCGATGTGTGGCTTACCTCCAATGTTGACTTGCCATTTGTATTACGCGTGCCTACCCATAGATGACCCAAGAGCCACTATTCATACGACGAAGCTCACGATTCTCAACCCAAGTAGATCCCCAGTCCTCTTTTTCGTCTTCTCGATGACTTGCAGTCCAGCGTTCCGTTGCAGCTTTGTCCGCAAGGCTGAGCATAAGCTAAGCGGGTCAAACTCTGCAGCGACCACCACACGTGGAGAAGCTTCTGGTGCAGAGCAGCTGTCAAGGACCACGAGGGCTGGGGCTTGCTGCAGAGCTAAGTGCGGCCCGTCCCTACTGCAGTCTGGGGATTCGCATCTAGTATGGGGGCGGGGGCAGCACACCCAAGTGCTGTCACATTTTTGTGGCTGGCTGGCCTGTCTAGCACCGCACGTGGCTGCTATTGGCTGGACTTTGACGGGATCGATTGGGAATGCATCAGTAATAAGCGCTAAGGTTCGTCACAGCCCTGTGGCGTTCATGTCACCAGCCCAAGGATCTTCAAAAGAGCCAATGAAGTTGCTGGGTTTCTTTTCGTATAGGCCTCGGCTAAACTCTTTGAAGTAGGCCCTCGACCATGACAGCGATGACCCTTGCTCAGCTGAACATCTGGTGATATGTTCAATGATGTCTCTAAAACTAACCTGCATGTCTCAGTCGAATATTGTACACGCTGATAGTTTGTGACAGGTTGTGAAATCACCTAAACACACATCCATCTGCACTTGGCAAAGATGGCGTACAGTCTGTGTCCAGGCAGCATTGAACATGCCTGCGACCTGTTTCCTTCACATTCCTATCACACGACGAGCGCGTATGACCTACAGCAGAGGCACTCGACGCTAGATATACCAAAAGTCAATCAGGTATGTCACATGGGGTTTGCACCGCAAACAAGGATCATACACAGCAATTGATTACAGGCGACAAGGAAGGATAGGCATGTGGCTCCCAGCTTCCGTCGAAGACGAAGTACGCTCGGAATGATGGGTAGAAGAGAGTGCGCTCCTATTATGTCAAAATACATCAATGGAAGAAAGAGGGATATCTGCTTTCACGAATAATAAAATAAAAGCAGATAGATGCATCATGGCAGCATTGTTGAAATAGAGAACCAGAATCTCGTGCTTACCAGGATAAATGGCACAATAACCTCAGCATACGGCCATATCCCGCAAATACCCCACAGTGGACCGCAAAATGCTTCCATAATGGATATGGTATAGGTTGCAAGTACCTAATCTACAATTTTCAAGCGTCCTCCTCGCAAGGTTAGACAACATGACAACTGAGCATGGAAGTCGATGTCAGTGGCGATTCGAACATTTTGTGTGGCCGGGTTGTAAACCATTGGATGAGACTATGGACTACTGCGAGTAAAGCTAGGAGCAAAGGTTATGATGACTCAAGCCATGACGCTCGCGTAGTCCCTAACGTAACCGGCAAATCTAGGTTTCTTATGCTGCTTCTTATTTTTTCATATCTGTCGGCAGGGATCCTGCATCAGATTAGTGTGCATAAACTTGCGGGATCTAATTCACCAGCGAAGGCTTTGATAGTATCATTTCAGGTACTGCGTACGCATGAGGTCTTTGGTCGTATATGCTGACCAATCTCCATCCCCCAGTTGCCACTTTTGATAATTTTTAAGCGTCGTGTTGTAGCACTGGAGCTGCACTTGGAGCCATGCGACGGAGTAGTCATAATGTTCTACTTTTAGCGGCATCCAGCTTGTCTATGAACGACCTGAGATAATTCCACTATGGCGGCTCACAATATGTACATAGTTCACAACAAGCACTATTCGGAAACCAACCACTCAGCAATGTCATTCTTACAGCCTTATCGTACGCTGCTTTCTATTGAGGCAGACAGTGCGATACTATGCCGTGGTGCATGTTAACATCTAAGGGCTGCCATACCACTCATTACCCACCAACAAGAAGATCACCAGTTCTGTCCGCTCATCCGCCGCAGTCTACCACAGAAACTGCTTTGCTAGGAAATCGGGTCGACAGCCCAGGACCATATTGTCATATGCCGCCGCGGTCTCAAAGATATCATATACTATTGCATGAATAATTCTGGAGCTCCTAAGCGGACCTTGAACATCAAGCGTGTGAACATCAATCTTCGTGATAATTCATAGCTATGTCATAAGCAATCTAGCAGTCTGGGGATATCAAAAAAGCAAATCGCATCCAGCGTCTTCGCGAACCAGCGCGATACTTATCAGATACACGCGTACAATGACGCACAATGAACCGCATACCCTCTAAATCGTCCTTCGGCCGCCCCCTCTCAAACCATCAAGAAAGACAGAGAAAACCCAACACAAGCAGCAATAACCCACCCCTGGACCTTTGTAACCACCCCCGCGCTCCCGTCATCACCGCTCCCATCACCGCTCTGGTCGCCGCCTACACTGTCACCCGGTGCGAAGCCATCAGCCTGCCCTCCGAGATACATGGCCCCAATCTCGGTCAACTTGCCATCCGAGTCGAGCATGGCGACAGACTCACCCGCCCAACCCTCAGCGTCGGAGCTGCCCTCCCTGAACAGCCCGAACCACGAATAATCCGACACCCAGCTCTGGCCATCCAGATACGCGATGGACGAGTTGAGCATACTCTCCGTAGCCTGTTCATCCTGCTGCGGCAGACCCATCTCGGTGACAATAATCTCCAGCTCCTTGTCCCCCTCATCACCATCACCACCACTGCTGCTGCTGTTCCCCAAATCCGGCCTAAACGAATGACTCGAATTGCTGTAAAACTCTCTCAACTGGCCCAGCCACCCTTCCAGCCCATTGAAATCGCCATACCAGTGCGCGGCGATAAAATCCGTGGGACATCCTCCGTTGTCGCCGTTGATGTCCTCGCACGCGTCGCAAAATTCGCTCAGCCAGTCCAGGCCCCTCTGCGAGCCGGTGACGACGGGGTGCGAGATCATCCAGCGCCCACCTCCGCTGTCCCCCGACGCGGAGCCGTTGCTGCTGCTGCGCAGCGGAAGGATCTGGTCGACATAGGCCTGCGCCGCGTCGCGGGGGGCAATGTCTGAGCCGCCGCTATCCGTGGAGCCGTCGGGCTCGTTGAAAGTGAGCAGGCGGTGCGCCTGCTGCGCGGTTATCTTGGCGAGCTGGGCGAGGTCCGAGTCGAGATTGGATGTCCCGTGGAGGAGCGGGAGGAACTCGAGGGTCTTGTTGTTGGTCGCAGCGGCCTTTTCGATGTAGTCATTTGGATAGGGGGACCAGGTGTAGTACCATGCTATAGGGGCCGAGGGTTGCAGGAAGATGTTGAAGTCTTGGGTTGACGTGCCCTGGTGGATTGACAGGCCACGTTTTGAGGTTGACGTGGTGTTTTGGGCCGTGGTTGATGTGGCGAGGACTGCGGAAGCGGAAAGGAGGGTTATGGCTGCTCTGTTGAGGCTGTGAGCCTGCCGGTAATGGCTTTTGGACCGCATATTGTGTGTGTTGTTCTGGTTGATGAAGGTATACTCTAGACGACGAGGGAATGATGTTCGCACGAGATAATCCCAGGTATATCTGGGACTAAGGTATAGCTACCAAGAAGGACGAGATATAGCAGCCGCAAAAGGGGCACCAGCAGCTATGCAATAAAAACAGAGATAATGCCTAACAAAAATAGACAGCGTACGCAGAAAATATGAGTAGTTGTGATAGTGATGTTGTGGTGTCGGCACCAGTATGTCCAAGTTTAGACTAGCAGAGACTAGTAGATCTTATACTACTGGTGAGATGCACACCCACCCAGATCTCCCCATAAGCCCGGCACAGGACGTCACCTCAGCTGCACAGCACGAATCATGGACAGCCCCGGGAATGGCTATGCCCTCCCCTGCCAAGCGCCCATGTCTGGCCGCTGTGCTGTGTGGTGCTGTGCTGTGCGGTGCTGTTCGAGTTGGAGCCCAAGAGAAGGGCAACTTGAGACAGGGGTCACCTCCAAGGAATTCGTGGACAGGACCCTGGCGCGGAGTGATGTCATTCCCCCCCAGCCTAACGGATCCAGGGTCTACTGCCTGTCGACGGACCCTTCCTCGCCTCCCCTGTTTAGGCGGTCAGGACAAGGCGAGATCGTCGACAACCTTGTGGGTTTCGTGCGATCGGGAGCGTTTTTATCTTATCTATGAGTATGCCTGCTGATTGGGAAACGAATCTTCAGTGTCTTGCGGAAGATATGCGGAACGCATTGACCATACCGTTGTCGCAACCATGTGCTCGATGTGGGGCGTGTTGTGGTATACCTCCCATATTCTATGCGCGGGTTGACGGCTGGGAGGGGACATAATTCTTTCGAGTCGCGATTTTGAAAATTAAGAGTTCATATGAATCGTGGTGAAAATCTATCTCTGAATTTGTGTATCAAGTAAATGGTATGAATCCACCGCGAAACGAGTTTGCCTGGTAAGTAAGTTAGGGCTGACGGTATTGAAGCGGAACACCAGCGAGACCTGACCCCTCTTTCGAATTGTTGTCCCGGAGCAAAATCCGAGTATCGCATCTTCAATTGCGAACCACGCCCGGCTCTCAGCAGGACTAGTACGCGCTAAAATCTTCCACCTCTACGACGCCATGTATTACAAGCATCAGCCTCTACCGAAAAGCCAGATCCGCATCTTGCACCTCGACACTGGGAAAGCAGATGGAGAGCTGCAGTGCTGTATCGAGCACGTCGAGTTCCCGGGCGCGAAATATGTCGCCCTCTCATACCCTTGGGGAGGCGACCAGATCGACTATCATCTTGCAGTCCGAAACACAGCAGGAGATGAAGAGGGTGTCCTCCCACTCACCGAGAATCTGCACAACGCACTCAAGGACCTGATGAGGTCCGACGTGCAGCCAAAGCGTTTCTGGATCGACCAGATCTGCATTGACCAGAAGGACTTGAAGGACAAGGAAGCACAAGTCAAGAGAATGGGCGACATTTACCGACAAGCCATGTTAGTGGTCACTTATGCTGGACCAGAGTCGAGGGGAGATGAACAAGCCATTTCGTTGCTGGATACGCTCTCAGTCCAGTACATCACTCCTTTCTGGACGCATTACCTGCACGACGACATGTGGAAATGGTTGATGACGCTTGACGCGGAGCTTGAAGATGATGCGGGCTCGAACGATACGGCCGATCACGTGGATGCGACGTCGGAACTTAGTCGACTTCGGCATAGGCTTCGGAGCCCGTTACCTGTTCACAAAGGTTGGGAGGACTTGTTGCGAATCCTGCTAGGCTCGTGGGCTCGTCGCAGATGGATGGTCCAAGAGAACGTGCTTAACCCTAAAGTGCTGGTACTGCGAGGCGGGAGGACTCTTGACCAGCGAACCATCCTGATCCTTTGCGGCTTTCTTCATTTCAAGCTCTGAGATCGACGACTACCCAATGGGGGGAGACTCTCGGACGAAGACGCGCGAACCCTCTCAGGCGTCTCAATGTTGTGGCGGATACAGCGGGGGGTCATGACCAAGACACAACTTGACCTGAGCGACCTGCTCCACTGGTTCCGCAACTCCTTATACAGTGACCCAAGAGATGTTGTGTATGCGCTTCTTAGCCTAGTGCCAGACCGAGAGGCACTCGGCATCGAAGCCGATTATTCAAAGTCGCTCCAGGATGTCCTGGTCGACGCAGCCGTAGCCATGCTTAGTAAGGAGGGTTTGAGCATGTATCTCAAGCACAGAGATGGGCCAGACATCGCGCCCGAAAAAGGGGTGCCGTCGTGGGTGCCAATGTGGGCGCCCAGGCACACAGCGACAGGCCTCGTCCAGCCTCCGTCTTCCACCCGTATCAAGCCCAGTAGCCCGGCTGCATCGGTCGTGAAATTTCAGAACAATAACAGAATCCTAATTGTCAAGGCTATTCCAATAGGAGCAATATCAAGGAGCTTCGGACTCGTGGAGAAGCGGCCGACCCGGCATGTCCAGGAGTTCCTCAGGAGTCCGACCACAGCACAAGCCCACCCAGCCGGCCAGGCGTTCCAAAATGCTGGCGATTACCTTTATTCCCAGGGGATGGCAGAAGCTGACGTCACCTACACTCTTGCTCGGGCCTTCCTTGCCATCACACCATGGAAGGCTCATAATGATCACGCAGTGCTGACCCAAGACTCGAACAATGGTCACTTAACAGATTGTGATGAATGTGCACGCCACATCAGGGCAGGGTACCGCGCTGCCATGAGGATGCTCGTTCCAGCACCTAATATGCCACACGGGAACAAGCTACGAGTGCAATCTGAGACGCTTGGCGGAGCTCGCGGGCCTAGTCGCACGGAGATCGAGGCTGGCGTAGAGTTTATCCAGCACTTTGGCATTCACGGAGCTCAGCTGGCACTAGCTGGAGACTGTGATCTCGCGTGGATCCCGTTGAGAAGCCGGCTTGGTGACCTTATTTTCAAGCCCGTGGGTATTGCGACTACGTTCGTCTTGAGGCCGACTTCCGACAACTGCCAAGAGTATCAGATGGTCGGGACCGCCTTTGTGCATGGGTATATAGACGGGGACGCATTCAAGCTGAAGCATGGCTGGGAGCAGAGTGCCCATGAGGTGCATATCGTCTGATTAACGCGCAGTGTGCGAGTCGTGGGAGGTCAAGATAGTCTCGGACGATTCGTCGTGACGATGTCATCTACTTAGCAGTAGCGGCAAGTCAAAGCTGTCTGAGCTACCACCATCTCTCGAAGCTGGCAGCCTCGGAGACGACCGAGATGAACGAGCTCCGGCGTCAGCATAGTAGTCATCATGCCATCCAAGTCATAACCTTCAGCATAGTGACCATGAAGGCCGAATTACTAGGTGTCCGACGCCTGATAGTGGCTATGTTACGGCAGCATCGCGCCGCCATAATAATTAACATAGTATTAAGCTCCTGTCGCGTGGAGCACCAAAGGGCAGGGATGAATACATCCCTGGTACCTGACTAATCGTTCCTGAGCTCCTCGTGCACTTATAAATGGCCCATCAAGGCTCACAGTCACTCATTCATAACTTTCCTTTGTTTTAGATAGGCAACTATAAGTTCCCCCATTGTATCCTCATTTATATGCTCTGTGAGCACGTAAGGTCTCATCGTCACAGCTCCTAGATATAGAACCCTTCTCTGTCGCCCAAGATTGAGCGCCTATGGCGTAGAAGTATTACTTCCTTTTCTTTTGACCCGATCCGCCTTGACGTGCCTGTCGTATTACCTGCTCTCTTCCTATTTGCCCGCTGGCGACTTGATTCCAGTACCTCACTGCCAATGATGCGCTCCGCATCTGGAGGCCAAGTATCTTGAGGGATCCGAGAGAGCAGATTGATTTAACAATGGAGAAGCAGTTGTATTGTAAAGTATCATTTAGCTTCATCAGATGGCGCCAGTCTTGGAGCAGGAATATTATCACAGTACCAGTGGTGTATACCACCAATCATATTGTTTTCATCCAGCAAAATAGCGTTGTGTTTTGAAAGCTCTGGCTGGCTTTTAGCTAGTGTTTCGAAAATGGCTCGAGGCCCGTGGGGCTATAAATGTATATCTAAAATGTACAATTTTATATACATTTTAGACTAGGGTAAGCTCTAACTCACTAATTTCTACACTCTGGTCTTTAATATGCCGATCGTGAAACGCTATAATGAGAACCAAGTAACGCAAGTAGGACCAAAAATATACAAAAACGTACAACACCGGGGATTCGCTGGTCGTCACCGACCCAACTACTGATCCGGCGGTATCGAGCTTATATATAGGAGAGCGGACGGGATCCTTAGTTCTCTCGATCCTATGGTCGTACGTGACAGAAACGAACAATGTTGCAGCCTATATCTTCATTTTCTCAAGTGCGTCAACCACTCACAACTGACCTTCAAGCCCCACTTTTCTGAACTTCGAAGCCAGCCAAAAAAAAAAAGAAAACATCTTGCCCATCATTTTGACTTGCGACGCACGCCCCCCGACGTCCTACTGATTGATGCACAGGCCATCGATACATGAGACGAACAGGGAGGCGCCGTCACTGCGTTACCACTGCTGTCCCCGCAGAGCAAGGATGAGGGTGGTAAGACTTTGGCCCAGTCGCAGTGACGTTCCATAGACTGTTCTTAGACCAGCTGAGTCTGACATGTGTATCGTACTCAATAGTGTTCATCTGAAGCTAGCTGAACCGTACGGAAGCGGCAGGACTCCGCACTCCAAGATGGGACACGTACTTACCCCAACGTCGTCGTCCTGTGACCATCGTAGCCTAACAAGATGCTTTCATCATGGGAGTGTCTGTTTGTGGCTGGCTGGACAGCCAAAATGACGGGACGGCCGATGCGCCAAGATCGAGCCATACCTACAGCCGTATACTGGGTATTTCGAGCAGTTTCATGCCACGAAAGTCAAGCTGGAGCGGCATCTACAACACGACTGTGACACAGAGTGCGCTGAAAAGTTCTTTCGGCCATAAATCACATTATAACATTTCAAGGGTCCTACTAGTGGCATTCGTTAATCGAAGGATGCCATGATGAGCTTTTACCAACATCATAAAATTTTCGTATACATCGTTATTATACTATCCCCACACCGAACCCATCTATAGCTCAGTATTTGAACTTCCCTTCATACATCATATGCCTCCTCTGCGAAGACGTTCCATTCGACCCAGATGCGCTCTCAGTGACATTCCCCATCACAGTACCCTGCTCGTTCTCAAACTCGGCCCACGCGCTCTTGAGCGCCCACACGGCAACACTGACCTCCGTACCCGCGGGCAGGTCCTGCGCGTTGATGTACGCGAGCGAGAGCGGTTCGCCCTCGGGGAAGAACAGCACGGTGGCGGCGTGCACGCCCTTGTCGACAAAGACTTCGAGGATGGAGCGGTCGATGACGGCCTGCATGGACCAGTTCGCCGGTGTCCCGGCGGCGAGCTCGGGGCTGGACGGCGCGGTCGAGCTGGAGGCCGCGGCGCTGGACGTGGATGTCGCGCTGGTGCTGGAGCCGGAGCCAGACGCCGTCGCGGAGTAGGCGGTGCCGTTACCGCCGGGCTCGGGCGGGTTGTTGTCGTCGTTGGTCGCGTAGCTGCCGTAGTCGTAGTAGATGTCGGACACGGAGAACTTGTCGGTGAAGAAGATGTTGTCAAACCCGTTGACCTTGCCGCGGTTGATGAAGAAGGGGGTGTCGCCTGAGAAGTAGAAGCCCGTGTACACGGCTTCGCCGGAGTTGGGGTTGCTAAATGTCAGGTTTACAGTCGAGTATTGCTGGAGCTGGCTCGTATCGATATTGGTCACGTTGATCTCGAGGTAGAGCGCCGCTGAGTCGACGGAGCTGTAGTCCACGAAGATGGTGCCATTGCCAATCTTGGTCGAGTTAAGCTCCTTGTCGAGCACGGGGGAAATGTCGTATACTTCGTCGACCATGACGAGACCGATTCGCGGTGCGTAGGTGAGGTAGTTCACGCGGGGCAGAGTGAAGGAGCTGCGCCAGCCCTCAAGGTTGCCCGTCGGCACGGACTGCGCGTACTGCCAGTTTGACGCCCAGCCAAGGTTGATGGCGTTGCCATCAGGGGTGTTGCCGTAAAAGTACTGCGCTGCGTAGTTGTCCTTGGCGAAGTCGGTGAGGCGGGTGGCGTCGTCGAGAACGGTAAAGTGCGTGCCGTTGAAATCACCTGGGAAGTACTGGGTGATGGAACCGCCAAGGGGCGCACCGGGCTGAGCGGAGATGGCGAGGACGTACTTCGTGCCAATCTGCTCCTTGGTGTTGTAGTCGCGGACGGGGATTTGGACGAGGTTGGGGCACTCGTACTGAGTGCCGAGGAGGCCGCGGTTGGTGAAGTTGGAGACTGGGGTCCAGGTCTTGAGGTCTGGGCTGGTGAAGAAGCCAACGGTGAAAGCCTGTGCATAGGAGACGACCATGACCCAGTGGTCCTCGTACCAGATGACCTTGGGGTCACGGAACTGGGAGGACTGGCTGTCGATGACGGGGTTGCCGTTGTAGTACTGGAAGGTGAAGCCGCCATCGTGGGAGTAGGCAATGGCCTGGGTCTGGGTGCCGGCCGAGTTGGCGTTGTAGTGGGCGAGGGTGGCGATAGCGACAACGCCGTTGGTCTGGTTGGGGAAGAAGCCCGAGGTGTTGTTGACGTCGATGACGGCGCTGCCTGAGAAGACGTAGGTGGTCTCCTCAGGCGGGAAGAGGGCGATGGGCTGGTTGATCCAGTGGTACAGGTCTTGGCTGGTAGCATGGCCCCAGTGCTGGTTGCCTGCGACGACACCAGTCGGGTTGTACTGGTAGTAGATGTGCCACGTGCCATTGGCATCGACAAACATGCCATTGGGGTCGTTCATGAAGTGCTGCGGGGGCGAGAAGTGCACCTGGGGCCGCAGGTTGCCCGAGTAGTTGCCTGGGATGGGTGTTCCCGTAGGCACGGCCGGATTCACGTAGGTGCTGACATCCTGAGCAGCAGCCACGGCAGCCAGCAGGCCGGTGGCGATGAGAGACAGCATGGTTGAAGAGGCTGTTTCTTGTCCTGCTGGGCCTATAGTGACTTAGGCCGTGGTGTGGATAGTGGGCAAGAAGCTAGCGCCAAGACACAGAAGCTGTCCGTGAGCCACGATAAAGTGACAGTATAGTCTCTGGACACTAGATGAACAGCACAGGATATGCATATTTATACTTGCAGCAGCCATCGAGTCATCACCCCAGCCCACACCGATGGAATGGCCGGTAGTCGACGCGATCGGTGAGCTCATGGACCGCCATTCTGGTCCGTCGTGAGGGTTTTACTAGGCAATTGTGGGGAAGAACTCTGAATTGTTTGCGCCATCGGCACAACTGCCGGTGATACTTTGGGTGACTGGCCCAGCCGGAGAAGGGGAAACTGGGGTGTCCCGGCTCGGGGTTGCCCATCGTCCCATGCTGTGTGCTGTGCACGGGGTTCAAGCTGGAGCATCGACAATGTCATCATGCATGGGCCTGCGCGGCACAAACTCCGCTTGGCGGGTCTGGGCAGCCCGCAAATCCGGAGGGGGCTGGCGACGAGCACGAGCACGAGCATGAGGAAACACGGGCAGTCCCTGGCCTGCTTTGGTAGGGCTTCGTCACTGCGACTGGTCTGATGCTTGGCCTTTACGCTAAGGCATGAAGCTCAAAGCTTGTAGGAGCTGAGCTAGCCCGGCACTTTAGACTTTTTGCTACAGAACCAGAACACCATCGTCATTACATGGATTGTCAACATAGGCTACGTCGGTGGAGGCGGAGGTGGAGGCGGCAGAGGTGGAGATGTGCGGGGAAGCCGGATCCGTGCTTGGAAATGTTGGAGTGTCGGTCCGATGACCGGTCTCTTGGTAGTCCCGTTCCCGTGTTGCCTGCCATTGAACATGCACATGGACAAGTCTGCATTCCGTGCAGCACACCACCATCCATCCCAGAGTGCGGGCTGGGCGAGCTGAGAAAGACATGACCAATCGCCACCCAAGAAACTCCATGCAATGCAACTGCTTATAGTCCATCTGCAGGTCGAAATCTTACCCTATCGATCCTCCCTGCTCCGGCAACCCCGCGTGATGGCCCAGCAGGAATATCGCGAGGAAGGAGAGTAAGCCTTTGGTACACGGGCGAAATTGATGCAGAAGACGCGAGCTAGTAGTCGCAAGCTTCAGCCACTTGTATGCAGTCAAAGTTCAGCAGCATCACGAAATGGCTTACAGATCAGTGCTCGTAGCCGTTGGAGCCTGGAAGAGAGGACAGACCTACACGAGTGTTGAGGCAAGATGAGGTGCCCAGCATGAATGATCTGAGCAGGGAAATGTCTCCTCATGGCAAGACTAACGCACCTCGACTGCATTCTCCAAAACTATACCCAACCTAGCCATAGCACAAGCCCACTACCACAGCAAGCACAGCCAATGGGAGTCATCGCCGGAATGGTGGTCTTGCGTTGTTTCAAGCGCCAGCGGGACAACCCGCCCCCTCCGGCCCAGGTTAGAGCACGACTGGTAAGTAACTCAGTGGTAGTCGTACTAGATACTGTTTTGGTAGCGTAGCCAGGACATGGGCTTCTTTCTCATAGCAGCTTATTGCCATCGCTTGCGCTTGCTATCATGTGCCGTTGATTAGAAATCGTGATGGATTTGAACGGTGTTTGATTATGCTGTGCTGCTTCGAAGAATCACGCCCATTTTACAGTCGCTCAAGTTCGCCTATCTAACGCCATTATAGCTGATGAGCCCACGGTCAATAAGCAAAACTATGAATGTGAGTGCGGATCAAGTTACAATCATGTTCAAGCCAAGATGCGGCATTTCAAATATCGCAAGGTTCCTATCTTCCACTATCAACACCATCCACTGTTACACTATACAATCTCACAGAAATCCAAAAACAACTCCCAACCCAACGAGTCCCCATCCCCAAACCCCCACCATCACCCTCCCG
The DNA here is from genome assembly GCA_031142775.1 of Microdochium paspali. Classification (NCBI taxonomy): domain Eukaryota; kingdom Fungi; phylum Ascomycota; class Sordariomycetes; order Xylariales; family Microdochiaceae; genus Microdochium; species Microdochium paspali. The sequence continues at coordinate 3,868,231 of JAVBIV010000003.1, forward strand.
CCACCGCCCAAGGGCTCACTCCCCTCATAAGCGCCAACATTGTCCGCATACTCCCCCGCGACATTACCCCTGGGCCAATACTCACACACCAGATACCACCCAGCAGTCCACCCGTCCCCCGCCGCACACTTGACCCTCCCACACCCTACGTCCGTGGTATTCTTCCAGACCAGCTGACTGAAATGCCCCGTCTGCTCGCTGAACCCGTTGGGATCCCCGTAGGGATACCCCAGCTTCCGCTCGTCCCCCCACGCGGAGACACACGAGGACGCAGAGGAGCAGCCTATCGCCAGATTCTCCCCGTAGGGACCGCCAGAGTGTGCGAATTTGCACTGTGGGAGATCCTCGTCTGATTCCGAGTCTGCGCGCGAGGAGAGCGCGATGACAAGTGATGGTGGCGATGGCGGCGGCGGCGGCGCTGCCTGGTGAGGAGCATCGCGAGTCCGCAGACGGCGGCGGGCGGGATCAGAACCGGGCGCGGCCTCCTTGAGATAGTCGACGGCGAAATCCTCGAGGGTCTTGTTCCAGACCAGGTCCCGCGCGCCGTGCTGGGAGCGGTAGTAGTTGCTCCTGGACAGGATCGCGGATGTGAATGCTTGTTCGTTGGTCAGGTCTGCCGCTGTCGACTGCGTGGGTTGGGCTGCTGATGGGGCTTCGGTTATTGTTATTGTGCTTGTCTGGGCTGTGGCTGTGTGGGATGCTGCTATGGCCCAGAGAGCGAGGAGGATATGTGATATTTTGGCCATTTTGTCTGCGTTTGGTGTTGTACTTGGCTTCGGGTAGTATGTTATTGTTGTAGGGACCTGCTATGCTTTAAACGCGGATGCTTGAAGACGGTGAAATCCAGCCAGAAGGTACTGTTCTTCATTTCACGACAAAGTAGGAGATTTTGTGCCGCAAAGGAGAAGTATGAGCACGAACGAAGACAAGAAGTAAACAATCACAAATGCACATTCGGCTTCTCACATGAGACAGGGCACGAACCGTCGACCCCAGGAATACGAACCAGCCCGTCCCCTCCCGCCTCCTTCTTGAAACAATGTTTCCAGACGCTGATCAATACAATAAAGCAAGCATATTCACCATCGTCCAATAGCCACTCCCAACCAGACCGTTGCAGACCGTTGCAGACCACACCAGGGGTCCCGAATGGGGCCACGACCGACGTGCAAAGCCTTGATTTTCAGCCCTTGCAGGCTGAAAAGAGGAAGACCTGCAGAAAAGGTGTGACGTGTGTGGACGTCCCGCCTGGCCTATCATGGGCCCTGGTGGGTGAGAAGCAAGGGGTCCGCTGTGACGTAGCGCGGCCTACTTGGTTGGCCTGGCGGGCCAGGGGTAGTTGGCCCATATTTCCCAACATCGTGAGCTTGGCCCTGTACCAATCCACGTAGCTAAGGTCCGAGGCACGAGTATATTATCGTAGTGACTGTATTGCATTTAAGTTTATGTATCATGATGTATACTGTAAATCGCGGGTCTCAAAAGTGGCTGATTATTCAAATCAGTGAAGTTCCCACCCCTCGTGGTGGACTGTAGACAATTCCAGCCTCGATATGCAAATTGCGGCCGATTTCAGAACAATGATGCACTTAGCAGAACAAGCTAGTTTCTGTACACGCGAGAGGCCATAACTGGGGAGTATCGCTGCCGGAAACCACCACCATTGGTTGAGATGGTGTTTGTGGGCCATATGTACTACACTACTGTGAAAACGACATTTATATTATATTATTTTAAGTATGTGAATGGCAATACCTCATCACTTGTCCCTCATATTTTGCGCCCCCGAAAGTAGATAGTTATCTAGGATAACTCGATGGACCATTAAATGCAGAAAAGGTCTCGCCACTCAGAAGTGTATATCAATACCAGTGACACGTTTCCATCTCCAAAACCGCGAGCAACAGCGATTCATCAGCAGTCACCATTTTCTTAATTACCTCAGCCCCTGGCTGGAACTACTTGCCAATCCAAGCCCCATCCTTTGCCACAATACGGTAGTCACATCTCCCACATTATCGTCCGCCAACTAGGCACGACCTCAGCAAAGGTTTATAACCACACTTCCCGGTCTATAACAGACTAGGCACTTTCTGGTGTGACATTGACCTCTATGCCGCCGAGGGCATTTTTCTACCGCCACAATATCCATCTAAGTGATTCATGAGGCACGAGGTGGAGATGGAAGCAAGATTCGGCCCAAATCTCTTATCCGCTAGAGTCGCCTTCCTAAACATTTCTTTCTTTACACCAACCCCCAACTACTTGTGATATACGAGCAGGAAGAATTTACGTGAAATTCGTATCCGTTACATTTCCACAGGCATACCAAGCCCTATTTTCTAGTCGGGAAGTGTTGGCCCTGTAGCCTTATCGACAAATGTTATCTCAGCGCAAATCACATGCGGCGTAATGGTCCTGGTCATATTTGTCCTAAAATTTCACACCCAACGTGTGCCAGCAGGACGCAAGTTTGTCCAAGGCCGAGTCCAGCTTCGTAAGCAACACGCCTTCGTAACCCAGCGTGGGGTGACAGTCGCCAAGCTCAAAAGAAAACAGACTGGTAATTCGCAGCTATGAATATTATACATAGCACCACGCCTAGAACACTGCCCCAAATCTTCGGAATCTAGGTCTGCGGCTCCCGCGCTCTGGACCCGAGACCGGTGCGGTGTGCTTTTCCGATGAGCAGCAGTACCACTATACACCCTCGCCCACATATCGTCATTTAAATCTAATCAGGGACCTCCCAAGCCTACTGAAGCAGGCCCTCTCGCGGAACCAGCCAGCCCCAAAACCACCTAGCTGTGCGCTCTATCGGTGTTCGGCCACGTAGACATCCCAGGTAGCTCACGACTTTCATGCTCCGGGGGCACTCAACGCCAAAAGACCTTGGACAGCGCCGTGCCCGCCACAAGGGTCCCAGCCTGATCCCGAGAATGGTACGGATCGCTTTGGCTGTCGTGACACGGGTGGGCTGGCGAGCGTATTCGGCAAAAAGGAGGACCTGCGGGGATCAAAGAGAATGCCCGTGGTGCTTGTCCAATATCTTCTGCGACGCTGCATAAGGAGGAATGTTCCTGAGCTGTCCGGATCGTTACACCTCCGAAGCTCTGGACCTCTGAACCTCGTTTACTCGGGTACTTCTGCTGGCGAGCTGCACTTGTCAGTTTCCCGCACATTAGAGAGCTTGCATGTGAAAAGTACCGCAGGGAATCCCAGTGATCCTGAAAACCCTGTATTATGGCATACTTTCCTTTTTTTTCCCCTTGCGCTTTTGTCCGACGTCTGCTTCTCAGATCCAAATCGAGGTTATCCACCTCTGCCAACCCGGTTATCGTGGACACTAGAGTCGGTACTCACTACGCACTAGCAGGTCTGCAATCCTGTCCCCGAAGCCCTCCCGCATGTAGTCTGGCTCGTCCCGAGCTCCTACGCCTCTATGACAGCAGTAGCCTTCGCGAGAGCTTTCCTGGCGGATCATATTCCCGGCAGGCCATGGGAGCCATCACCAAGCTCATCCTGGAGGGCAAGAGTGTATATATCACCCATCAGTCTCGCCGTGTTGATCGGAAAAGTGCGGTGGTTCGATATTCCCTCTTGCTGTGGGGGGCTACAACCCAGGTCAAGGGCGTTGAGACTTTACAGCCTTCTGTGTTAGGACTGCTGGTGGATATCTTGCTGTTGGTTGAGGTTTGGATACTGAGGACAAAGACACCAGAGTCGGAGTGGAAGGAGGCCTACATCTCACGGTTATAATTCCCATGTCAGCCTGGGTGGCGCTGTCAGAGCCAAGTAGTGAGATACGCACAATGGTACACAATCATTGACCAACGGTGCTTCCAGGGACACATAAAGTACATTGCGGATCAAGAAGTAGAGGCAACCCATCTCGCATTGTAGTCGCTATATGCAGACGAGCATTCAAGACCACCACTTTCCAAGCGCGCGTTTGGTTCATGAAATTCATGGTTGCTCGCATCCATTTCAGTTCTGTACGCCTTCCCCACAAAACCTCAACCGTCAGGTTTTAGTTTTCGTCTAGATACAAGCAATCAGGAGTGAATAATCGCTGCAGTCGGGTGGGAGCAAGGTGACCTACCCGCAACTCGATTGTCAACAAGGTCAGCAATGGCTACGTTAAGAAATATGTGGCGCCTGAACGGAGATATATGAGTGGATGGCGATCTTTCGGCCTTTGTTTGGACATTCGGCGTCGGTTAGCAATCAAGGCGCCCACAGAGGCGGTGCTGAAGTAGATGGCCGATTGCTGCTGCTTCACCGGTGCCATGCGTGTCACGATGCATTGCTGCGTAAAGAGGTCACACATTCGTCCTCAACTCGGCCGCGGCTTGGTTGTGTTTCGCGGCAACTAGCAGGTGTTTTGCACAAGTTCACGCGAGTGCTCCAAGTTAGACGGGGCGGCTATGGGTACGGGTTAACACGATAAGGCACCAAAGCGGCACCAAGAACTCCCAGGGATCCCCGCATGATTATTGAATGCAGGCAAATATATAGGTGACCATAATGCTCTTTGATGCTCGCTGTAGAAGTGGACGAAAACAATGCAGATGAAAGACAGCCCGCCAAAACTACTGAGCCCCCAGTGTGGCCAGCGCTGCCCTCAATTCCCTGATGGCTGTGGGCACATCTTCAAAGTTCAGAGCGGATATTGCCCACTTGGCATGTTTCTGAGCCGTCGCCATGGCTACGTCGTCGATATTGCCAGTAGAGACAGGGCCTGTAGCATATGACTGTGGTGCCGCAGATTGTGGGCGTTGAACTGTAGGTATGACGTGCCTTGGTGCCGGTGCAGGCGGCGCGGGAGCGGGTGTGACTGGTACTGATGGTTGGTGAGCAGGTGGAGGCGCCGAAGTAGCCTTGTAGTAGTCTTGCGGCGCGGATGGAACATCTGGGAGGAAGCCTGACTGGTCGTCGTCAATCCTCGGAGCGCTGGGGTCGTGGCTACTCGGACTCGGTATGCCACCGGCGGGCATGGACGGCGCAGAGGGTAGCGAGAAGGGCGGATCGTCGTCCTGGTATGATGGCGTTGAGTTGGGAAAATATCCATCTGGCCCAGCCGCGCCTTGGTCAGACGGGAGAATGGGTGAGACCTGGTCTGGCGCGGGAGCTGAGGTCGGTGGTGGCGATGTAGGCTCCGACACGGGACCGGGCGAGTGTTGAGGCGACGGCCGCATCACCCTGTTGTGGCTGTCATCATTAGGCACATCCTCGACGTGGACTGGCCGGGGCTGTGCTGCATCGCTGATCGCCTGGACTTCGGGGTCGTTCGGGTCCAGGGTGACGGCCAGCTCCTGCTCTTCGGCCGGCTCTTCATGCTTCGGGTTGGATAAGTTGGGGTCCTCGCCAGCCTTGATGGCCTTGAGGATGCGCGCGGCGTTCCACTTTGCGTATTTGACCTTGTCTTGGGTGCCCGCCTCGGCTTGGCCCCAGATATTTGTAAGCTGGAAAAAAGTCGCGGCAGCCTCAAAGGTGACGGCAGTTTGTCTATCAACAGGTCAGCCAGCGGGACACGGCACCATCTGTCCGAAGCAGTGGTTACACGTACTGGGTCACCTTGTTGGCCTTCATTGTCCGCTCTGCACGGTCGAACGTCTCTTGGGCGAATTGCTCAACATATGCCTGGCCAGCAAGGTCATCGGTTACGGCATCGTTGTCGCTGTTGGCGGTCTTTGCTGTTTCAAGCTGGTCCATGAGATTTGTAGTGAACTCGAGGCACTGCTGGTCGACATTGTGCAGGCTCTTGCCAAGGATCTGGTTGACGGCCCAGTACAGACCTGATGCAGCATACCGGTCAGCATTCCATTCATATACAGAATATCATGACGGATCTCGGATGGTATCTGGAGCACATACACCAGTACGAGACGACGGGCTTAGCGGTCTCGAGCTGTTTTGCGCGCAAGATGAAAGGCGTCAGGCCCGCGCTCTTGATCGGCGGGGGGATTTCCAGAGCCATGGCGACAGGTGAGTGACAAGGAGCTGAGGGAAACTGCGATTGGAGTGTGATCGAGTCTCAAGGCTTTGCTGTCTGTGTTGTCGCAAAGTGTCGCAAATGGCAGCCTGGGTGATTGCGCCCTAGGTTGCGTCAATAGGCAGTGGGGAAGCTTGCCCCAGCCACGCGCCGGCCGGGTCCTTGTTGCTGTAGGCACTCTGTACAAAAGGCCTACCGAATAGGTGACCCCTCACCGTCGCCCCCCCCCCCCACAATCGGCCGAGCCAGGCACTTGGAGGAACTCCCCAAGCTCCCTCCCACACACCACACCACATCAATCAGTGGACCCCTGCCCCGCCCCGTACCTTTACAGTAGGCCCGTCAGCGGCGGGCATGCACGGCTGGACCATCCACCGTGGCCTCTTCCCCAATCCAGCTCCAATTCATCGTCTCCGAGGCACTGGACACAGTTGGCCTCAGCCTTCACCATTGTCCCTGCATGCACTGCTTCGACTGCCGCCATATCGGCCAGCCTGGCATCTTTGGTAGTCCCAGCCTGCACACATATAACCATCGTGTCTTGCCTGGCAGCCTCTGCTGTGGACAGACACCCTTGACCTCGCCACAGCTTCAACCACTTACGAGCACCCGCGCTCAACATGCAGAACCTCAACGCCGCCAGCCTCGCCGTGGCAGCCACAGCCCTGCTTGCTGCTCTGCCCGGCGCTCAGGCCGGTCTCTACTCCAAGAACTCGCCCGTTGTCCAGGTCACTGCCAGGACCTACGACCAGCTCATCGCAAAGTCCAATCACACCTCTGTAAGCAATACCCGGCCCCCCTTCGCCACCCAAACACAACCACTGACGACTCTCACTGCATTTAGATCGTCGAGTTCTATGCCCCTTGGTGCGGACACTGCAAGAACTTGCAACCTGCTTACGAGAAGGCGGCCAAGCACCTTGATGGTATCGCCAAGGTCGCCGCCGTCAACTGCGACGATGACGAGAACAAGGCGTTCTGCGGGTCCATGGGCGTTCAAGGTTTCCCCACCTTGAAAACGGTGCGGCCCGGCAAGAACAAAGGCTCCAAACCAATCGTTGAGGAATACCAGGGCCCGAGGAGCGCCAAGGGCATCGTCGACGCCGTCAGCGATAAGATCAACAACCACGTCACTCGCATCACTGACAAGGACTTTCTGCGGTTCCTCGCCAAAGACGAGAAACCAAAGGCCATCTTGTTCACCGAGAAGGGCACAACCAGCGCCCTTCTCAAGAGCGTAGCTATCGACTTCCTCGATGTCATTCACGTTGCGCAAGCACGCAACAAGGAGACCGAAATTAGCGAAAAGTTCAACATCAAGAAGTACCCGACGCTTGTTCTGTTGGACCCGGAGTCGTCTGAGCCTCTGATCTACGATGGAGAGATGAAGAAAGCCCCCTTGGTGAAGTTCCTTTCCAAGGCTGGCCAGCCCAACCCAGATCCTCCCGCCAAAACCAAAAATACCCCCAAGGAGAAGAAACCCTCCAGCTCTAAGCCATCCAGTGCTACCAAGGAGGCGACCGAGCCTTCCGAGTCACCAGTCGCTGTCGAGAAGCCAGAAGTCGTCATTCCCCCTCTTCAGGCCCTGGAAACCAAGGAATTGACCACCAAATGTCTGAACACCAAGTCCAAGACTTGCATCTTGGCTTTCGTGCCATCCGCGCACGGTGGCGCGTCTGATGAAGTCCTCGATATCCTCGCCAAGCTTGCCTACAAGCACTCCACCTCGAACCAGCACATCTTCCCCTTCTACGAGGTGGACATTGACGCCAACAGAGAAGTCATCTCCTCTCTGGGTCTGCATGGCACGGTCATGATCCTTGCCGTCAACGGCAAGCGCAACTGGTGGCGCCAGTACGAGGGCGAGCTCTCCGTAGCCAGCGTCGAAGCCTGGATCGACTCGATCCGCCTAAACGAGGGCAAGCGCTACAACTTTCCCGAAGGTTTCATCGGCGAGGGTGCTGCGGCCGCGTCATCTGCATCTCCAAGCCCAGCCACGGAGGCGGAGACTGAAACTCCCACTGTCGTCGTGCGCGTTGAGGAGGAAGTCCAGATCGAGCCCGAGACGGATACGGAGCCTGAGTTGGCTGGAACCATCCATGCCCAGCCCACTGCTGAGGAAAACACTCACGACGAATTGTAAGCTTCGGGTCATTATAATCTAACAGAATGGTATCACCTCCGTTAGCATATGCGCCTAAAATGAAATAAAATGATGGCATCATCAAAATCCCCAGTGCACTTACATCGTCATGCCCCTAACGCCGTCCAAGCTGAATGTCTACGCCCCAATGCAATCTCAGTCCTTCCCCACAACACAATCTATACATCGATGTCCATTGCCATCCTCGCCCCTTTCTCTATGGTCCCCTCACTGACCATTTTCGCACCCTTCTCCCGTACAACCTGGTCCAAGAACTGCCTGATCCCACCACACCCATCCACAGCAGTAGCCATCATCCCCTCCAGTCGCGTGACCTGTACGCGACTCTCACAAACCAGCGCCACGACCTTGCCACTGCTCCCGCCGAGCGTGGCGAGCGTGAGATGCGGCAGCTCCTGTTCCTCCTGAGTGTTTAAATCGAGTAGCGGGTCCGCGGACTCGTCGTTGCTCGCGTACGATGATGTCGAGCCTGCTGAGCAGGCGACTAGGTAATCCGTCATGGGAATGCCGGCGTCTACGAGGGCGAGTGTGGCTGCATTGATGAGACCCGCGAGTAATCCGCCGTCTTGAGAGAGGACGTGCAGGGAGATTGTGATTGTCGAGCGCGGGTAAAGATGTGTGTGGAGGGTCGCCGCGAGAGATTTTGAGATGGTGGCTTGCAGCTCTTGGACACGTCTGCATTGTTGTCATAATGGTTAGCTTCTGAGCGCAGATCCCAACGCGAGAGCTCAGCCTGGCGGAGCACCTCCTCCTACTCGCGAACCACCCCCAGCAATGGACGAGAAGGAAAACTCACTTATCCGTCCGACTCCTCTTCTTCCGATCGACAGAACTAAACCCAGCAACGACAACACTGACAATGATATCCGCGGCACCGCCACCGCCGGAGCTCGTAGTCGCCCCCGCACCCGCCACTCCTGCCATACCGCCGCCGCCGCCGCCAGCGCGCGATGACGCATTCTTCTTGTCCTCATTCGGCCCGGATACCGTGCACATAATCTTCGTGTTGCCCATCTCGAGATAACTCGACCCGTCGGCGGAGGCCTGCGTGCGGATCTGCCCGTGCATCCGGCGCAGCTCATTCCAGCGCCGGCCGTCGACGCGGAGGAAGGCGAGGGAGTATGTCGAAGTGTCGAGAGGCATAGCTATGCTTTGCTTCTGTTTCCCCGGGGTGAATGTGGTCTTGTCGCGATTGTGGTCCAAGGTTGTCAAGAACGCAGTGTTGCAGCTGTCGGTGTCTTGTCTAGAGGATTTAATGCAACGAAGCTGCTTGAGACTGGGTTCTTAGTGGATAGCGATCACCACGATGTGTCCGCGGTACCGTCGTTGTTTGGCAAACTCTCTGGACGAATCCTGTGGAGAGATGTGTTGCAGACAAGCTCAAAAGGGCCAGCTGCACGAGCGGGCGGGCCTGTGGAATTTTTGGCGGGGCGATAAGACACAATTAACGCTTTATCAGGACGCGACCTCTAGTAGGGTTTTAGGCGGACGCTGCGGACTGTATGACGTTTACGAAGCCAGCGGCTCCGGGGGGTCTTCCAGTGAGGCATTTCGGATACAAACGTGATATCAAATATAATTGACGGCGAATGATGCCCAAATTCAAATATGAACTGACTAAACATACTATCCATCCCAAAATACATGCCGCAACTCATCGGATGCAGGGGCTTGAGGAGGCGACTATGACGATTGCTTGCCTGATCGGGTTTGTCCTTGGTGCGTGGGCATCGGAGTAGTGGCGGTGCTGCGTCTTCCACCAGCGCCTGCCATTGGAAGAGGTGCATTCAAGTTGGCGGTGCTGTGTCTTCCACCGGCGCCTGCCATTGAAAGAGGTGCATTTAAGTTGAGTATCCGGCGTGGCTCCGGTTCTTCCGCGTCTGTCCAGCCTCTTTCCGGGCCCCAGGTCAGGTGCAAGTGCCGAGATCCGACCACGCCGATGAGTCTTTGAACAAGAGTGCCAGACTTCTTAACACTGGACCAGGCGTCAAACTCGACATGAGCCACCCAAGGCATTCCGTTGAGAACATTTTCCAGCAGGTTCTGTGCGAACCCTTCAAAGAATTCATGGGGCTGTCGGAAGCCATGGAATGTGTCGGTGCCCGGATCACACTCGAGAAAGACGGTGACCTTTCGCACATTAATACACTCCGACAATCCGAGCTCGGGATTCACGACCCAGCCACGAGGTGGTTTGCTCCAACCAGGCCCAAGTCGCAGCTCCAAGGCTGCCAGGCTCTCACGCTGTGCTGTTTTCAGTCGGGCAAGCAAGGGTTTCTTCGTCTTGAAAAATCGTCCAGGATGAGTCGGGAAGATGCGTACTGGGTGCGTACTGTAGAAATAGTGGGATGCCTCTCGATAGAATGTTCGGCATGTCCGCAGGATCGCGAGTTTCTGATGTATGCGCTTGTAGTTCAAGGGGTCAAGATCCAGCACATGACCAGTACCTAAGAAGTGGTACTTGTATATGTAGAGTCGTAGTTCATAGGGCAGGTCAAGTATTCGGAATGCTTGTGGAGCTGGAGGCTTTGGCTTCGGCGCATTCGCGATCGGGATGTCGCTCGTCAGGTCAGATAGACTGAGCTTTTCTACACTATCGGTTATCGCTGGCTGCGTGTTGGCGTCTGTTGAATTACGAGACCGCCGCGATCTCGTGCCGACTGTCCTTGCGTGCTTGACCGGGGCAGATGACCGAGGCATCATGGCGAAACCGTCCACGAATTTGGGAGGCGTTGTGGTGGTCTGCGTGGCGAGCTAGCGTACCGGGTTCGGGGATGGCTTTGCTTTTCGCTGCTCGCAACTGCGGCAGGCTATCGACCTCAGCAGATGCTCCTAGTGTCTGAGCTTTCGGTGGGTTATGAAAGACGAGGACGACGCAAGGATCCTCTGCAAGAAGGGACTGTTGCCAATGTAACCGGAGAAACCATGGTGCTGCCTTCGATTGCTGGAGCGCTCAAGCAATTCGGTTGAAACGAGCCATATCCGAGGCCATCTCGAGCTGGTTGAGGTTGTGCTGGTGAATGGGTGGCGGCCCGGCTTTTGGCCTTCAGGGAATTGTTGCAATCGTCATGCTTCGCCCCTGACCTCAGGGAACTCTTGCGGGCAGCAAGCTGTGGGCCCACTGATACTGGCTTACCTCAGCAGGAAGTCACACCCTGGTCGAGCAACTGCTTCTATCTCGATGTCCTGCTCAACTTTGCAACAGTGGAAGATGTCCTCCCGTTCCATTGAAAAGCCACAACCTCGATACATCCGGCTACGCAAAACACCTCGCCTGCTCGGGTACCTGAAACATGTATGTGCAAGTCTATTAGTGAGATCTGCCCACGTGCTGCCTACAAGAGGAAGCAGCAAAACGAGGACTCTCGCACTCACCTGTATCTAACGTCTGTTGCCAGTTCAACGATCTTGAGGGAGCCAGCCCATGTTTTCCTCAATACCGGATACACTCAACCCCTGCAACAGAAATCAAATTCGTCCATCATGATACACAAGCAGTTTTCACACGGGTACACCCGAAATACGTCATTACACGAACCGCAGTATGTCACTTCGCTTGATTTTGACTTGGTTCTATGGTTATCGGCATGGAACGCTAAATCTGGCCATTGAACTAGGCGTTCAACCTTTCTTCAGAGCCTCGTCAAGCCATCATTTGACACCCATGATGGCCGCCACCGGACGAGCACATCATGCACATCACTAAACCCTTCTCACAGAACATATTATGCTTGGACTGACCCCAGGTTCTTGAAAGCTGCGGTCTGCTGACCGACCCCTTGGCCACTTATCCGGGGTCGACATCCCGTAGCCCGTTATCCGCTTCACAAATGTTATCAGTCGGGCACAACAGGCCTCCACGCATAGGGTCTCACAGCGGCCCGGGCCGCTGAGCAGACCTTATGTTCACCACTGGTTGGAAGCTCGTCTCCACATCTATCCGTGAAAAGATGGACGGTCGTACACCAGTCAACAAGCAGCCCTTTCATGCGAAGTCAACACTCGCTACCACGGTTGCCACAGCTTGCACACGGCCACTTTGGACGACCACAACCATATCCGCAGACCACATGCCTGAATTTTATGTGCAGCACGATCTTCTATAGCGCCCAACAACGACACAACGACACAACGACACAACGACACAACGACACAACGACACAACGACACAACGACACAACTACACAACGACACAACGACACAACGACACAAAGACATCATGATCAGGCTAGCGTGGGACCTTGGCATCTCGTCACACATATATCAAGCGGAGATGGACGTTGTCCGCGGAACTTTCAACCGATCCGCGCAGATCCCGGTTAGTCAATTGCAGGACGACCCATACATATCTCGTGTCACACTCTTGCAGCTATCGAAGCTGTCAAAAATCCTGCAGCATGGTCAGCATGCCGCGCCTCTGAGGTGCTACGGACGTACCCCCAGTGTGTCAGGGTCGGCATTCTAGACCGCGCGGGTTGTTTCTGAGACCGCATTGATCTGCAAGGAGCGAGAGCCACATAGCAGCTGCGCTCCACACCACCTACGGCAAATTCCGTGACCCTGGGACACTGAACACCGGGCTGGCATGGTCATCTCCTCCGAACGATGATGTTAAGGCGCAACCACTCAGCAGGCAGCAGACTGGCACTCCCTCGCCAAGTAGACACTGTACGAGCTAGCGGCTCTAGTGGCTTTTGATAAACTCACCCTAGCAGGCCTCCGCGCCCAGCACCTGTGGTCACTTTCCTGGCCTGTCTGCCCGAGACACACACAGGGACTCTGTCCAAGAGTTGGGAGCCGCGGGGGGAGGGGTCAAAACTGAAGCTGGCTGTTAGAAGCCTGATGGAGACCCACCACTTGAAACGCCATCTTTGAATGCATGTCTTGGGCGCACCATTCCAATTTGCCATAACACTCACCTTATTCCTCGAATGTGCTTCTCGCACAAATCTGTAGCTTTCAATACTCGACTATGCATCTTAACCTGTCGATTACAAAGCCTGCAAATGTATTAAGCACCACTCGATAATCAGGCCCAACTTATTACACACGCCGAAAAAAGCATATCGGAGAGCTACCCCGAAGTGCTCGCGAGGCAAAATAACGGTACCCGATTTCGTCACCAGCATGGGCGCCCATCTCGACGCATGTTCCTTGAGAATTACTTGAATCTCGGAGCGAATAGCCCAAATCCCTATGGAAGCAGGATCCTACATCATTCTGCGACTGCGTCATGCCACCCGACCGATCTTCGAGAAGAATAGGCGAGTCAGTGGACGGTGATTCGTCGGACGAACATGGCGTCAAAGTCAAAACGCAGCGGGCGCAGAGGGTACCAACGCAAAACGACTTCTCCAGCGTAGTCAAGAGCAAGCTTCAGTCATATACGCGGACAGGCCAAGCGTGCGATCGTTGCAAGGTAAGCGAAACCGAGGCAAACATACATGGCTGACTACAGAAACCGATCTGCCCATTCCAGCAACGGGTCAGCCTTACCACTGGCGTGTCATCTTGGGAGCTTCTCATCCTCACTTGAAGGATTCCTTCGGTGGAGCAGTTGGCATCTGGCAATTCCTCTAGCTCACTCTCATCACGTCCGTCTGGAATGAATGACCACCTATCTTCACTGTTCCCCGCAATGGCCAGGAGCGCTGCAGCTGGTCGACGACTTTTCCACTCGAATGACTCTAACAATGAGGTAATGATTAGGTCCGCAAAATACGGTGTGACGCATTACCCGAAGGCTGCTCCCACTGCATAAGCCAGAACCTGGAATGCTACGTCACAGACCGTGTCACCGGCCGCACGGAACGCCGTGGTTACACACAGGAACTTGAGCGAGACAAAGCGGCGATGCTGGCACAAATTCGGTCCCTTGAGAAAATTCTTGAGTCGCATGGGATCTATGCAGCCCAATTCCGATGGCCTCAATCGATCGAGTCCCCGCGCCGGTCCTCATCACGATCGAACTTGGACGCAGGCAGTCAAGACACCTCTCAGCAAGCCTCACACCTCGCAACACCACTTGGTCCATCATCTCCCTTTTCAAACAGCGAAAGCACTTCGATAAGTGTACCGCCCGACACCTTGTCCAGCAGGCCACAGCTGGTCGCATTCAGGAATCTGACGTTATCTATCCTCGGAAACGATATCGATCTAGGGGCGTTCCAGGAAACAGGCGCCCGCGAGCCTGCATTCCAGCTTCCTGGAACGCCCTTCGATTACGAACCAGCTGAGAGAATCATGCTGCACACTATGCTGCGTTTACAGCCGTCAGAGAAAGTTGAGTTACCACCGTGGAGTGAGGCTTTTCAATATACGGAATGGTGGTTCACAAACGTGTACCCATTCTTGCCGGTTTTACACAAGGCGTCATTTTTATCGAGTCTCAAAATGCTTTACGAGGGTCCAGCCTCACCAGCACTAGCAACTGCGGATATAATCAGCATACACGTGGTTTTTGCCACCACCTTGATTCAGATCGCCAGTACCTCGCTGGACACTTCCAAGCGGCTACATCTGCGCTCCTTGTCAGAGAAGCATTATAATTATGCTCTTGGCCGCTTTGGAGAGCTACTCGCTTCTCGTGACATCCCGGATCTCAAAGCCCTTGCTCTCATCCTCTTCCATGCAACGAGATACTCGAAGCCGCGAGTTAGTGCACTCATTGCGGATCAGACCCTAAGCCTCGCGATGGAATTAGGGTTGAATCGAGCACGGTCTCCGCAAGTTCGCATGACCAAAATGGAGGACGAGACACGCAAGAGACTTTGGTGGGCGGTACTGTGGATGACCATCATCATCTACGGTAGAATAGGTAGACCAATGCCTATTGGACTCCAAGATATGGATGTCGACTACCCTGATGCGCTTTCAGATGAGGCTCTGGAAGAGCCGGGCATCAACCCCTTGGGACCGCCGACTTGTTCCTTTCTCGTCGGCCTAGCCATTATGAAGGCTACAAGGATGTATATCCACATGTTCTCTACCATCTACAGCGTTCGTTCGAAGCCGTCATCATATCTAGCCTCACTCCGCTCACTGGAACAACAACTCAAGGATTGGCAGGATAGTCTTCCCGATAGCCTACGGCTTGCCGAAGATGAGTTTTCGAAGCCTTTAGGCAGCGAATATCACGCCTTGTACGTCCACTATATCGGCCTCAATCTTCAGCTTTACTTGCGTCACCCCATGGTGCTACCACCTGAGGAGCCGGCATTGCTAGACAGCACCTTGCAGGCCAATGAGGAGAATTCGAAACGTCTACTTCGATGTCTCTTGGCTTTACACAGCATCAGATCGTTGGAGCCCACATGGTTGGCTCTAGGCTCGTACACAAGCGGCGCTTTCCTACATCTCATATGCCACTGGCATAGAAGAAGTTTTTTGAACGATCATGAAAAACTTGAGCTGCGGCAGGATATGATGTCCTGGTTCATGATCATCGACGAGACGACTCGTTTACTTGGTAAGATCATTTACTTAGTGCAGGTTGAGCTTGGAAGAGCTGGTATAAATCTTTGTAGAGCTAACTGAATGTGGCGCGATCATCCGCAGAGATTGGGTCGAGTTTATCTGCGGCCCTCAACGATATTGTCCAACGTGTGCTCACCTGGATCGAACATGACAACCACCAAGCGGCTACGGAAACAAGAACAGTGCATGCAGCACGAGACATGACCACAAAGCGTGGTGCTCAAGGCTCTGCACAAATATCACGGTATCCTTCGATGGCACCCGACCAGCGCCTTGGAGACCTGGCCAACAGAAGCAGTGTGTCCTTTCCTCTGTCATCGAGGGCCGACTTCTACGGAGACTCGTCAGTGGCAAACAGTGGCGTCTATGGGTCGACTATGGACTTCCAAAGCCCCCAAATGCAGCCTTCAGACGCCGGTCCATCTTATGCAGCTGGGCATCCCTTTGGATACACAGGACAAATCAGAATCGAGCAGCCACCAAGGCATGGTCATAATGAGCCAATGAGCCAACGGGCTGGTGGCTCGATGGAGTCATATGGACAAGGTCCAGCGACCGCACTGCCACAAAATTCGCAAACAATGATGTGGCGGCCGCCCCTTCCTACTGGGAATACGCATGACATCGATGCGGACATGGCTGAGTCGGGAGAGCCCGGTTCACATGGGACTGCGGCGTGGAGCGACTGGAATGCCGCAATCACTGGCGGCCATGATCACCGTTACGGCTCGCATGCTCTCATAGGTATAACTCAACAACCACGGCAAGAGACACGTCCAGAAAGTGGCATGCCAGGCCACACCGGAATCCAGATGAATGCCAACTCTGGCGTTCCAGTCACTGGGACCGAATTACCTTGGCCAGGGATGGTTTATCCAGCGGACGCAGATCGGCGACAAAGACCTCGGTAACGCAAAGGAACGGCGGACACAGTAACGATAACAGCTGCATCTCATTGAGACACCAACAAAAATTCAACGAAGCATGGAGGTAGTGACTTCTACCGCAATGAGCCGGCCATACAAACGTGCTGCAGGGAGAATGGCTATGTGACGACTGGTTTGCGCTTTTGCCAGGTGGTGTATATGACCAAGCCATCAAAGCCGCGTCCATCGGAGCCAGGTCCGCTAGCCGATGTGTGAAACGGCCCATAATTAGGCGTGGAAATGCCCGAGTCAACAAGCGGCTATGATATGCGTCACGGATTCGTGTGGGGAGGAGAAACCACGCTAATTAGCACCATACCCGCTTCAGCACTAGATGTGCTGCATACAGTGCATATTCAGATGCTCGACATGTCTTGGCTGTGGATTTCTGTCCGTCTGCAGGTATCCCTGGTGTCATGAGAGCTTGGCGAACTCTATTGGTTGTCAGTCTGCTATCAGGTGACACGCCCATGCATGTGCAACCCAACGAACCCACTCAGAAATTCAAGGGCTCGATGCGAGGGGAAGCGGTCATTGCAGCTAATCAGGGTCCACGAGCAAGACCTGGCAATTGTTGCGTCAATGGTCCCCCGGGCCGCAATCGACCATCAGTCATGCACCGCGCTTGGTCTCAGACGGCACGTCCGTTTGTGGGTTTTTTTTTTCAGCCTCTTACTGCCCTTTAACGCTTTCGGGAGTATCTTGCGACCGCTGCTCTGAGACGTTGTGCCATAGGCTTATGGTATCTCGTCTTCCGCGGTGAACAGCACTAGTGAAGTTCTCATCCTCGTCTAAGCGTGCTGGTGGCTCTTTTGACGCCATGCGAAGCCAGCTCGTCACAATTACAGTTTGGTTGACAGTCGACCCTGCCGAGGAACGGTTCCGCAATCTCCCACTACGAGATTCAAGCGCTGCCTCTCTTCACACTAAGCAATGATTGGCTGCAAAGCGAGCAGCGTTGTCTGGAGCTACGGCGCCCCACGGTCCATGCTTCGATTTGAGGTTAGCAGCCACCAGGTACCAGCGTATTGGATGAGCTCCAGGTTGGCAGACAGGGCTGAATGGCCAGGGAGAATAGCAGCTGTGCTGTCTGCGGCGACGACTCCAGCAAAGAAGAACCCATACAGTATCCGAGACCATTCGTGCTGCTCTGCAAATGAGGGAGCATACAGAGGGTGTCAGGCTAGTCAACAAGGATCTAGTGCAAGGATCCCTTGGTCAGGCAGCAAAGATTTGTCCGCGAAATGAACAGTGACGAACGCCTACATGCTGCTTGTGTCTCCTCAGCCACGAATTTCAACCAAGCGAATCAAGCAACCGTATCTGTTCATTCGGCTTCCGCTTCAGTTTGAGGACTATCTTGATTCGGCAAATTATCTCGATTCGGCGGGACGTGCCTCGATTCCCTTACACCGCAATCCGCTTATTACTTGTCCAATACTGCGGATACTGAAGACCGTCTCAAGCGATCCACAAGTTGAAGAGAGAGAAAATCCTTCGCCTGTGTTCTTCAATGCTCGACAACGAACTTTGGCGGCACGTATCGCTGGATTGAGACTGTTGCATATGCATATCCACGCAGTCCACAAACACTGCAAAGCTGCACCGTGGTTGACAAACGGACCAAGTAGGACTCTTCTTGGTGCAATGACTTCCTAGCTGTGCCGCATCCAGCCCGCCAGTGATAGCTGAAGTCGTGGGCTGAAGTCGTTGGCCGAAGCCTGCATGGTTGTTGCATGGACGAGCATTCGAACGACAGTCCTGTCCAGCCCTAGAACGCAGCCTGTTGCTTCTGGTGGCGTGACACGTCGTGAAGTCACCTCCGGCCTGCTACAAAGTATTTGGTCGAGTCTGCCAAGACGGAAACTCTTCCAAGCAATCGATGGGGCCCAACAGTCTTACTGATCAGCACAGGTGACAACGATCCGAGGTCTGGCTGCGGGGGTGTGTCTGTGGCCCGAGGCTGCAACGCGCGCCCACCGACTGGAACAACCCGGTGGGAGGGACTCGGCTGTGCAGGTGCGTTTATCTGCTTTACCTATCCTTTTTATCGCTTCGCTGTAGATCGATCGACGAGTGTTGGCATCTATCACCCGATGAACCACCCCCCCCCCTTTAAGCCGATTATCGGCACGCGATCTTCGGGTCCGTGATCATACTTGCAGGCTACAGCAGCATAACGGTCGTTTAATAAGTCACCCGTCTCCGAAGAGAGGAAACTCTGCAGGCGTAAAGGGAGAGAAGGGTGGCGGTAGCCAAAACCTGCCCATTTCTCCAAATAGCCTGGCATTGCATTAGATTGTATCGCGGAAGGGATCAGCCAAAGTCCCTGTGATATTGCGCCGTGGTCGCGCAGATGCCTGGGCCCCTTTCTTCCTCCACGCAACATGACCTCTCCAGCACCGGTAGGGCATAATCGCGTGCAATTGACCCCAGCACCACCACCACCATCCGAATATTGGCTCCGCGGAGCTTCGCCCTGGTGGACGGCACTTAGTGCATGCATATAGGTTGGGCAGGTTTCAGCTGGCGGGCAAGGTGAGTGAGACGGCATAGGGAGGTGAAGAGGCTACCTGGCAATTATATGTCGATCCTGCCTTTCGATATGCTAAAGTAGGCTGGCCACTTGTGAATCGACCAGATGGTACACCTACCGAAAGCTTGAGTCGTACGATTTCTCCTCGGACCGCACGGTTGGGACTACAGTAGTTGCATGGGCCGACGGCAGATTGTGTCATCGCATCACAGCCCGATACGCCCTACCTTAATGGGGGCAAAGGAGGGGCCTTTGGAGTCGAGACGGAGGGAGTGTTGTTGTGAGGGCAGAGCAGAGCCTACAAGCTTTTGTGCCGGCCGAAAGCGACAGCCATCGGGCCGTGGGCACTAAGATGGCGCTTGGGCACCTATCCGAGACAACTTTCAATCTTGACTACTGACAGGGCTGCTCCGACGTCGGTGGGTGTGCCGCCTGTGTTTCGCACGAGCAAGATGCTGGGTGTTGAACGGCTGGCCCTCTCATCAAGACTCAGCCAGCAGATCGCACCGCAATGATTGCAAGCCACTACCAGCTAAAACTAGCCTCAACAGTCACGAGCTTTTCAGGCGAGCCAGGCTGGGAGCCACGGCCGCTTGCTCCAATCCGGCCAATTCCACCGAGCTACAGTAGATCCCAGGGAGAGGTTACCGCAGAGTGTACCATCGTTACAGCATGGAGCCGGGGCCGTACCTCCGGCAGGCTTCTTCGCGGTTAAATGGCTAATGGGCACACAATCAGGGATACTGCGAGTACAGCAAGTGAGAGCCCCAGGCTGACCAGGGATCAGGCCAGGGAGGAGTGTGTTTAAACGGGCATTTACCGTGCCGATTCTGCAGAGATTGGCACTTTGAGGGTCCAGCATTATGAGCCGCCCACCGTCCTTTTGGCAGGCTAGTCTCAGCCGCTAGATCATGCTCACATGTGCAGTACACACAACAAGCATGCCGAGCCAGAGACCAGCCTCGAACCAGTCTTGAGCTCATCCTAGCTCGAGTCAACTAGGAAGGCGGGGTCCTCCTTCCCTTCTCGCTTCGCTCCGAGTCACTTGGTGCGTTTCCCGGTGTGGTGGTCCAGCCGTGCGGGCCGTGCTGAGCTCTATTCCATTGTGGAAGAAGGATGTGGCTTGGGTTCGCCTCGCAATTGGGTAGTTATAATGGGCATCTGGCTGGCCAATCCAAGCCCGGGCGTCTTGCTTGTTGCATCCCACGTAGTCAGTATCGGGAACCCTATATTGACCTCGTGTTGGGCATTGATCAGGGCACGTACGCCGGTAGAGGCTTCTCCTCGGAGCTTTTGGAACTATGGTGGGACGCTACTGGCTTCAGAAAAGTAAAGTGATTTGTGACAGGCTCAGGGTGCTCGCTAGCCGACTAGTTGGCTGGCAAGTTCCGCGATCGCCAGGCGCATCAGTAGTGACGGGAAGCTCCGGCCATCATGACGACATCTGCTGAAAGCAGCGCACTGGCTGACAAGGGGGATCCCAAGGCCAAAAGAGCCATCTGAGCCAGTGATAACACTTTGGCAGACTTCTCCCTTTCAGTCGCTGCGAGGACCACCATTGGGGAAGATGCAACCATGAGGCAACCTATCGCGAGGCTTACTATACAACACTCATCTCGGCCTAATGTATACTCCGACAGCCACGCGCCAGCACCCTAAAATCTACGATAAACCCCACCGCCACGACCCTTGGAATGGATGGGCTGTGCCATTACTTCATAAACCGCGGAGAAACCTACAGGAGCCCTGTTTTCGAGTCTGTGACCTTGGCTGAGTCAATAAGATTTGTCTTCTTCCAGACTCTGGCCGTGGCGGCCTGGAACGCACACTCAACAGGAGCTTGTCGCACACGGAAAGAGATCAGTTTGCATGGCGCATGCAGCAAATTGCCTACACGACCGGTCTATACCAGCCACGGCAACGCATTAGATTCTCAGACTCATCTGGACCGGGAATCGGTCGCCTTGTCGCAGAGGGGGGAAGCGTTGTTGGCGCGCAGGATGACACCACACAACACGGCGCTTTTTGCTCTCCTGCATACCAATCTCACACGATGGCTGACTGAGTACGACAGCCCGATCTTCGCCACAGCCGCAGCATTCAACGCGGTGAAAAAGCAACAACATCTTGAACTATTTCTATCTATGGCTCTTTGGATCATTTCTCGACTGGACTGCAGTTTTACATGCATCGGCGACAGCTTCTGCATGGTGGATGCATCGTGGCAGATGTGGAATCCGGCTTGGTTTGTGTTTTGAAACGTCGCTGACCTTGGTTCAATTTGCTTTTACCGGACAATCAGGTACATCGATCTTAGACGACTAGAATCCAGACCACCAATACTGCCGCCACCACCACCACCGCCTATGTCGCTTTCACTTGACAGTACGAGGAAACGACGACAGTCGGAAAGAGAGACACGTGTTCAAACGTGGCTCATAACGCATGGGTAATGCCGACCAAGCCACTGAACGGTGTCTATCTGATTGTAACGAGCTCCACGGAGATGTCTGGTTCGAATGAGGAAATCCGAGTGTAACACCTCATCCCAGCGCT
Source organism: Microdochium paspali (assembly GCA_031142775.1). Taxonomy (NCBI): domain Eukaryota; kingdom Fungi; phylum Ascomycota; class Sordariomycetes; order Xylariales; family Microdochiaceae; genus Microdochium; species Microdochium paspali. The sequence continues at coordinate 3,889,884 of JAVBIV010000003.1, forward strand.
TGGTTACGCTGCCACGCCTGGTTCTATCGCCAAGGTGTGTGACTGTCTGTCCATGTTGCGTCGCATCGCCGTGCCGCACTCTGGCCAGAATCGTGCTAGGCCACGTGACCATGGGTGCCAACAACAGACTTTGGGCTAGCGGCTGTGTATACTACCCCTCTCGTTGTAAAGCGTGAACTGTGTGGATAAGACACGGTACGCATAGGTTGGTCTAGATGAGCTCGGCACGTGGATTTCGCATTCTTGAGTCTCTGTCATCTACCGAGAGAATGCAAGGATGTGCTTTGCTTGGCACAGGCCTGGTGGGTACGAGCTGACCAGATAATGCTAAGTTTCGCATATATTTAATATTGCGGACGGCACAGGCACAGGAGCTTATGCTCCGCACGCTTGGACGGCATTTTCGGTCATGTGATGCCGTTATCCCTCAGAGACGGGATGCAAATAGCCCTGAGTAGGGTCTGGATCCCGTCCCCGTCTTCGCAGGCAGATTGCCGACGGCAGTTTCGCAAGCGGGGACGATGATCATGATCCGTCCTGCTTTGTAGAACTCGTGCTGTATCGTGCTCGTGCTCGGTTTGCGTCATAAATGACATGTCAATTGCCTAAAGACCGTAGCACCATCAATGCCGACCTTATTGCCACGTATTAGACGACTTTTCAATGCTCGTCTTCACATTGGGTAGCCGCTCTCCGCGACCCGTCTGCGAGTCCACAGGGGTGCATGATATCTGTTCTACGCGGGAAATGCTAACTCCTCGGAGCGCGTATCTGCTTCCGGATGCCTCATGCTAAGCGCTCGCTAATGATCCTTCTACCACTCAGCAACGTCGGTTTTGTCCGTCACGTTGAGGGGCTACTGCTATCTAGGAGGATTTCCCCCGGGCAGCCCTTGTACTGTTGACCACAGTGATGGTCCTGGAATCGGCCGTCGGCACACCTACTTTCGAGCTGCCGACGTGGTTCTTAGATCATAATGGCGTCGCTAGCTCCAGTCATTTCGGGCTCGCCCCTCTCCTCAGGGGCAAGGAGACGCCTTGCCGTAGATCCAGGACACGAGGATCTGCGAATCCATTGTAGAGTGGTAGCACAAGTGTTAGAATTAGGATAAGTGAGACTGGAACGAGGTCGCTACTCTTGATGGGTGCTTGAACTTGCCGGGTGCCTTTTTAGTGGGAGATTTACAGAGACGTCACTCATCACGTAGCATTGCCGGCGACAATGTCCGCTAACGGGGGCAAAAGGCTCATCATCATGCGCCGACTCTGATGGTTGTTTTCTTTCCGGAGATCTGGGATAGGAAGGTTCTCAGAAGCTTCCTCGGTTGCTGAGTAGCACGAAACTCGCCCGGCGACATGTGCAGCCAGATGAAGTGAAAGATCACTCTGAGGGCTGTTTACGGACGGCCTTCCACCGTGATGTTAACGACTCGTTACCCCTCATTGCAGAGTAACGTCAGCGCTCTGCCAGAAGAAAATGATCAAATCCCCACGACTTTTTTTTTTGGGAGACTTCTAGGCCCTGATGTTGTTCCTGGATCTGTCGAGAACACCTACTCGGAGGGCCCCTCCCGTCGATGGGTAGTACGAACTCGCCTGGTTACACGCGCAAAGGCACGAGGCGAAGGAATCTTTTTGCCAAACCACTTGGGGCGGTCAACGCTCTGATCTAAGCTAGTGCTGTCACACATTGTGACAGGCCGCCTTAACCCACGTGCCTCGCTGTTCCATTGATCTTTTTTTTTTAAAAAAAAAAAATCATCTGTGCAAACTCAGTCGTGTCGTGGACGTCGGGACGAAGTTCTGGAAGGAGGGGAGCTTTTCTGGCGCTGTCACAGATGTCGGTGGTTTTCAGGCTTGTTCTGCAGATCCCGTCCGTCGTGTTCCCTGGTCTTTCCAAGTCGGTAGCAGCACGGAGTCTCGGACGTTTGTCAGACACGTTTTTGTTTCTTGTCATGCTGTTCCAGAAGCCTGTCTTTCTTGCATGTACGATGAGCCACGAGCCGGGTGCGAGCGTGACACGATTCCAGACGGATCGAAATCTCTTCCATATGGGCTCTCGGTGCACTTTTCAGGAACGTTTCCGTGTGGAACGGATTGTTACGGAGATCTACCGGCTCATCTTCCGGAAGCAAATATGGAACCGAGTACCACGAGATTCTCGTACCATCTAGCACGCTCACGTGGGCGCTGCTGAAGAAATCTCGCCCCAAGTCGTCGCCGTTGCAGCCCAGTCAGGTGGTTGTGCAAAACAACTGGCCTCGGCGGATATCGTTGGACTGCCAAGACATGCGATGTTCACAAGAGCGTGTCACTGTGAACCATGGTGATCAATACTGGGAAATCCATGGATTTGAAGTGGGCTAACTGATATGTCCCGAGTAGTCTTGTTCATGGGCCACTACAATGACGTCGGGCGATCATCCGACAGGTGTAGTACCGCTGCTTGGCGCCGAGGTTATGATTATGTGGCGGTTATTTGGCGATGTGATACAGATGGACACCTAGTCAAGTACCACTTCAAGGTACACTACCTGAGCTCGAGTCCAAGCGAGAGCTCAGATTGCTGCCGCAGGTCATGTTAGGATGGATAGCTATGTTATGATGGTGTCAGTTGTAGCGGTCGCATTGTGACAGACGACAGGATATATGATCCCATCAACCGCGGATTCTTTTTCTACCAGGCAAGAGAGAAGCATAGCACCCAAGCGAAAAACAACATCTCCTCCACTAACTCAGCACGATTCAACAAATTATTGTTCCCACCAACCCTCAATCCGCAAGTCGCAAAGACAACAAACATGAAGTTCATCACTGCCGTCACCCTCCTCGCCGCTGGTATCGTCACCGCATCTCCCGCCCTACGCCGCGCCGAAGTCGACACCGGCAGCGCGGAGCTCAAGGGACTTCCGTTCGGGATGAAATCTGAACCCGACTGTGACAAGTGGAAGGACACATGTCTACACTGCGACGAAAGGCAAGTGTTTCGATTCCCATTATCTTCTTTCTTTCCAAACCGGGTCTTGTTTTGTTGCGGGCCTCCCCTGGAGATCAGGAGACCCGCAAGCGCTGTGCTGTCTGGTGCCAACATATCTGGGTGCTAGAAAGGCAGACATCTGCCCAACTTTCTTCCTTTGTCCCTTCGCCTTTCTTCAAGTTTGCATCGTCAGAAGTAAAGCCTCGAGAAAGCTGGCCTTTGTACTGGGTTTCTAACTCCTTCTCTCGTTCTGTAGTGACTTCGACTGTATCACTAACCCGATCTGCGACTGGTGCCGCGCACATGACCCATCGTGGCACGGCGGCAGCAGCTCCGGCAACGGACGCGAGCAGCAGCAGGAGACGATGGCCAAACATGGCTCTCCGTCGGGGTGGTTGTGAAGAACTTGCATTATTTTCCCCGCCTCAGGTCCAGGACTGTTTGGTCAAGGGGGAGCTGTGATTAGATATGCAGCAGGGGAGGGGGATTTGGCGACGAGATTGACGTGGAGGGGACTGCAGTTGAGATCGAGATTCGTAGCGGAAAGACGTTGTGAAGGAGGAGATAGAGGATTAGCGGTCGTGATCTGGTTCGATCCTCCTCCCGAATTATGATTACCGTATTCAGATTAGCAGATTTGCAATGTCGTCATAATTCGAGATTCCCTTTTGTAGACCAGCGTGAATCAGGTGTTACATCTACCATGTTGCCGAGCAGCTGAGGACCAGCATGGGAACGAGTTGACACGAGTTATGGACAATTGCTTAGCTTTGCAGAGTTCCGTGCACTATCAGGCTCTTGTAAAATCCTATTTCATTCTGACGATTCGTCCAGGACGCCGGACGGATCCATGGAGCTGACAGTGTCGGAAAATTGAATGCCCTCGCAGTCAATTCGAGATCGAAACATCCGTGACTCTGTCAGAGATCGGCTCCTTTCCCCTATTGAACAAGCTAGCATCAAATCCCTTTCGAGCCTAAGAGAACAGATCGTTGTTCAAGTTGTCATCAGATTGAGTAAATTCCAGCATAAAGCTGTCTTCGTCGAGGGGTGTCTTGTTGATCAGATAATCACGAGCCTGTTGGTCAACTTGGACATGGAGTGCTTGAACCGCTACAAATTTAAAAAGGTTGATCCCTAGAAATCTACACCAGTCTTGCCAACCCACTAACAAAAATAGCAGAGGACTGGGGTAAAGTCGCGTCAGCGACTTACTGATTTCCACCCTGCCCCAGTTATCCCCCGGGTGGTACTTGGTAAACATGTTCCAAAACCGTAGAGGAGGGTCATCATTGCTAGACCCGCCCAAGGTCTTGATGATCCCATCATACATCTTCCGGAGTCCCGCCTCTAATGTCGGGGGCAGGGAGCTCAGCAGCACCACGAAGCCCTTTAGGCAGCTGGATGGGAGGTCTGCGTGGAGGCCGCTTTGCTTGGTCGCGATCTTCTCCGAAAAGACCAGCTCAGAAGTCAGTGCAACCGTATGTCATCATGTTTTGCATTAGCCAAGAGAGCCAGGGAAACTAAGCGTGTGTCTATGAAGTAGAGACTGAGACTGACCACGACGAATTACGGTACAACCATAAACAGCTTCGTGCGATGAGAAAAACAGAAACAAGATTGCCCTTGCTGTTGGCGGAGATCTTGCCGCCATCGATCAGCTACTGCACCTTGCCATAGCACATGGTCAAAGGCCACGCCTCCCAAGCCTCGATGGACTCATACAACTTCTTCTACTCGGCCAACACCGCGCGTTAGAGCCTGGTCCGGAAAATTGACACACACAAAAATGAAACAGGCTCTAGATAATGTCGTCTCCCTCGTCACTGTCTTGTACAAAGAACAGGGTTCGTGTTCTGCCATGCAACATCAACTGTGCCCAGGGCCCTCCCCCAGCTACCTGTACTTGTGAGCCGCTGTAGTGTCGATCATCTCAGCTGGGGAAGGAAATGTAGGGGCGGAGCCAATTCCTCAGAACCCTACAGAGACTTCGAGCCCCCATACATCGACTACAGCAACGCCTCGCTCTCTCCGGTCAAGGACATTGGTGACAGGGGTGAGGATCATTTCCCTGAAGCTTGCACTGAGCTGGTGTTCCCGAGTGAACTGAACTGTCCTCCGATAGGCGCAGCAAATCTGCACAGCCTTAAATTTCATGCCCTTGCGAAGTCAGAGTCTACTGCAGTGAGTGTCGTGTTTCCCAAGGGAACGCCAGGATGCGAAACTGTTCCAACCACCTCTCAGGTGGCTTCGCCCCCTAATTTAGTATTTAAGATAGCTGGAGTGGGGTTTTCCAAAAGCTTTTAGAATACGCTCTACCCATGCTTTGGTCAGGGCTTCGCTGCTAAGCTTCCGTCACCCGCTTGTCCATTATCCCCCGTGTCTGAATGCCAACTCATCATTCACGTGGAGACGACGACATCAATGGCCTTTCCACGGATCGGTCTCTTGCCTTTTACCGACCGAGCCTCCGTCGAATTTGTCTTGAGAATGTGAGGACATGTTCTCTTGGACAAATTCTCGTGCCGAGTGGGGGCTCAAGATAGAGTTTGGCCGCTTCCGAGAACGATTTTATTCGGTAAATGACACCAGATCTCCTCGCTAGCTTAGAATCGTATTACCTGGAAAGCTGCACGTGTCTTAAGCTCGCTAGAGGAACACCAAAAAAGGTGTTGTTAAAGGTTAGCTAACTGCAAGAACACTAACCAGCCTTCACATTATCGGCCACAGGCGACCGGCCGTACTCGGGTCATTGTGACGCAGTAATACCGCAGCGCCTTGATTTCTGTAGCTAATCTTCTGTTTTGAGCCGACTTCAGTCCCAGGCACACCGAGGACAGAACCGAGTAGTCGTTTCGGAATGCCTCTAAGAAGGTCTGCACAGAATTTGTCCCTCTCGACGTTCAAAGTGTTCCAACGGGTCGTTTCTCATAGGCAATAGTGAAGCTGAACCTTTTTGTTTTTAATCGACTCAAAGATCTCTTTCTAATGTCCATTTTACCGTCAAGGAAGGGTACTCACTTCACCTACCACGGAGGAGGCTAGCAGGAAAGACAGCCCATGGCTCTCGGACGCGATGCGTGCTACGAGTAAAACCCCAACCTTGCTCTTGGCTGGCTAGGAGCTTTGCTCTCATCGGCCCAAGTTCACCTGGCCACGCGATCCTCGCTCGCAAAGGACCGAGGACAAACTTTGACAAGATGCAGTGGAGTCTAGTCGAATCTCGTGGGTTGGTGCAGCTTCGCCTTCTGGCGTGACCCGGAAATGACGAGAAAGACCATCTGTAAACCATTTTGGGCCCCGGCATTCGCTGATACCTTGTCGAGATCTTTTGGCAGGGGTAAATTCAAGCGAGATTGACTTTTCAATAGGGTGTCCGGAATATCTCAAAGCCTTTTGTGGATGACTTAAAATCATTTTATACCACAGAGTCTTGCCGACTTTTGCTGTTCCAATGCTGAATTAGTCGAAGCTATGGAGCGTGATGAGTAGCGGCAGTCTAGGTCAACAGCGGATTATTTATCATGGAGGCCTGACAGTTCTCTCGCTGTGTGGAAGATGGCATGCCCCCAGATGAGAAGCAGACTCTGTAGCATTCACAGCATTGCATTAGTTGAACATGAAACCAGCATAGGATTGCGGACCAGCCGGCGTGTCTAAATGCCAACGGAACTGATATGGAGAATGATTCGTGGCAGAAACAATCCCGCAAGGGATAATACTAACGCAGATGGTGATATACATTTTGCTATATGAACACATGAAAAGTACATGCCTTGCTCCTCTATGACGATGTGTGGTGATGTACAAACATTATGTGGTGTCGTGTGTGAGGATGCAAGAAATGGCCTTCGGATATCTCTTCCTCGTCCTGTGGTATATGCTCAAGCTGTTTGCCAGCGAGGCAAAACCATGGCCGGTGCTCCCAACCCGATCTTACGACGAGTCGTTCGTCCATCAAGTGCTGTTGCTGTGAAAGTCCAGTCTGCGCACAGGCCTATCCTTCCTTCCGCATGGCATGCCCTGACAAGCTGCCCTCCTCTATGTATCGGTACATCCAGATTATTCGAAACTTGCGATCCTCCTGTGATCTTACATGGGTGACATACCCAGCTGATGTCGCCTTCAGCCTACTTCTGAGGCTCCTCGCCAGAGCCGAACCAGCCCGAGAAGTTGGTCTTCATGCTGCTCATAGCCTCGGCTTGCGCCTTCTCCTGGGCCTCTTGCTCCTCCTTGAGCCACTTCTGACCGTTCTCGCGGATCTCCTTCTCAAGCATCTCGTAGTTGCGCTGGCCACGCTCACGTGCAATGTCCTGAAGCATCTTGCCTGATGCGAAAGCTTCCGAGGCGCTCTGCTCGCCCTCGGCAGGCACCATCATGCTCATGTTGCTGGGCTTGAGACCGAGAAGACCACCAAGGGCCGCCATACCGGAGGGTGCGCGTTTCTTCCGCTCCGCGACCTGCTTGTTGAATTCGGCACGCGCGATGGCCTCACGGCGGGCAAATTCTGTGGGAATGTGCTTGCCCTCGAATGACTTGATGACCTCGCGGGTGTCCTTGTACTGCATCGTGTGGATGTACTCGAGGAAGGGAATAAGCGATACGAGTTCCTTGTCACCCTTCTCGCCCTTCCACGGCGGCAGGATGATGGCGTTCTCAGGCTGGTTCTGTACATGGGAGGCCTTGGTGTCGATGATGATGACCTTTGACAGGTCGCGGTTAAGGTATGACAGGTCCTGGGGAGAGAATTGTCAGTCTGGTAAAGTCAATCGTCCCGGGGGGGGGGGGTTTAAAGTTCCTACCTTGACAACCTCTCCGTTCTTATACTTGGTCGCCTCTCTGAAGAGTGGCCACACAATGAAGCGAAAAGGATCCAGCTTCCGCACCAAAGGATCGCCCATCTGGAAAGGCACAGTAGTGAAAAGCACCAGCTCATAGTACTGACTCAGATAGCGCAAGAAATAGTCAACACCAGGCCTTTTAGCCACTCTCCAGCCGTGCTCTCTAGTCCACTCGCTGTGTAGCAGCATATCCTCGAGACTGATGCAAAGCGTATACGGGCGCTCGAACATCGGGTCCGGGTCGGGCAGCAGCTTCTCGAATGCGGGTTCGCGGTAGTAGTCGAGAGATTGATTCTGGCGGGCGACGGCACGTGCCCACCAGGACATGGGCGACCACGAGTTGTCGATGTCAGCGTGCTTGGACGCCTCCTCCTCATCCCACGGCCGACCGAGGTAAGCAAGCGTGCCGAAGGCGCCGAGGGCGGCAGTGAGGTAGAGCACGTTGGCGGTCTTCATGCGCCTCCTGTCAGTTGACGTCTCGTATGCGGATGAGGGCATCTCTTTGTGTGGACGGCTACCGCTGGGTTGCGGCTCCGGCTCAGGCTCTGGTCCGGTTTCGGTCTCGGAAGAGGCTGGCTCTTTGCTCGGCTTGGTAGCCGAGCTGGCGCCCTTCTTGGCCTTGCTCTTGCTGGACAGCTCATATTCGAGGGTCGAGGGGATGCCCTGTGTGAGATCGGGCAACTTGCTGAAGTCGGGAACGGGCTCTGAAGGTTCGGGGGTTTCTTCTGGCTTGGGCTCTTGCGGCTGGGGCTTTTCTTGCTTGCTCGGGCCTGGTTTTCGGGGGCCACCGGTGGCCAATGTGCGCAGGGCTATCGAAGAAGGCAGCAGCAGCGCTGGTGTTGAAGGTCTGAGGGTGGTGGCTGCCCTCCATGTGGCGGGCATGCGCGCTGAGCGCACAATGGCTCGGGAGAGCATGTTTGTGGGGACGCAGCAGCAGCAGCTGTGGGCGGTGCACGATGCCGACTCTGGGGATGGAAGGACTGGAGGGCGTGGTGAAGGCCGCGAAGTTCGGGGGGAGGGGGGGCCGTGAGGATGTCGTCGTGAGGTGGAATGCAGGAGTGGGCGCAAAAGCAGAGCAAGTGTGGATATCGGACGAGTGACGCCAGTCCCGCAGTCGTGGATGCACTGGCAGCGCTGCAGCAACAGCAGCAACAGCGGCCAGGCCCCTGGCGCCCGCCCGCAACGCTCGTGGTTCCATCAGCACCCAACTTTTTCCACTATCCGGCGCTGAAATTTGCCAGCCCTGTCTCCTTATCGCAATCAGCGTCATGGCCGTGCAAGCTCCCCAGGCACTGTTTCCACGCACAGTAAGCAGACCATGACTTGCACGGGACGAGAATACTGCTGTGATATTGACCTGAAGGGCCGGCTTCAGTATAGTACTCCGAGACCTTCTCTGCTGTAACTTCCTCATTGTGCACCCAGTGGTGTCGAAGTCGGTGGCTTCTTGTGTCAACAGCACTTCAAAATGGCACCCCAGGCACAACAACCCCCACATTGGGTCTGCGTGATGCATGAGCTTGACCGGGAACTCACCCGACATGAGTAAAAGCACAACTCGACCTTGAACCACTAATTAGAACAAGGTACCTTCCGGAAACGTCTCTGCATCATCTACAGATAATACCGGGCCAGACTGAGCAATCCAAAGTCGTACTCGAAGACCACATCTCTTCCCTTTTTGAGCAGTCCTTCCACCAGCAGTGCCCCGCCATCCGACATCGCCTTCGCCTTCGCCTTGACCTTGACCTTCGAAGCAGGGGTCCAGCTCTTACACACATCAACCACAAAGAAACCAGCAACAAACCACCAGCTGCCTCAATACATTTCTAACTGCCGCGGCACCAACCTTGGACGAATTCACCGGGAAAGCACTCGGACCTATCCAACCCCATGGCGACCCTCGAGACAATAAACCTGGAGCACATCCCCTCCACCCACTCCGTCCACGTCGCCGTCTACAAGGACGTCCAGAACGCAGACTTTCTCCAGCAGCAGCTCCTCAGCCGCAACCAGGAGTTCGAGTATGCCTTTATAGACGCCAGCTGTGTAAGTATCAATGTTTTTTTTTCCCCTTCTGTTTCGCCTAGAGTCTCAACTCATACTCTCTTGCATTTATTTCCCCCTTCCAAAAGTGAAAAGGATCACGCACAAACACACACACGCGCGCGCATGGCAGCTGACGGGGAATGAAATGTGGCAAATTGTGAAAACACACAGGTCGTATCAAGACTCCAAGTCCTGGCAGCAGTACACAAGGCTATCATGATCCAGTCCGGAGGGAACATGAAGACGCCAAACATCCACTCGGAGATTGTATGCTCGCTTAGTCCGACGAATAACGTAAGTTCAACCCCCCTACCCTCTTCATCAGACAAAACGTATAACGGCTTCGACTCCGTCTACCTCCCCATCCATCCATTCACTCTAGCCTGAATAACTCAACACCCCAGAGAGGAATTCGCGGATGATAGAGGAAAATCGAACAACTTTCAGCCACTAAAAGAAAAGAAAAAGGTTCTAACCTCGGCTTCTTCCACTTGGGCAACCTAGATCTCAGAAGCATACCGCCGCTTCGGCATCCAGCCCACAAGCAAAGACATCGTCGTCGTCAAGGTCCTCATCTCCTCCCCGTCTTCCCCCTCCCAGACCGCAGAGTCCATAGCAGAGCACCTCACGGCCTCGATCGCCGGCACGCCGGCGCCCTTCACCGACGAGACCATCGCGCAGAGCACAGACTGGGCCAAAGTGCGCAAGTACTACAAGCTCAACAGCGGTGTCGCTGTCCTCGACGCGTTTCCCAAGGGCGCGGAAGGCGAGGAGGCCCGGAGGCGAGAGCTTGAGACGCTTGTTTTGGGAGGGATGGCGCTGAGGGGACTGTAAGGTCGGGCGGGAGAAGATGATGTGTTGATAAAGGAGCTGTGGTGGAAGAACGAGATGGCTTGACGAGAGAGAGGTATACATCGGGAGGCGGGAGGTAGTATTAGGGGGAAAGGGGGAAGCTGTGTTGAATGATTAATGCTGCGTGCATACTAAGCAGTCCACTCCTTAGGGCACCTGTCTGCTAGGCTGCTGCTCGACAGGACAGAGTTGGAAGAGGCGATGGCATTATATCGCACCAATATGTCACATGTCCATAAAGTATTCCGTGTCGCACAAGTCTCGACGAAAATTCAGATAATATTGTCAATGTGCGTATGCGCAATGCCCTGATTTGCTATGTACATCCAAATTCAACTAAGTAGCTCTTCGAGCTCATGAATAAATACAAACGCTATGCTTTATTTAATACATCCCCAAAAGTTCTCACATGCGACCTCTCCGTCACAAACACTTACGCCGACGAAGAAAACATGCTCGAAAACCTCCTCTTCGTCTCCTCCCACATGGCATCCCGTGCAGCTTTGGTCCGCGAAACAGCGTCCTTGTTCTCATTCGCCCGGCGCAGCAGATATGTCATACACTCCTTGGTCGTGCCCCAGACAATGTACTTGTACGCCTTGGCGTTGGTGTCCTGCGATGCATCCATGCCGACGTGGCCAGCCGTCGACTTGGCGATGATGGCGTTGGTCTTCTCAGCAGCAGGCTTGGTGGTTGCGGCTGTGGCATCCTGGTTGCCCGCGATCAGAGCGCAGCTGACCTCGTCCGCCATGCCCTGGAGCTGGGCGATCGCGAGCTCCACACCCGCAGCCTCGGGGCCCGAGTGCAGCGCCTGCGCCTTCTGGACGGTTTCGAGGTTGTGCGTGCCCAAAACGACACTGACAGGCGGGAACTCTGCGTCTTTCTCGCCATTGGCTGGCTTCAGCACTTCGTTCCATTTCCTCGTGATGAGCGCGGCGGCAATGCCGTCACAACATCGGTCCGTATCCTCTTTTGTGTCGTGAATCAAGTGACGCGCGTCAGCACCGAGGTATGCGCCGCGGACGAGCTTGACGCCGAGAGTGAACTTCTCCTTGGCAGCAATGGCGAGGTGCTTGCTGAGTAGAGAAGGGCAGTGCTTCAGGTATGACTGATATGTGCCGTAGATTATTGCGTGGTTGGGGACGAGATTGTTGTACTTGCGCGAGTAGTCGATGGTCCAGTCGTCGATGCCGCCCTGCAGGACGCTCTGCTCGGCGTCGAAAAGCAAGGGCACATTACGGCGCGCGGCAAGCTCGCAGATCTCGTCGATAGCGGAGGCGAGGGCTTTGGGAGGCGGCAGTCGATTCCGCAGAGCGTATAGAGCCTGGCGGCCGGCGCCGGTGAACTTGACCGCAACAAAGTCGTGAGGCTCAACAACTTCGACTGATGCGAGGGTCGCCTTAAGCCATGGCTTTATCTCGTTTTGAATACACTCTTCTGTTTCGGCGTCACACGACGAAATGTTCTTGCTCTGAGCTTCGGTCAAGACGACCTCACGTGCATAGTTGAGGATGACGCCAGCGAAGCCGATCTTGTTGAGCCCTGCTAGGGTCTGCTTCACTTCCACGGCGTTCTCACCAGCACAGTACTGCGCGTAAAAGGTCTTCTTTAAAAACCAATTTAGCAGGCGGTTGCGGTCCGGGTTGAGAATGGCGTTATTTGAGTGTGCGAGTAGTGCCATGATGGCGAGCGAAGGCGGCAGGAGCAACCGAGACGAAGATATCGTGTTTGTGACTAGCCCCCGCAGCAGGCTGTCGAGCGGCAACACGGAAAGAGGTGACTTCTTCACTATCCGCCTTGTTTCTCTCCGTTCTGATACTGATGATTCTGTCGCTGTTGTGGAGCCGGTCAACTGACTAGCAAAGTTGTGTACAGACGAGGCTGCAGAAGACAGTCCTTGGTCAACGACTGGAGCAGAGGATCTTGAAGTCGACGAGGAATGTATTCTCCGTCGCGGCCTTGTTTCGGAGGTGATTGTGCGCGTTTGCAGCGAGCTCTTCAGGTGAATCACAGCCAATGTTGTCCGAGCAGGGTGCCTCAGGCATCGTGTAGTAATGCACGCCGGCCTACCGACGGAGTTGACACTCATTTTGATGTATACGTGATCAGTCGTTGCTTCGAGGGTAGATAGATGCCACTTCAGGTGCACGGGGATGAAAGTAGATGGTTGCAGGACGTGATATATGTGCCAGTGGGCAAGGAGGGTAAATGAGGAACACCAACGAGGCCGAGCCGTGCTTAAGCCGCGCAACAGGGTCAAACAAGAACGTAATAGATCACGCTGCGAGAGGGGGCTTTGCTCGGCCAGACAAGGGCCGTTGGACGGATTGTATTGTTCTGCTAGCGCCGATACTCCATCAACGATCAATGACACGGGTCTGATGGACGTGGAGCGGAGAAGGGGTGGCCGGTAGCTCCGATATCGAAAGGGAGGCCGAATCCAATGCAAGATAGCAAGAGGCAACCCTGACCCTGCGAATTGTGCGACAATCCATCCAACTGTAGGCGCATTGGCAGCTTGGCCCTGACGACATCCATGGCACACGGGCTGCGAGCACTTCGTAAGTGCTGGGCTTATCAGGGCTGGGCTCGATCAGATGACCACCTGGGGCAGGTCTTGTCGCAGGCACGGCCCATCGAAGTTGAGGCAGAGCCGCGAGTATCCGCGGCCGCTGGAGCAGAAGACATCACTGCCCCCGATAAAGGAAGCTCGCTGTCCAATCAGCAGCCGTGCCGTCGATTGCCGGCAGCGCTAGAACCGCCCCACTGGGTGTCAAATGCTCCGCAGGTCGAGCGTCATCCGCCATGGCTACCCGCGTGCTGTCTGTGTCTTCGAGAGCCCAGAAGTGCCTTCGACTGCTGCTCCAACGCCTCTTTGGTCGTCCTTGTCCCCGAACACCCCCACACGTGCACCGCAACCCCAGCCGAGCTTTGCGCAGGCCTGAAGGGGGGAGCTCCAGAGCCCGCCACAATAGCCCCGCCCGCGGTCTGCTGCGGCTTTATGGTGGTGAACGACGCTTGATGTTGTTTCCAGGCCTATTACACTGCCCCGATCCGGCGCGGCACCCGTCGGACCAAGTACAATGGCCAATATTTGCTTTGTTCCAGGTTGGCTCCGATCTTCGGCTTCCCATCAATCGCCAAGGGACTGTTCGGCGACACCTGCAGTCCATACCGGGCTCAGGCGACTCAGGTCCGCCGGCGGAGACGCGTGCGCGCATCGCGTCGGCTTCTCAGTGATAAGTGTACGGCCAGGTCGCCATCCCATGGAAAAACATCGCTGCCGTCATACTAGCAAGGAAGCTTTGCCTGTCTCCATGATTCAGCCAGCATCTGACTCCATGTCAAGTCGTGCTATTGTGACGCAGCATCATGGTTGAAGGGAATGGTCCGTCCGGAGAGAGCGATAGCCTGGCTTTAACATCGTGTTCGTTGCGGTTGAGATGGCACATTTTTAAGAAGAGCTCAGCTAAGCTGCTTCTCGTCGGTTTCAGCACGTTTACCGAGTTGTCTCTTGATGAACTCGATATAGCCAACAGGACGCCCCTTCAGCAACGATAACGCATCCTGTACGCCTCCATACACGAAGCCAAATTTGAGGCCCTTTTTGACGGTGCGCGCGGTCTCGGGGGCGGAGAATCGGTCTACACAGCGTGGATGTCAGTCTCCACCAAGCGCCCTAATCCGTTGCAATAGATAAATCTGTACTATCGGGGCCAACTTACTCCAGAGACTGAAGCCATTCGCAATCGCCAGACTCGCCATGACCGTATTGAACATATCCTTGGTGCCGCGATACACATCAAAGAGATTCTCGACGCAGAACATGGCCGTACTGAGCACAGCGAGCTTGCCACCGACCTTGAACCCTTCTTTGAGCCCACCGAATGCGAGGTGGTAGTTCTTGCTCTTGTGATACATGTACCAGCCTGTGGTGTTGGTGGGCAACCGATGTGCATGCTCAGCCCGGAAGCGCAAGCCAGCCATCTTGCTCCCGTGGGCGAGGCCAAGGGACATTCCGATACCGAAAGCCGTCATAGTTGCGAGGGGTATGCGTACGAAGGGCGGGAGGGAAAGTCGGGACTCGTGCCAGAGCTTGTCGTACTGCTCGCGGTTCGTGATCGGGGAGGAGCGGCCGATGAGAGCCCTCGAGGGCTGTGGTGTGGTGCTGTCGTTGTCGGCCATGGTGGACATTGCCTATGGACAGGCGAGGAGGAGCTGTGGATGCAGGCTTTCTGATGCCGAGCAGATGCTACCTGAAGTCGGGGTGCAAAGACGAGGGCGACTGTGATCTTTCCATGTCGGATGCCGCCTTGCTCCATCTGTGTGATTGTTCGTGCAAGAGCGTCAATTTCATGTTCGGCAGGCGCAGGGGACCCCACAAGCAGGGCAAGCTCCACTGTGGGCCCTGCACCTGCGATCGTCCAAGGGTTGTGACAGGCTGCCGCACTGCATCAGCGCATCAACCACATACTTGCAGCTCCAGGCAGGCACACTGAGACTTCACGCAGTTATTCTTCGTCCTGCATCAATTAGGCTGCCGACCGTGATTCACATTTCAAGTGAATCACTGAACGTTCTGGGGCGTTTCCTGAGGCGGTCCCAAGTATAAGACTCTCTAACAATTTGAACAGTCTGAACACATCAACACCAGTACCAGTATCAGCCTTCAGAACCAAGACTCCTGAATTTACACACAGAATTGCCAATCTTCACTACCATCAAACCATGGTACGTACCAGCTCACAGCACTCCAGCTCGTCACCGGGTAGTCTTACGCTCATCATGTGGCCTGGACTGTGTCATTGAATCTGCGATACCACCTCTGAGCCTTCCTACGAGCGCCTTCCGTTTCCGCTCATAACTCTTACATTCAATCACTTCACTAACGATCACGTGCAGGTACAAAGACAAGACATCCGCGACATTGACCTGTCGCTTCGCTTCAAGCACGGCACGCACACAATCTTCCTCTTTGTGGACCCTCAAGAGCCCTTCTCCCGTGCGGGCAGCGAGCTCTTAGAAATTCTCCAGTCGCGGTACCCAGACGGCCTCACCACATCTACGTCAACGGGAAAGCAGACTGCCATTCCAGATGATGCTTCAAGGATAGAGTTTGCCATAGCCAAGTCAGTTGGGGACCCTAGCCAGGGCTGGAAGCCGCTCGGTGTCAATGGAGGGAGCAGCGACTTGCCCGTCAACAAGGGTGTCAAGGACGGGATGGTGCTAGCGTTCGCCATCAGGCCGGATGGGGCGGATGAGGACGATGAGCTCGAGTTTGAGGTCGATTATCCGACCTTTGAGGAGGAAGAGTACGCTGAGGAAGAGGAGCAATGATTGTGGCTGTGGAATGAGGCTGGCTGTGCTCCTTCTCATGGAAAATATGGGCTGTGTCTGAGTGCGGGCTATAAACTGCCCTCGAAGCACATGAGAACACGGCTTTGAAGACCGTGAGGCTTAAGTTCGCGCGAATACCAAGGCTGTGGCTGAGATACATACCATTGAAGTCAAACCCTTGGTAGCCGCCAAAATGTAGTGGATGTTACTTACCAAAGTATATACCATCATGGATCCGGTTTACACAGCCTCCGTGGCCGTATGTCAACGCCGTCTGGGCGGGCATCCGCAACGTGTCGCTTCGACTGCCACCGCGTTCTAGAAAACTGCGGCACCGCTCTTCTCCCTGCAGTTCTTTGTGAAAAAGAGCATAGTGATTTCTTTCACATCCCTCAGTCGGCCTAGACCACTTGAAGCAAGGAGCATTCAGAGCAACTCTCCCCGATTTCTTCGCAATAATATATCCAGGTCTGCGGTTCATCACACTCTGTCAAAATGGCAGAACAAGAGTCGTTCTCTAGGAACAGGCATTCGGAGACCACAACCACAATCAACAATGAAGCCCAGCGCCTAAACATCACCGTCACCGTCCAACCACAGTCTGAGCCACGAGCCTCATATCATCCACCCACAACCGCTCCAACCGCAACATCTGCATCCGAGCCCTGCCGCTGCCTCAATAAAAATAGCAACGAGTCCACTCCACTCGTGCGCAAGCGTGCGACCTGGCAAGACGTTGCAAAATCGCTCATAGTGATCCCTTGCCTTCCTTGTGTTCCTTGCGTTCCACTCATCTGCGCCTGCGAGGCCGCCGGACTCTGCCAACTTGATACAGAAGACGTAGAGACAACCGAGAATCGGCGAGGAGAAAGGCAGGCGAACATGGTCACGACGACAATCACCACGACAGCGTCTCATGCGGGCCTCGGTCGGGCTCACCCTGCCTCTGTGCGTACCGAAGGGCCTGTTACTTTGGTGCACGAGGATCGGGACCAGGACAAGGAGTGGGATGTAGTACGGGATCACGATGGCTGTTGCGTTCGTGACAGTGCGGGCTACGAGGTCGTTGCCCAAGAGCCCCCGCCTTACGACTTCAACGAGAGTTAGACAGTTTGAAGCCGAATGGCTTCCAGTGCGTCTCTTTTCTGAGTCTAGTCCTCACTGAACAGCCCAAGTTGGAGGAAGTAGGGATTCTCGGTAACCGGATGCCGCATCGCGGGCGGATGATGGCTTACATGGCGAAGGAGTTGGCAGAAAGTCACAATATACTTAGATAAACGGCGGAATTGGAGATGATAGTTCTAAAAGATCTAGTCTACTTCCAAGAAATGGTGATATTCAGATGTGACAATAAAGGGTGTCTTAAAATGTCATCTGGTACCAGTGACAGAAACCTCATGGCCATCGGAGAAAGCACGAACCTCCACTTGGAGCTACTTTGATTATAGTGTGCACTTACTATCAACATGTACCCGCACACTTCCATCGATCTCCGACATGGCCATCTCCGGTATTGTGCTTTTCTCTTAGATATATAAGGACGGTAAGCTGTTGCAGTTCTGCTGTTGCTCCTTCTCGTAAGTTCCACGATAAGTCAATACTTGAGGTCATCAACAGTCAACGATCAAGCTTCGAACAGAACTTGCCACAAATATCAAGCACGCCCCCATTCCGCGAGAACATCACACAGTCACACCTCAGCCCCTTGAAATATATTCTCCCCACCCCCCTATCATTCCCACTCCGCAAAATGTGCTCTCGTATGGACCATACCCTCGAGCTCCAAGCTCTGAGCCCTCGTCCCATGACGGATGACGAGGCGCGCGCCTACGACGCCAGAATGGCCCCTTACACCACCACCGCCGCCGCCGCCGACCCTGAGGATATCAGCACAAGCGAAGTCCTGTTCGATGCCTGGGACCACAAACCCTGGGCCGCAACTCCCTCAGCCTCCAGCACACGAGCCCGCTCCTTCTCCGACACCGAGACCATCTATCCCACCTCCGAGAGCGAGTACCTCCTCGCTGACCAAAACAGCAGCACGGCGGCCACCACCACCCGCGCCGAGTACGGCAGCAACGGCAACCGCTACGCCACCGCACAACACGGTGAGCACAGCGACGGGGACCAACAAGACGCAGATTGTATTGAGCTGTGCATCTGTGCCTCCTGCGTGCCCTTCTTGCCCTGCGCCGCCGTATTGGTGGCGGGGATTGCGACCGCTGCAGGGAAGGGGTACGAGTGGCTGGGGGACGTTTTCACCCACGAAGGCAGCGGCGACACAGCTGGCAACGGCACTACGTACGAGAACAGTAACAACAACAACAAGGACGATACCGTCATCGCCAAGGGTAGTCGGAACATGCAGCGCAAGGGCTGCCGCCGAGTAGCTTGCCAGGAATGCCGCGCTCAGCGGATCGCGTACGCCAGGGCTCGCGAGGCGCGGGATGCTGTGCGGTATTGGGGCTGATCAGGCCTGGGCTGTATCTGGGAGTGCCTTTTGTTATGGGTGAAGGTGGAGTTTTCAGTGCATCCTGCCGGCTTTAGGTTTGTACAGCCTGGATTGAGAATGTGTAGGATTTCTTTTTGTTCTTGGTCTTTTTGTCGGAGTTGACTTTGTTTGGGACGGCAGTGATACCCCATTGTTTTCGAGGGATCTGGGCATAATCACGGAGAGGAAATATGAGGATGCCATTTTGCAACGAAAACCTCATGGTAGTAACTGGGCTTTGGGTTATAGGAATACGATTGTTCAATCCAATCCCCCTGTGTTCTTTGCATTGGACGATCAGCATGTCATGATGGAGTCGTGTTCAACTTTGGTCGCCCTTTAGGCCTCATGACTTCTTCAATGTTCAATGAGTACTCTGCAGCCAGATGAAATATGCAGAACTTGATAAATTGGTGTGCAGGTAGTTCTGGGTGCCAAGGTCGTCTGCCTTGGTGACAGTTGCTGCTAAAAAAAAACACCTCTAGGCTTCATGATAAATCGGTTTAGCAGCTCTAGCCGTGAGAATTTGTTGATTGGAAGGTCAGAGTATTAGATTGAATCGGGGCCGATTGCGAGAATGTTAGCAACTGGGCAAGTCGAGTATAGATGAGGCAAGATTCTTAGCTTGCTGGCTGAAAACAAAGCCTTCAACGTCATTTACATGCCAGTCACGGATGAGGTTGGAGTCGTCCTATTGTACTTACTTTAGTACTTACTGTGGTGGGGCGGTCTGCAGCTGTCACAGGCGGCTCCGCATGCGGGCACAGCAGCACCGATCGTCAGGACCCCTTTCTCCTTTCCGCCCTGGACCTCGAGCACAACCACCACCGCAGGAGCCCCGTCGTGACACGACACCTGCAATCCTTGACGCAGATCGAGGAGTCTTTCACCCGCCATGCTTTCTTGACTGTCTACCTGTCTGTCTGTCTCTCTGTCTGTCTTCTTTCTTGGCCCGTTCGCTTTTGCCTGCTGCACGCTGCGGTTGAGGCTGCTTCCTTCCCTTCTTGGCCTTGGCTAGCCACACCATTTCCACCCCCGACTTGTTGTGCCGCCTTGTCTTTGATATTCTCTCTCAATGACGCCCTCGGCCGTCCTCCGCCATGGCCTGCTGATCCTGGCACCCCTCACTGTCATCCTGACGACCTACCTCTACCTCTACCCCGTCTTCTTGGGCTGTGCCTTCCCGCTACCACCGCCGCCCGGTCACGACGCGCCGCTCGGCCACCGCCCAGAGCCCACAAACTCGATCTCGTCGCCCGCCTTCCACGCCACCGTTCAACAACACCTCAACAACGATCCCTCCACCGCCAACCACGCCCCCTTCCGCCTCCTCGCGCTCGGCGACCCCCAGCTCGAGGGCGACTCGTCCATCCCCAACTACGGCTTCGACCCCTTCTGGCACCTCACATGGGCTCTCAAGCACGCCACCTTTCAGACCGAGCAGTACTCCCTGCGCTTTCGCATAAAGCAGATCCTCCACGACATCATCGACTTCTTGCTCGACGATATCCCCAACGCCCTCGAGGGTGTTCGCAAGCGCATCGACCTGTTCGGCAACGACTTCTACCTCGCCCACATCTACCACACCCTACACTGGTGGACCAAGCCCACACACGTGACCGTTCTAGGAGATTTGCTGGGTAGCCAGTGGATTTCCGACGAGGAATTCGAGCGTCGTAGTTGGCGGTACTGGAACCGCTCCTTCCGAGGTGGCGAGCGCGTGCCCGATCATATCGCCCAGCCCCCGGCTGCAGAGTACGAGCTTGCGGGGGTCTTGGGGGTCGAGGATGACAACGCAGCTGCCTGGCGCCGGCGGATCATCAACATCGCAGGAAATCATGACATTGGATATGCCGGAGATATATCGCCGGACCGGCTGGAACGGTTCGAGCGTGTTTTCGGCAAGGCCGCATACGAGCTACGTTTCGAGCTTGCCCTGACCAACGCCACCAGCAACGCGACCGTGTACAACGCCGAGACGAATCCTGGTTCGGACCGTCTGATCCCGGAGCTGCGCCTCGTCATAATCAACAACATGAACCTCGACATGCCCGCTATATACCAGGAGCTCCAGGACGAGTCCTACGCATTCCTCAACTCGGCCATCAGCACGGCTACGGCAGTAGAGTTCAAGGGCCACTTCACCATCCTGATGACGCATATCCCCTTGTACAAAGACGAAGGAATCTGTGTGGACGCGCCATTCTTCGACTTCTTCGACGAGTCCGAAGGTGGGGGCATCAAGGAGCAGAACCAGCTCTCCCTGGACGCGTCAAAGGGGTTTCTCGAGGGTATCTACGGGTTAAGCGGCAATCCAGATGCTCCAGCCGGAGGAACGGGGAGGCCCGGTTTGATTCTCAATGGACATGACCACGAAGGCTGCGATACGTGGCATTATATCAACCAGACCATACCCGAGGGCGAGGACGAGTCCGCGCAGTGGCGCGTGGCACGATGGAAGGACGCAATCACGCCCCGCCCCTCCACCGACGGCGGTAACAACACCCTCACGCGACTCACTGGCGCCCCGGGAGTCCCGGGCATGCGCGAAGTCACGGTGCGCAGCATGATGGGCGAGTTTGGCGGCAATGCCGGCCTGCTGAGTGCATGGTTCGACGAGGAGACGTGGGAGTGGCGGTACGAGTTCGTCACGTGCGCCCTGGGGAGGCAGTACCTCTGGTGGTTTGTGCACATAATCGATTTTATCCTCGTTTTCTTCTCGGTGGTGCTCCTCGGGTTGAGGATCGCGATGCTTGTTGCCAAGAGCGCCGGGAAGAAGGAGGAGAGCGTGGATAAGTGGCCGGAGTGGAGTGTGCAATATGTGCGAGAGTGCAAGGCCTGGGGATTGGGTTTGGGAGAGAGGGCAAGGGGAGCAGTTGCGAATCTTCTTCCAAAGGAGAAGAAAGGCGGGCTGCAGAAGGCCAAGGAAGCTCTGAAAATGGCAGGACCCGAGCAGGTCAAGGCTATTAGTGGGCTACATGGCGAGAAGGTCGATAAAGAGTCTTCGGCTTCAGGAGACAAGACAAATCAGTCAGAGACACGGCCACGGCAGAATGGCGAGAAGATATAGTAAAGCATAGCCATATATCTAGCATATCAGCATCGAATGAATGGAAAAGCGATTTTGGTTTCCACTGCAAACATTTTTGATTTTCATGACTGGTATTGAATGTGCAGCTTTGGGGTTTCAATCTTTTATGTCGTTTGATCTGGCCCAGACGGGGACATCTGTCCCTGTTGATCTCTCATTTTTGAGAATTAATTGTAAAATCCAACACCACGACGTCAACACTCCCGTTCGCCACCTCAGCTGATCCACTACCGCGGTGGTATACCCTTGCAAACACGGACAGCACGTCGTCATGGTCCAGACGTGCCTTGTCGACCAAAATCTCGGTCGGGGGGAAGCACAGCGGCGTGTGACCCTGGTATGTGTGTTCACTGGTGGTACCACCGGCAGAGACCATGTGCGCATTGTCCCCGAGGGCCGCGTCGTCAGAGGACCATATCGTGTGGTAGTCTGTATAGTTAGACACCCTGCTGGCCTTCATGATTGTGAGTCCTCGGGTTGGGAATTGGGATGGTGGAGAAGAAGCAGTGGTCGTGGGCATCCGGGATGTAGTTGTCGGTAGTATGAAGTACAGGTCGCCGTTTTTGCTGACTGCGACTTGGCCTCGCTTGCCCCCGTGTAGGGTACCGATGTCTGGAAGGGCTGTTTGTGTCCAGGTGCCTAGTGATGGGCATGTGTGTGTTAGTGGGAAAATAGACTAGTATGGTTCAGGAGGGATGATTGGGAAACAAGCGATGGCTGCCTACCCTTAGGATCCCGGTAGTAGTGTTTCCACCTTGTTTGACCCGAGAGCTCGTCTCCAGGCTTTTCCCCACTAGTCGGAAGACAGTCCTTGTTGAGAACATGGATGCCTCCGTCGTGGTCAACAGCCTGGCTCTCCTGGTTGGCGAGACCGCATTTCTTGGGGATTTCGAAGGCGCGGATGCCCGGCGATGCAGGCTCGATGCTGCTTCCCTTCTCTGCAATCACCTCACCTGCTCCATTTCTCCACGTAGCGCCTTCGTCTTCCGAGTATGCAAAACACAGGTCGTGGTTGTTATCCGCCGAGTTGGGGCCCGCCTGTGCCTTGTGCTTGGTATCATTGGGGTCATCCCAGCCTGGGTACCACACGAAGCCACGGTACACCCAGGTCGTGTACAGTCTGCCCGGGCTCTTTGGCGCTGAAATATTTGCGCATTCTCGATAGTCGAGCCCGTTGATGTACGGGTTGCTGTCCACGCCCTTCAGGTGGGTGACCGGTCTGCTGTAGCTGGCCGTGGCTGGATCGTAGACGGCGAGGTGGTCATCCCCTAGACCCGCCTTGCCTGTACGGAAAGAGAACCAAAGCTTCGAGGTGCCTAGGACTCCAAAGCGAGGGTATGTGACATATCCAAGTAATGCCTCGATTTCTGGGTCGTTGCTGGACAAACCCGGGATAGTCGACAAGGTCGAGGTGAAGTTGGCTGAGGTCCATTGGAATGCTTCGGGGTCCAATGCAAGCTTGGGTACCGAGTGTCTGTATCTCAATCTGGAAATAGGGTGTAAGTAAGCAAGCTCAATCGCCGTGGACAGAAGTGAAACATACCGGTCGCAGTGGTGATCGTATGAAAGGTGAATTGTGCCGTCGCCAGGGCAGATGCCAAGCTTTGCGGAGTCAGCACCAAGGCCATGGGTACATGTAAGCCTGGCTCCCACTCACTTGAATGGTGTTATGACCATCATCAGTGGTCTGCGGATAGTCATCAAAGACAAAGGTCTGCCATGCTGTATACTCTGGCGATAATTTCCTCCGGGCTAGGTGGACGAAGACGGGTGCAACATGGTTGTTGGTATTGTTGTTGTTATTGTTGTTGGCTGTTTTGGTCGCACTGTAAAAGGCGGCATATTGCCAACCAGCAAAGGTGACAATGACATCCTGCTGAAAGGCATTGCCGTTCAGGACATGAGTTCTGGCACTGTCCCGGGCGAAGTGAGTCGGGTCCGGGCCGAGCAGCGAGATTCTGGGGCTGGCAAGCCTGCTAAAGGTCGTCATGGTCAGAGAGCTGTCTGGCTGAGACACTGGCTGGAAAGTCAGTGAGGCAATCGGTCAATCACCTTGGAGCCGCTCCAGCAAGACCCGGTCGCCCGAACCGTGCCAACCACCTGGGAGAGGCTGGCTGGATAAAGCACAGAGGAGTAGCAGCGACTGCAGGCCAGTGGGTACTTGGTGCTGGATAAATAGGGTGATCTGGGGTGATGATTGGCGGAAGAAATGGACTCGCATTCTACCGGATAACTAGGCTGCTAAGCTAGCTGCTGATGGTGGACAAGACGAGAGAGGGCGTACAGACAGGCACTGACTGACTGCATTTGTCGGTTATGCATAACAGTACTATGTGCCTCGCAGTCGAAGACTTGCCTTGTTGTGGTCGCTGCTCGGCCGTGATGGGTGATGGCGACCGAGCATGAGGACCTTGTGACGGCACCCTGGTCAGCCCCAGGCAGGTACGGCCTCAGCTTTGCCCGAATCAATCTATCATGCACGTGGGAGTGTTTGCCTTGGACCTTGGACCGTTTGCAGCACCGTTTGCAGCACAAACACGATGATGATCGTGCCTGCCCCCGCTTCCCCAACTTGTCCTCCCCCACACCACACCGGCTGTCCTGTCTGGAGCTTTAGTCCTCCTCTCCTGCCTTGCCCTGTCCATGTCTCCACGCACAGAAACCAGACTCCATTCCGGCTCAAGAGTCTCGTGCCGACTTGACCTGGCTCCCAGGCATCCAGATCCACGGGTCCAGAGGTCCCCGCCAACCCCAGCATGCGACAAAGGATGGTACAGCACATGCGTCGCCCATCACCTACCTACCGTCAAGTTAGACCTCCAGAACTCTAGAGCAAGGATCCAATGCCTGCCTTCCCAGCCTTCCAGGACAAAGACAGCTCGACAACTTCGGCTACTCGGCAGCCACGTGCTTTCGACACAGGGCGCGCTCAGTCAGCCTCTTCAGCTAGCTCAGCCGGTCGACCTCTGATTTCTGATTGGAGCGAATTTCCTCGCCTTAACAGTCTGCAGCATCCGCCACAAGAGCAACAGCACCCGAGTCCACGACCCGTCACTCTCATGAGGCTCAACGACGCATACGACCTTCCAGCTCAGGCTTACAGCGCGATGTATCCGGCCGAAACCCTGATGGTGGCCATGACGGCACACAGCAGCCCTCTCTTCCTGTGCACAATCCTCTCGCAAGAGCAAGCAATGCCACCGTTTTTGTGTGACAGTGAGTCTGGACAAGGCGGAATTGGCATTGCTTGGCCGGGCTCGGTTGCCCCCCCGGGGGACCCCAGGCAGGAACCCCCGGATACGACGACACACGAAATTGACTCTGGAGCACACACTAATTTGCGGCGCTCAACACCCCAGACTAGTAGCCTGACTTGATTAACCTTAGAAGCCCGGGGCCGCGGTTGGTTACCGCTTTCCCCAGACCCCAGCACATGGCCCCCCCTCCCCCCGGGGTACCCCATCCTCTCCACCTCCCCCATCGCCGCCGAGCTGGCTGGTTGGTGGAATCCTGTTCCTCCGCATTCACGAGCCCGTCCGCCATCTGGGACGACCAACCATGCACCACTCGCAGACCCTGCTCAGCGCCCTCGTTCGGCGGCCGGCCCACCCAACGCCTGACAGCCTGCCCACTGCAACTCAAGGATCAATCGCACACACCTCCTCTGTGCGAGCTCAAATATCCTCGCCTCGCCTCCCGCCTTCCTCCTCATGCCCTCTCGCTCCCCCCCCCGCCGTGGCCTTTGCTTGTCCCCAATCCCCCTAACAAGCAGTTGACGTAGTCTCGACTCTCAACACCATCGGCAACTGTGCCCTGACGAGCCTCACAATACCGCAGCCATGGCGTCCCTTCTCCGCAAGATCGTCAAGAACGAGGCCATGATGACAGATCCCACCGAGATCTACAACTGGCGGGTTTTTGTCCTTGCTGCCTGTGTGAGTATCCATCGAGCCTTTCATTCTTGGTGGAGCGTGGAATTCCCCTGTACTAACCCTCACTCTGTGTTCAGGCCTGTTTCGGCGCCATGTCCTTTGGATGGGACAGCAGTGTTATTGGTGGTGTCGTCGTTATGGACAGCTTCAAGGAGTAAGACTTTCCATCAAGAGCTTGGAATTCACTTCGAATCACCGCTAACAAATTGATCGCAAACAGGGACTACGGCCTTACGGGCAGCGACGACGTTGCCATAGCAAATCTTACCGGAAATATCGTGTCGACACTCCAGGGTGGCTGCTTCTTTGGCTCCCTCGCAGCCTTCATCATTACCGACGCCATCGGCCGCAAGTGGACTCTCGTTGGCGCTGCCTTCTTCACCTTGGTCGGTGTCATCATGCAGTCCGCTGCCTCTGGCCACATCGAGCTCATCTATGTCGGCAGACTGATCGCTGGTCTTGGCGTTGGATGCTCCAGTGTCGTCAACCCCATCTACGTCAGTGAGAACGCACCTCGCGCCATTCGTGGTCTTCTCACCGGCATGTACCAGCTCTTCATCGTCACCGGAGGAATGATCGCTTTCTGGATCAACTTTGGCGCAGTTACTCTTCCCGGCTCCACCAAGTACGTCGTGCCACTCGCTGTGCAGGGTCTGCCTGCCCTGTTCTTGCTCCTCGGCATGCTACTCTGCAACGAGTCTCCTCGTTACCTCGCGCGCGCCGACAGGTGGGAAGAGGCCAAGGCCGTGCTCATCAAGGTCCGCGGTCTGCCCGAGGGTCACCCTTACCTTGTCGAGGAGTTCCAGGAGATCAGCGACCAGCTCGAGGCTGAGCGCCTGCTCATGGGCGATGCCACCTTCTGGTCTCTGCAACGCGAGATGTGGACTGTGCCCACCAACCGCAAGCGTGCTATCCTCAGTATCATGCTCATGATCTGCCAGCAGATGACCGGCACCAACGCTATCAACACTTACGCCCCCACAATCTTTAAGAACCTCGGCATCGTCGGCACCAGCACCTCCCTCTTCAGCACAGGCATCTATGGCATCGTCAAGGTCATGTCCTGCGTCGCCTTCCTGCTTTTCATGGCCGACTCGCTCGGTCGTCGCAAGTCACTCCTCGTCTCTTCAGTCGGCCAGACCGTTTGCATGCTCTTCATCGGCATCTACGTCGCCGTCAAGCCCCCAGTGGCCGGCCAGCCCGTCCCTCCCGTCGGCTACGTCGCCCTTGTTTGCATCTTCCTCT
Organism: Microdochium paspali; assembly: GCA_031142775.1. Classification (NCBI taxonomy): domain Eukaryota; kingdom Fungi; phylum Ascomycota; class Sordariomycetes; order Xylariales; family Microdochiaceae; genus Microdochium; species Microdochium paspali. Next base: position 3,916,698 of record JAVBIV010000003.1, read on the forward strand.
TCGCCGCGTTCTTCCAATTCGGCTGGGGCCCAGCTTGTTGGATCCTCATCAGCGAGATCCCGAGACCACGCATGCGTCCTCTCAACGTGACCCTGGGTGCCGCCACCCAGTGGCTGTTCAACTTTGTCGTCGCCAAGGCCGTTCCTACCATGCTTACTACCATGGGACCTCACGGTTACGGGTAAGCATTTTCCTCCTATCTTTACTCCCCTCTCTCTCCCCCCTAAACCCTTCTGTCCCTTGACCACCAGGCTAACATTCCCCTCTTCCCACCAGTACCTACCTCCTATTCGGCTGCTTCGGCGCATCTATGTTCGTCTTCGTCTGGTTCTTCATCCCCGAGACCAAGGGCCGCTCGCTTGAGACTATGGACGAGCTCTTCGGCGGCGCCACCGAGGAGATGGCCCAGACCAAGGATATTGAGAGCAAGCTGGCCCCGAGTCACGTCGAGGTTACTGCCAAGGCGCACTCTGGCCAGTCTGCATAAAAAGGCTCACCTTGCTTGCCATATATCTCCCGGGAAAAGCATATTTGCTCTTCTCTCACGTGCGCAGAGTATAAAGTGACGAAGAGAGCTGTTTGGTCTGTAGACACAGCTGTCAAAGTTCATGATTTGCGCGCGCCTACGAGGGCAGCTAGCTTTTTTTGGATTGCGTCTTTGCTATAATAATGCTAGTTACTATGATATCCAGAGCTATATATGTTTATATAATGAGCACCCACGTATGTGGTCGACGACTTTCACTCCACCTAAATTGAACATGAGATTCGAAGGGTGAGTTGCATCACTAAAATCATCATGCCCGCAGCATGGTATTTGCGTGCACGAGAGAGAATATTGCTTCCCAAGGATCCGTGATTGTGTGAGAGACCCGGGCTGGCTTGTACGGATGCACCAGATCAAGAAGTCAAAGCTCAAAGTTGATGAACCCAATCGCCGCCGCCGCTGCTGATTTTGCAGGCAGGAACAATCTCTGTTACGTGCACCAAGGCTAGATTAGAGACGTGCGGCAACGGGTTTCCTTTGGCGGGCCCCCGAGTCTCCTCGCTGGTCTGTCATGCTGTGTAGTTGGCTCTCTTGCTCCAAACCATCATCACACGGGAATTTTGATGAGGTACAAAGTGAACCTTTTGGAACGTAGGTTATAATTAAAGACCTCCCGCGAACCCTCTTCTCTGCGCCAGGTCGGGCATTTGGTTCGATATAGGATTTGGTTAAGTCATCGGCACTTGGGCAGCTCTTTTGTGCTGTTCTCGCGCCACATTCACGGCCTTTGGACTGGAGAACACCCCGACCCCTCCCTTGAGTGCCTCGCTGTGCTGAGGAATTTTGGGGGAATCTTGTCAAGTTGTTTGTCTGGATGATCTCATGCGAGTTCGCAGGTATCCTCTAGGCAAGGCTTTAGGCGAGCCCGAGCGAAGATGGGTTGTTATTACCGGTATTTGATATCGGCGGGGTACTTACGCTATTTATCGTTTTATTCTCTCCATATGTACTACAGCTTCGATCCCTCGGCATCTTTAGCTTCCCGATCGGCTTTGAGTTGGGCAAGTACCTCATCGCGGTCTGCTACGTCGACATTACTCGGCCCAGCTCCGGAGAACTTGACCAGCACCACGCGCTCCCAATCTCCGCCCCGGTCCGTGTCTTTGAGTTCCTTGCCCGGCTTGTCGAGCGTGAGAATCGCGCGCCCGTCCTTGCACAGGCCAATGGACATTGGGCTGATGCACTTGTCCGCCCAGGGGATGTTGGAGGAGCGCTGAGACGCGTACTTCTCCTTGGTGCATGTCGGCGTGCGCTTCAGCCAGGCGAGCAGCTCTTCGCGCTGCGCGGCATAATGTGCGGTGTTGTCGGCGCTAGATTTCGTCGGGTGTGGCCCGCGGACGAATTGCTCGACCATTTGGATCAGGAAGACTTGCGGGGGGAACATGATGGATTTGCCTGACAAGTTGCGTGCGTTCCAGGCACTTGGGTCGTCGAAGCGTGCTGTCATGACCTCGCTGCCGTCTGGAGTGGGGATTTGCGCTTCTCGCTCGGCCGCTTCGATGGCGGAGTCTTGTGGTGTGGACGAGGCCATTTCGGGCGCACCCCCTGCCGAGGAGGAGGATGATGATGAGAGGGGCAGCATATAGAGGTACATCTGCGTCGAGAAGCGCTTGGGCGTGGGCTCCGGGGTGAGCCAGCGCGTGAATGGATGCAGGTTGTCGATATCAGGCTCACCGCCTACGGACTTGAGCCAGTCGACGAAGCGGATTTCGTTCTTGTGAATCGCCCTGCGAGCACGATCGCGCTCCGCGACAGGTAGGTTCAGTAAGGGCCCATCCTTTTTGCCAGTTGGGCGCGCTAGCAGAATGCCGCTCTCTTCGAATGTCTCGCGAATGGCGCCGAGTCGGTAAGGCAGCGAATCTTGGTGGCGCTGGGGATCACCAGGCGGCGGAACTTGGCCGTCATGAAAGTCGGAGAGATTGCCGCCGGGAAAGACGTGTGCGGAGGGAAAGGCCGAAGACGTCTTGACACGGCGCAGGAGAAGGACTTGGTTCGTTGGCGAGAGGAGAACAATGCTGGCACTGGGTCGGGGCTCGGGAGACGGGCTGCCTTTGCCAGGTCGGCTGGTTTTGGCCTTGGCCTTGGCCTTTGGGTCGTACATGGCGCCTGACATGGTGTTGACTGTGGTGGAAAGCGAACGAGCTTGAGCTTGTCCTTGGTAAGCGCTGGGCCGCGGTGTGGCCAGCAGACGCGGCTGCCGAGGTAGATGACGATATAAAGCTGTGCGGGACGGTAGTCTTGTCCTGGCCAAGATTGAACGCGGAAGTGCTAGGGCGCTTGTGTGACGTGAGATGCTCCAAGATGTTGTAAAGAGACCCGAGACAGGCGTCCTCGACATGGTGTATGGTCTGGCAAGGCCATGACGACGGTGGGAAGGCGGCGGTGGTGTGGCGGCGAGGCGGGAGAGCTGGAGAGGAGCCGAGGCACCGGGACGCTGCCCTAGGCCCGCACCCCACTACTGTATGCTATTTGTCCACATGTAGTACATACTTCCTCATAAGGTAGTATGGCCCTGGGGCGGGGATGGCCAGGCTGAAGCCCTATGCGGAATCTGGGGTAGGGAGGGTCTGGGCGCTGGGCGGCTCTGTTCCGTGGATCTGCAACCGTCTAGCCGGGGCGGCCGAAGGAGGACGAGGGTTCCTTAAGTAAATCCGACCCCAGCTAATTCCTAGCAGGCTGGCGATGAGGCTGTTGTAGTAAGCAAAGGCGTGCTCTGCCGACATAGGAGACGGGCTTTCTGGAATTTTCTCAAGTTTCGTGGATTGGAGGATGCTCCTTGTGTTACGTGAGTAGGTGGCGTATCTCGAGCCCCCTCGGCGGGCGGTAAATGCGAGGCGTCATGGTGAGGCGAGCGCGCCGTGATACAGTCAGGGTATAAAGAGAGGCCGTGGCGGGAATGGGTGCAGTAATTGTCTGTCGCGTGGCTTCTTGCATGCAAATTGTGAGGGCAAGGACCCCCCACGATGGAGTTGCGCCGTACGATACTTGATTGCAAGTAAGTAACTAAAAGCTGACAACCGCAAACGAGGAGCCCCCACCTCAACACCAGTTTGACTGCAACAATGCAAGCACGCCACCACCAGCCTGCGATGGCAACACCAGCGACAGCCGCTTCCTCCTTGCCTCTCGCCTGTTCGTCAAGTCCCCGGCACTCCCGTGGCTACCTACCACCTGACTCGAATCGTTTCTGCTTTGGTTCCAGCTCCAAAAGGCGTCTTCATCCTTTCAGACTCTACCACCAGCCAAGATCCTCTCGGCCACATCTCCTCACTCTTTTCCACCATCCTTCCCGCCACTCATAGGCGTTGATCCTGCCACGTCCGGGGCTTCGCACCTCTGCCGTCACCCACTGTTACACTCGGGAACCGTGCCGGCGCAGTGCAGCGCAGTGCAGCGCATCCACCCCTGTTTTCTCGGACAACAACCCCGGCACATGCACACCGGCCGCAAGCCCTCGTCGTCATCGCTGTTGTTGCGATCCGTCCGTCCAGCCCGCTGGGCCATTGCTCCCCGCTGTCAGCTTGGCTCTGAATCTGCAGCACATCATTCTTCTCCTCTCCACTACCAGTGACTTCGACCTGGCCGAGACAGCCAAGCCCAGCGCATTTCAACTAGTCGGTATGGCACCAGCAAGACGGCCCAACTTCCTTCTCGTCGTGGCCCACGATATGGGTTTCAGCGACATTGGCCCATATGGAGGAGAAATTGAGACGCCCACGCTCGACCGCCTTGCCTCGGAGGGAGTTCTGATGACTGCCTTCCACACGTCCGCTGCGTGCTCTCCAACCCGCGCCATGCTCATGTCTGGCACTGATAGCCATATCACTGGCCTCAGCCAGCTCGCAGAGGATATCAAACTTCACAGGAATTACCAGGGTCGTCCTGGCTATGAGAGCTTTCTGAACCAGAGAGTCGCTGCCCTGCCCGAGCTGCTCCAAGACGCAGGCTATTACACAATCATGTCTGGAAAGTGGTACGTCGTCTCCCTCGAGCATGCCCATTTTTTCACGTAACGTGTCGTCGGCGTGGCACACGTCTTGCTGATAGAGGGACTGATTCAGACAGGCATCTTGGCACAAAACCCCATCTAAGCCCGCACGCCCGCGGGTTCGACAAGAGTTTCGTCTACCTAGCCGGGTCAGGCAACCACTTCAACAATGAGCCTCAACTGGGTGACTTTGTAGACTACCTGTACCGCCACCCCGCGATAGATAGTGGAGGCTTGTGGATGCGGGATAGCCAGTTCCTTGATCGCAAGACCGATCTACCCACAGACTTTTACTCGACAGCAACATTCACGGACGAGTTGCTTCAGTATCTGGATGTACGCAGCCGGGAACAAGAGGTCAAGCCATTCTTCGCCTATTTGTCCTTCACGGCACCACATTGGCCGCTACAGGCACCCAGGGAGGTAATCGACAAGTACAAAGACCGGTACAACGACGGGCCCGAAGTCTTGCGGGCCAAAAGGCTACACAATCTCGCAGAGCGCGGCCTCTTCCCACGTGGAGTTGGGACACCAAACTCAGCATCCGTTCCAGGGCCTGACTCGGACGTGTCGTGGGAGGACATGACAGAACAGGATCGAAAACTATCGGCTCGACGTATGGAAACACACGCTGCAATGGTCGACATGATTGACCAGAATCTTGGGCGCGTTGTCAACACTCTCGAAGAAATGGGCGAGCTTGATGACACTGTCGTCATCTTCATGTCAGACTATGGCGCCGAAGGTCGAATGCTGGAAGCTCTTCCGGCCACGGCTGGTGTGCCACTTGAGCATATCATCAAGATGTTTTACAACAACTCGGTCGACAATATCGGTAATGCCAACTCCTTTGCTTACTATGGTCCTCATTGGGCCGCAGCTGCAGCAGCACCTACACCGACTCGAGGCGGTCTCAGGAGTCCTTGTATCATCCGCTATCCAAAGCTGAAAACAAAGAAACCAATCACTCATGAACCCACTTCCGTCATGGACATCGTCCCGACCATACTGGATCTGGCCGGGGTCCAGCATCCTGGTAACTTCTTCCGACAACGTATTGTAACTCCTCCTCGGGGTCGATCTTGGATACCGCACCTCACGGGGTTAACGACATCGGTACACCATGGCAGCCAGGATTTGCAAGGGTGGGAACTCTTTGGCCGCCGGGCGGTACGACGTGGGAAATGGAAGGCCGTATTCTCCCCCGCACCACAAGGATCGAACACATGGGAGCTCTACGATGTGTCACGGGATCCTGCAGAAACCAAGAGCATGTCAAACCAAGAGCCCGAGGTACTTAGTCAGTTGTTGATGGAGTGGGAAAAGTACTACTCGGAAACGGGGTTGTACGATCCGGGTGTGGAGGCGAATCGGCTTACCATTGCCTGAGCTTCTGCCTTGGTAGTGCCCTGCTTAATGGCGAGAATATACATTCCATCCCTTTTCAGCCTCGATTTGATGCGAATTTCTCGATGTGTTCGCATATTGGCAAAGATTTCGCTGCAAGGTTTATCTCTGTGTAATGCCCCATTGCCTTCAGCTCGGCATGATCCACGAATAGTTTCTTGTAACATACTTGGATATTATAAGGAATATAACTTGACAGATAAGAATATAATGAGCTTCGCCTAAACGCACCAACGCGTGCGCATGGCACTGTGGTTGACCCTTACTTTGTACGAGCGTTTTCAAAAATGTACCTCCACAGAATGAGCCTCTGACCAAATGGCCGGCAGATGATCTAGTCTTTTTGTTCGTATTTCAGATGGGTATCTTTCATACAAACGAATCAGATATTATGTTGATGTCGTATGTAGCGATCTACATGGCGACAGGTGGTGGTTCTTGATCTTGGCAGTTCTCTAGCAATTAACACGAAGGCTTTTTTTCTTTTTTTCTTTTTTCAAACGTTTGTCTCCCATCTACCCGTCGGTGTTGAATTGTCCAAGCCATCAGCGCGCTTCTTTTCACAGCTATAATTCTTGAAATAAATTCAAAATTTCGTCATCGCCACATCTTTTTTTTTCTTCTAAATCCCCATTGAAGAACAGAAGAACTGTTCATCTAAATGTGAGTGCCCTTTCCTGCATCCAAGGGGTGGGGGGTGCTTAACTCGTAGTCTTCACGACTGATCACAACCCCCCCCCAAACTATGATCATCTCCATCAGACATTATTTTCCTAGTATCCGACCACTGCTTGACTCTCGCACATAACCTACCAGGCGTCCACCGACCTCGTCCAACCGTGGCGGCAATGGTGGGGTCCAGCCCCGCCTATGCCAGCCAGCAAGCAGCCATAAGAGCCGGGTTGCGCGTCATGCTCCTCTCGCCCCTTTGGGGGGAAAAGATGAAGATGAAGATGAAATAAAATAAAATAAAAAAGAGTCTCCGACAGGGCTTACCGGGTGGCACATTCGGAGGCTTAAGAAGGCGCGCAAGGATATATATATATATATATTTTGCTTGTTTTCATAGGAGAGCTTTGCTCGTACGGCAGGATTTGGCTGGATCTGCGATGGAAAGAAAAAAACACCCCACAAATACAGTCGTACAGGCACGGTACGGGGTTGGTATGGGATGAAAAGCCGTCGGGTACCCAGCTGTTTGTAAGTTGAATTTGATCGATGTCTAGGTATTTCAACGATGTAACAAAACAAGAATCTGCTGTCACTTTTCGTCCTTAGTGTAAGTCGTCAGGGTGCAGCTTCAGAATGTGCTGGCTGTTTCCCGTGGCAATTGATTACTCCGGGACATCTTCTGGTGGCCATGGTGACCATGATTTGTAGGTTCAAATACAGATTGCATATATCACGCCTTGTCCCTCTCGATACCAGCCTTGTACATCGTTAGCGCGGCCTCTCGGGCGCCCTTGTGCTCAACGATCCGCTGCGGATATGCGCCCTCCTTGCCCGCGGCGCTCTTAGAGAGGCCGCCAGTCCTGCCGTAGGGATCGTGTATCGCCGCGCCCTGCACATTCTTGAGCTCCGGGATCCACTTGCGAATGTACTCGCCCCTCGGGTCAAACTTCTCGCTTTGCAGCAGAGGATTAAAGATACGGAAGTATGGCTGTGGGTCGACACCACACGACGCGGAAAACCCCCACCCGCCGTTGTTCGAGGCAAAGTCCCCATCGATCAAGGTCTCCATAAAGTACCGCTCGCCCAGACGCCAGTCGATGAGCAGGTCTTTACACAGGAACGAGGCGACAATCATGCGGGACCGGTTGTGCATCCACCCCGTCGCCTTGCACTGGCGCATCGCAGCGTCGACGATGGGGAACCCCGTTCGGCCGTTCTTCCAGGCCTCGAAGTGCTCCATGTCGTACGACCACTCGATATTCGAGTACTCTGGCTTGAAGGGCTTGTTCATGCAGATGTACGGCCAGTGCACGAGGACGTGCTTGTAGAAATCGCGCCATGCGACCTCGCTGATCCAAGTCTTGATGCCCTCGGGCCCAGTGTCCAGGTTCTTGTTCTTGTTCTTCTCACGTGCTGCTCGCACGGCTGTGCGCGCACTGAGCGTGCCTGCTGCGAGGTGCACAGAGATGGATGACGTGCAGGCGTCGGCGGGGAAGTTGCGCCGCTCTGAGTATCGCGAGATCCGCTCCTCGACGAACTTGTTCAGGCGGTCGATCGCTTCGTGCTCTCCGGCTGGCCATAACGCGTGAAAGCGCTTCGCTTCTTCAGCGGAGAGGGCCTTGTTCTTGGGCACGTCTGGGATCCGGCAGTCGAAGAGCTTGCTGTGCTTGCCGCTTCGCGCTGATGGGGGATTCTTTGCCGGCGGCTCGAAGACATCGAGCAACAAGTCCATATGGGAGTGCAGATAGGCAACCCAAGAACGGAACCATGGCGAGTAGACCGAGTACTGCTTGCCCGATCCAGAGACCAGCGAGCCGGGAGGCACAATGCAAGAATCGTGCAGCACGTCCATCGACATGCCGTGCTCCGCGAGCAGGCGCACCATCTTCGTCTCCCGCCGCAGCTCGTCAACCTCGTACTCCATGTTGGCGAACAAATGACTGGCTCCCCATCCCTCCAGGAGCGCCAACATCCGCTGCGGAATATCCTTGCGCTTGTCCACCGTCTCTACGTGCAGTGGGATATCCAGCGCCGCTAGATCCCTCTTGAGCACGGCCAGAGTGCGCATCATGAAGTCCACTCGTACTGGGGCGCGCAGATGGGCGTCAAAGTCCTCTGGGCTGACGAGGTAGACGCAGATAAGTGGCACGCCGGCCTCGGCTGCTTTCCTGCTGGCCATGGTGAGCGCCCGGTTGTCGTAGATGCGCAGGTCCATTTTGAACCAGTGGACGACGGCATCCTTGACAGCGATCTTGGAGCGAAGTGAGGAGGTATCCGTCAGGGCCTTGTGGAGGAGCTCTGCTGGCCGAGGGAGGACGCCATCGTTGTATGCCTTGGCGCGGGCATTATTCATCTCGCGAGGGTAGAAGTCGCGGAGAATTATACCGTGCTTCTCCCCTTCGTCAGCGAGGTGGTGTGGCTCGCGGAGGGACGCCAAGTCCACGGTGGACGAGAGAGCTGGGGCAGCATTCTTCTTGGTTGTTCTGGGTTTCTTGATTGGTGGTGGTGATGATGGCGACGGGAGTTGTGTGATCTTGCGCTTGCTGGCAGGGGCCTCCTCTATGGAGGTTGGCAAGGCTGCCTTGCGCTTCGTGGCGGTCCTGGTCGACATGGTGAACGGGCGTATCACAAGGGACCTCGATGGAGTGTAGAGTGCGTGAGTAGCGCGAGACCACATGGACCGTACGACACGGAGTCTGTGAGATGTAAATGGGATCTGGACACCAAAGAGAACTCCATCTTGAGGGACAAGCCGGGCGAGCTGAGACTAATTAGACCTGGGCAGGCTTGCGCGGGCATGAACGCGTGCCTGAGCTGAGATCTCAGCATTGATTGGGTCGTGTCTCGATCGACGGCGCTGAAGCCGATGTCTTGTGCGTCACAGATCGGGGCACGCTGAGCTGGAGCCGGGGTCCAGACAGATCGGAATTAAAGTGGAGTATGCACAATGCCTCCGGTGCCTGGCGTGTGGGAGTGTCTTATGTAAGTCTTATCCGCTTGGAGGGATGATGCAGTTGGGTCGAGCACTTGGACAAGCGTTCACACCCGCACGATCAAGATGTTGATTGTCTCAGGTATTGATACTTTGGTTTAATTCAATCCAACTACGCAAAAGTATTGGTTCTTTTCTAGCGAACACAAAATTCACAGATCGTTCCATTGACGGAAACTATCTTGCATCGCCTCCGCCATGCCATTGAGCTTCATTGTCGTTGTGACATGTGAGTGTGTGGCATGACTAGGAACGTCGTATATTACATGTCCTTCGTGGTTATCTAGACAGCCCACGGGAACTGTGATGTGGAAATTGCTTCCGCACTATAAATAAACTCAGCTGTGTGACCCGTATCTGTACCATGATGGACATCTCGACCATCACGGCTTTTTCAAGGCCAAGCACTCAATCTTCGGCATGGAGGCTGTCAAGGCAGCCCCAGAATCCTCGTGCAGCAAAGGCACGACAACACTTCACTAGCCGTAATAATCCCTACCTCTTTGCTAAGTCGTACAGCCCAACGACGGCGGTGCCCTTGACTCCCCTACATCTGTATCTTTTATCTACTACGTGGTCACGATCCTATTCGAGGTGTCCATGTTTGTTCATGTTTTTTGTTTCTTTCATTTGTTTTCCCTGGCACCAGTGGCATGGCCGCGTAGGAAAGCTCTATCCGGCTAGATGCGAATCAAAAGCGACAATATATGCTGTCCGCCCCAAACGCGCCGTCCGCCTTGACCAATCATTTCCCATTTTTGTCGTCAAAACACCGATTTAAAAAAAAGCCTGTCGTCATGACCGCTTCATGCTGGCCAGTCGTTGCTCTCATGTCTCGTGCGCCGATGGTATGTGTGTTGTGCTCGGGCACTTGTTATGCGGGTATGTGTCGGTGTGATGATTGATAGCAACGCGCTCTCGCCGACTTTTCATTTGCACAAAAAGAAGAGAGAAGAGCGCTTATCGCTGGCCAGACCAGACGCTCTTGACAATGCCGTCGCGCTGGACAAGTCTGTTGAGGGAGTCGTCGCTCTCGCCCATGGCGCGGATGAAGCCGCAGAGGGCGTAGACGTGGTTCTCGCCCTGGATCTGACGGCCGTTCTCGTCAACCTTGGCGATGGAGATCTGCACCGAGGCGTGGTCCTTGGCCTTGATGATGCGGTTGGTGGCGCTGCACTTCCGCGGGACGTAACTGTAGAGGAGCAGAAAAACTACCGGGTTAGCCAATCGCGAATCCTTCTCAATCTCGAAATATGTTTCGGACGGGCGCCGCGCGTTTGCTGTCGGGCCCGTCAAAAGGGGCGTGGTGATGCATACAGGTCGACGATCTCTCCCTTGTCGTTCTCCATTTTGGCGAGTTTGAAGTGGTGGTCTGGAGGGTATTCGGACGGTGGCTGGCGTGGTGATGCGGTTGATTGTCGCAAGTCTGGTTGCCGGGCTTGGGCGTTCTGCAGTGTTGCGGACCCCCGTGCAATTTTGTGAGCGTGCAACAATAAAGGAAATGGTGGTGGAGACTGTGCGGCTTTCGCTTTTGCGGATCAAGCAAAGGTGGTCAGTGCACGCTTGCAAGAAGTTGGTTTCTGCCCCTTCCTCTGAGCAAGACCCGCTGCCACCTCTCACTGCGATCATGCTGACTCAGCCAGTCCATGATCACATGATGTCGTGGCGACTTCGTGGTTCAAGGAGCATCGCAAACACGATGTCGAGCGCCCCTGTTTGACGACATGCGCGCAAGCCCCGCTCACCAATATCAAAGCGAGCACTCGTCAGCTCCTTTGTATATGGCCTTATTGCGACAGGAACTGCTGGGTCCGGCCAGGTACTTTTGATCGTCCCTGCTGGCAGGATCATGATCGGATCAGCAGATAATGCATCGCACATGACTGTCGCCCTGTCTGCAGGCTTTCACACGGCGTGAAGCCCAGTTCTCTGTTCAACTTACAGCAGGCGGGGTCCTTGCACAGCCAAGCAGACCTCTTCGCATATATCGCTCTACCCACAACACCATGGAATCACCACCGACCTCGGCCCAGCTGGTGATATCATCTTCGCCAGATCTACCCGATTTGGAGGAGATTCTGAGCAAGATCCCCAGAAAGCCGTCTCTTCGCAGCGGCAGCCACGCATCTGCGATACCGGCCACCACCAGGACTACATTTACTAGCGCTGTGGAAGTGCTGCGCGAAGCACCGGAGATCGATATTGAGACAGAAGAGATCACAAAGTCGCCAACTCGGAGGGCCAAGCCTGTGCGCCAGCGTGGAACCAAAGCGCAGCTTGTCCACGAGCGTCCGGCCTTAGATCGAACTGGTAGCCTCGGGTCGCTTTCCCCAGATGAGAAGCCATGGCAGCGCTACAGGACCAAGCAGTCGCCGAGTGACGGGTCCCCATCACCGTCAAGGTCGTCGACAGTCAAACAGCCAACAGTAGAGACAGCCAGGAAAAGTAACGCCAAAGTCGGCCCGAAAATTGTTTCCAGGCATTTCGCAGCCAAATCAAAGTCACCGCCAATAGACCTGACGTCCGCAGAGCCAGTCCTACCTGTAGAACCAGTTTCACCTGGAACTGGACCAAGCGCGTTTGCAAGGCGTCGAGACTGGACTCCTCCGCCGGCAGATACCGTCATCTTGCTTGACTCGGAGTCCGATAACAAAGAGGTGCTTTCTTCGGCTGTGAAGGAGCCAATTGATGAGATGCGTGGAAAGGCTGTGTTTGCGACACTACGGGACCAGTACGGGTGCAAGGTCGAGAGCTCGAGCTTGATCCGAGGCAATCAAATACCGACCGAAGTACTTGGCAAGCGGAAATTGATCGAAACTGTGGCCAGCGCTGGGGCCGATCTTGGCACATCTAGAAGTGTCTCGCCAATCAAGCCAACGGCAACGAAGCGGAAGGTCAGGACGATCACCGAGCTCGCGACTGCGCCATATGCAGCGCCCATTGAGCCAGAATTTGATATCACCCTCGGCCACACGCGGGAGTCTCTGCTTGGCTACCTGGACGAGGGCGGCGACGTCAAGGCCCTATTTGATGCACAGGAAGCCGTGCTCGCAAAGGCAAAGGACGGGAAAAAGCCAGTCAAGGCGCCACCAAAGAAGCCACGTAAGAAGAATGGCAAGGTGGTGGAGGTGCCTATTCTGCTGTCTCCGAGTACTGCTTTGAAGCAGAGTAACAACCAAGACTTTGTCTTCGGGACTTCGAGTCAACTCGTCCTGGACGACTCGCCTCGTGCCTTGAGAGAGTTGCAGCTCGCCATCCAGGCGTCGAATAAGCCTGACGAGGACAACGAAGTAGATGATCAAGCAGGACTATGGCATGCTGGTGCTCGAGATGCCGACGGTTCTTTACTTGAGTTTCGATATATCGGGAGCGCACCATCAGCTCCAGCTCCCCCGTCGCCATCTCCCCAACCGCGAAATGTGACCGAATCAGCGTCTAATCAAGAGTGCCTATTTAAGACTGCGTCAGAAATGAAACGACCTGTGAAGAAAGATACCGAAGAGCCAAAACAAGATTCTGTGCCAGCGGATGAGGCAACAGAGAGCGGCAAAGTGCCAATGCCGAAGTCGAGGACACCCAAGAAAACCAAAAAGCCAAACTACGACCTCCTCACAGACGTACAACTTGCCCGCAAAATCAAGTCTTTTGGATTCAAGCCAATCAAGCGGCGTTCTGCAATGATCAAGGTTCTCGATCAGTGCTGGGAAAGTCAACACCAGGATCCATCACCTCCAGGCTTACAAGCTGCGACGACCTCTGTAGCGCTGCAATCTCCGAAAGCAGTCACTCCCAGCAAGGTCGGCAGGGTAACAAAAACAGCCAAAAAAGACGAAGCTCCGAAAAGGCCAAGAGGACGGCCGAAGAAACTCGTAGCCGATGCTACAAGCACGCCAGAAGCCGAGCCGAAAGAGAAGGCGAAGCCGAGGCCAAAGTCGCCAGCGAAGTCCTCTCGTGCAAAGAACGCAGGTCCACCACCGTCAGTGTTGCCGATTGAGATTCCTGATAGTGATGACATTCTCGACGAGCAGCTTTCTGCGCCATCGACCCCGGCGCAGGACAGCTCATCACCTGGGCCGGTTTTCGCATCACCGTCGGCTGCACCCTTAGAGTTGTCCACAGGCGACGAGGCCGACATGTCGCTAGCTCTTTCACCGACAGACAACGAAGAGATTCTCTTCAAGTACATTACCGAAGTTGTCAAGTCAACGCCACGCTCCACGAATCCTGCAGAGCCGTCCTGGCATGAGCAGATGCTCCTGTACGACCCAATCGTGCTGGAGGATTTTACTGCTTGGCTCAACTCAGGGGAGCTTACTAAAGTGGGCTATGATGCTGAGGTTGCACCTTCAGTGGTCAAGAAATGGTGCGAGTCGAAGAGTGTGGTTTGTTTATGGAAGCAGACTTCACGTGGGAAAGAGAGAAAGCGGTACTGAGCATTTGTCTCTACAGGATACAAGTCAGACGGCTTGCACGGCATCTCTTCGTCTGGAAGATAAGCTGGCATGCAGATGACATGGAACATGGTCACCGACAAGGGGCTTAGCGGCATATATACCCATTATAGAGTTGTGTAGTTTTTATCAGGTTTCAAAGAAGTCGCGGTTTTCTTGTAGCGGGAGCTGGTGAGATTGATGGCAGGAGCTTTGCATTTATTATTGCGCTTCATGCTCGAGGCGGGCTCATGTGCACCATCAATTTGACACGGCTAGATACCTGAGCCTGTGCCAGCAAAGTAACTGCCCTCCGTCGCAAAAAGTGCTGCAAACGTTCTCCAGTTGTGGACGAGGGCGCCCGCCCCTCCCCACAGGTTTCCGCTGTGCTCGTCCTTTCCTCACAATCGTCACTTGCACCACCTGTTAGTCCAGTGAAACTCCAGTCCCTCTCACAAGGAAACTTGAGCAACAACCGTCATGATCACCACCAACTCCGCGACAGATGCGACGAGGCTGAGGACGCGATCGCCGCCCAAGCCAACAACATCAACAACACCAGTCTCGCACAAAGATGGGCCGCAAACGAAACAGGTCGTCGGCCACAAGGCATCCCGATGCGCCTCGTGATAAGCGTGTGAGAGTGGACTTGTTGTCGTACCATGAGCTACCATCGGTCCTGCGAGCACCACTACAAGGACCTGCGGCCATGTCAGCTCGAATGGCCTCGGCGCTTCGTAAGAACCGCCCAATCAAGACGGGGCACCGCTTGTCGGAAAGCAAACTGCCTGAGCCTTCCATGCAGCTTAACTTGCGGCGGTCAGGTGATGAACCGCAATGTACAAAGGTAAATCACCTCTCCACACTGCGGATACCTGATGTCTACGCGCAATCCTGTGATTTGTAACGAATTCAATCATGTCGAATAAGTAACACGTGAATCCGAACCCAAAGCAGGAAAAGACGACCACAGGACTAGTCTTCCTCCCGTTGAACGACCCTCGGCTGCTTGAGCGGCCTCGGATGATCGGCGTGTCCGCCTGGAATGGCGATGAGTATCATTGTCACTACAGACACGACGTGAAGCAGGTGTTTGTCAGACCAAATAGCAAGAGAGCCGGGACTTAGGTATTCCCTTCCTTACTATAAGAGGCTGTGCAAGTCGTCGATGCCGCAGTGGCGCGGCTCGACGAAGTAGGCATTCCGGTGTCGGTCAAGGATCCCCTGGCCTTGTACGGAGATGATGTAAGTTGAAAGCTCATTCATTTGGGACCTGGAATCCCAAGAGAAGGGATAGCCATAGACGCATGGTAGGACTGATTTCCGGAATACAGGACAGTTTCGAGTTCGCATTTGATGTCGACTTTGCCACGTTTCCTGGTCGACGCAGGGCCGATGACACAAACAGCCAGCGCTCCAGACCGGCAAATAAGTCAAATCATGATATCACAGCATTGGAGCAACATCAAATCAAAACTTTGGCAAGCGTCAACGCTCCTCAGCCATCGGCGTCTTCTTGGGATCCGGTGAACGGTGGCCAGGGTCATGGTGGAGAGACAAGCAACGCTGACAACAGCAGCATCATTAACAAGGAGGCAGACGGGCAAGTGGACCGTCACACTGTTTGCATGACAAAGAGTTGTGAACATTGCCACCTGAGGCCTGAGCAGCACGACAAAGATACTCAGACTAGCCCCATGCCGGGGAATGCCGCCACCGTCAGGGGCGTTTGGGAAAGCATGATAACTGTGGCGCCAGGGGAGGAAGTGGCCGTGATTTCACTGCGCGACAAGATCAACAACTTCGATCAGTCGCTTCCCTCCATCGATATTTTGTTCAGAGGCTTCGATGAGGCACTCCGACGTGCTCCAGGTCAATAAAACACTGAAGATCCGGGAGCATAGTCTAATGTCTCAAGAAATGCGAAATCTGGATTGTTCATCAACAGCTTCACTAGACTAGTGAAATAGACCGACATGCTCGGACTCGATGTCGTGAATCAATACTGCTGTTAGCATCATTTTGTCTGCAGCTAGATCATGTTCTGAGATGATGAGTAGGACTTAGGCCTCGAAGCCATGTTGAGCATTTGCTCCCACGAGAGTCTGACACTGGCACATACTGTAGCTGCTCTTGAAATTGTGAAAAGGAAAATGCTAACGCCTTTTATATGCATATATACTTGGGAAATGGAGATCTATCAACAGAGAAATGGAAATGAACGCAACAACATGCTCTATGCGAACGCCCCAACAAGTGCCATGAGCGTCGCACCTGCGAGCACCGCCAGACCAGCACGCAACCGCTCCTTGCCCCGAAGCGAACGATAGCTCTTCTCCGTCAAGAAGTCCTCGGCCAGGAGCTGCACCAGCCCGGCGAACAAAAGCAGCCCGCTGGACACAGCATTCATGAACCCCACTACCAGCAAGCCCGTCTGGCTCATGGGATCATACAGCGTGTGCACTGCAAGACCGATGGCCTGTCCCAGGGGCGTGGTGCAGCCATACGCCAGCACCATGAGCCACGGCCGGACCGAGGACCGCGGGAAGTTTATCGCCGCGATGCGCGAGCCCAGCGCGAGACCCTCGAAGGTCTGATGAAATGCGATGGCTGTGAGGAAGACTACAAACGGAGGGCCCGTGGCCACAGAGACCGCCATGCCGATGAAGACGCTGTGGAAGAGGATGCCCGCTTCGAGGAGCATGCATTGGAGCATCAGGCGCTTCTGTTCTTCGGGAGACGTCGGTCCTTGACTCCGGGCCATGTCGTCGTGGTGGCGTCGGGGAGATGCGCTGGTTGTGGCGTGGTGTGGTGCGAGGGAGCGCGCTTCCTCGGCCGTGTTGGGGTCGAGCTCGTCCATGTCTAGGTCGAGGTCGTCGTCGTCGTCTTCGGTGTCGCTGGAGGCTAGGTTCTTATTGTGGCTTCTCGGGCGGCTCGAGTTGTTGGGCGTTTCGTCGCTCACGGGGGTCAGGGCTGGCATGGGGGATACATCTGCCATCAAGCCCCGGCTTGCGCCTACATCGCCCATGGCGATATCAGATGGCCTGTGGCTTGTATGTCTGCTCGCTGCTAGACCGGTGGCCTTGTCGTTGCCGTTCAAACTCGCTGCAGCAGCCCTGTGCTCGCCCTCGTCATCCTCATCTTCGCCCCAGCCGTGGTGGTGGTGATGGTGGGACACACCCCTTGTGGTCAAGTAGGACTCGAGAGCGACGACGCTCATGGCGGAGAGCATGGCGATGAGTCCGGCCATGGGCGTGTAGCCCTCGCTAAAGGCGTAGGGCAGGCATGGGTTCGTAAGGGAAATGAAAGCCGTCGGGAGGAGGTGGACAAACGCCGTGGCGATCAGGACGCCGGTGCCGAAGTGTTGGCATATGAAGACGAAGTAGCTTGTCTGCCGGCTCTTGGAGGATCGGCGGGAGAAGAGGGGAAATCCGCACGCTGAGTGGTGGTGGAGAGGGGGCAGGTTAGCATGACTGTAGCTCGGATTGCGCGGATCGATGGGGCATTGGTGGGCTGGGGACATACATATCGTGCTGAGCGTGAGGATCAAGACGAGAGCAAAGACGTGCAATGGCGTGTCGTATGCGCCGCGCTCCTTTGTGCCACATGCCGGCTGCGGTGGCTCGGCTGGGTCGGTTGCGCTTGCGCCATCTTGTCGTCGGTACAGCTCAGCGAGGAGGAATTCCGTCGGCAGCGAGGAAGCCCATGCTGACAGGTCTAAGGGGGGAGGAGGCCTGATGTTAGCTAGAAGTCTTGTGGCTTGGGGGCCAGGATCAAGCGATGGTAGCATACCGGAGCCGATGTCGGGGAGTGCCATTGTCGACGGGAGGCTGCTCAGCAGGTGCCCGCAAGTAGAGGGAGAGAGGGAGGGGGGAAGGGAGAGAGAGTCGTTCACAGAAAGAAATGGCAGCGCATTGAGCAGACCATGGCGAATCAAGGGCGCGCCGATGCTGGGAAGAAGGAGAAGCTGCGGGCGTTACCGTCAGGGTTGTCGTTGTAATGAATGCCTGCAACAAATGCTGTAGGGACGACTGGGGGGGCCTTGGCTTATGCTTTGGCTTTGGCTTTGGCTTTGGCTTGGAGGTTTCGGACACGCGGCTGCGTGGAGCCAGCTTGCATCAACGAGAAGTGGGTCTGCGGAGCCCCGACAGTCCGGGCCCACCCGGAGCCGCATTCTACCAAGGTGCTCACATGGAGGCCCTCAAGACCATTACATTACCATTATACTACGACTATGCAGGGCCACAAGGATCAACCAGGTCCCAGTGGTCTTTGGCCGGTACCATGTCTGGAATTCTGGGCTCCTTTGATCTATCCTTTTATAGCTTGTACAGATCAAGACACAGAGACGATGATACACACATTTGACAAACTCTCTGTCACAGCTATAACCTTTGTTCAGAGCTACGAAGGCAGATCGTTAGGATGATTGTCTACAAAATTGAAATGCTCATGAAATGGGCCGAGACACGCATTTCGTCCTTATCGACTGCAGAATTTGACAGGGGATAAAGAACATTCTCCCTTTGGATACCACCCGGCTTAGTCAGCTGCTGTCCCGTCATGGCTGTTCCGTTTCCCACAATGCGGCTCGCTTGGGCACCTCCTCCAACCACCCGCTTCATGTACACAGAGACAACCAATCATCACAATTACTCCGTTCTTGACGCGGAAAACTAGGCTCTTTTAGAACGTCGCGGGGACTCTCAGCCACACATCTGCGGTATTTGAGAGGCAGTCACGAAGCTCATGACCGTCGCGATGGCCGTCTCAAAACTTCCTATCGAGCTGCTCCAGCAAATAGTGCTCTACCTCGACACCAGAGACGCCCAGGCGATGTGCGCCACTAATAGACATCTATATGCAGCGCTGCGCGACCTTGCCTTGGAATGCCACATTCGTCACATGCCAAATGCGAGTCAGCCTCTGTGGTGGGCGATCCAGAACTGCGACCTCGCACTGGCCACAAGGGCCCTCAAAGCTGGCGCAGATCCTAACGAGTTCATGAGCGACTCCAGGTTCCATGTCGATCCGTGGTCACCGCCACTGCTCGTCGCCATCTATGAGCGCGATCTAGCCATGGTCAAGCTCCTCCTTCGTCACGGTGCCTCGCCGGCCTGTGCCAATCGCAAGCACACAGCCCTCACGTTAGCGGCCAGAGAAGGGCAGCTTGGCATAGTCAAAGCGCTCCTTGACACAAGCGCCGCCGAAATCATCATCAATAACTACAGCTGCCAGGCAATGACTGCACTCCACGATGCCGCTGGTGCCAACCACGTTTCCGTCTGTCAACTACTACTTGAACGCGGCGCAAAGCTTGAAGCACGCAATTATGCCGGTAACACGCCGCTGCTCCATGCAATCCATGAAGGCGCCTCTGATACTATCGACTGTCTCCTTGCAGCAGGCGCTAACATTCACAACAAAAGCTACTCTAACGTTGATTCACTGGGCCTTGCAATATGGACCTATGTCATCCGCGAGAACGACGACAGAAGACGCCAGAATCTGCGGAAACTGTTTGACCTCCACATTAAGCAGGGTATGCGCTGGGAAAGATTCTTGGAGGAGGGCGAGAGTTACGTGCATTTTCTCCTAGCCGACTTTGACTTGCCCATTGTGCGATCGCTCCTGGAAGTCGGCGTTCCCGCAGATTTGTACACGGCCGAAGAAACACCGCTCTGGTCCTGCATGTTTGGGTCAGGCATGACCTCTTTCAGACCTCTAGACACGGACAAAATGGAGCGAGAACGACTGCTCATCGAGTATGGTGCCCAAGTCAATTTCGCCGACATGAGGCATGGCAGGACAATCTTGATGGGGGCTGTGGAGACACATACACCCGCAGCTATACGATATCTTCTAGACAAGGGTGCCTCACCCTTTGTTGAGGACGTTAGCGGAGTGAATGCCCTAGGCTATGCGGTGAGAAGTGGTCGCCAAGACATCGTTTCTCTACTGCAGAAGCACATGGCCAGCCATCCTGAAACTTGAGCATCGTCAGCTTCGTTCCGAATTTCAAGACCCTTATGAAAGATCTCTCAGCCTCTCCTCCTGTAGGCCAATTTCTCAATATACTCAAGTGCTTTGACCCATTGTGGTCAACCAGCACAACATAGCATTCTTTGCCCAGCTAAGTCATTGGTCTCGAGCCCCAATCGCTATCGATTGTGGTCGCCTTTTTGTCTCGGGCAACTGGCACTCGATGCTGAACACCTCTTGCAACATTCGGATCGCTCGATATTTTGCCCCGAGACTGCCATTTGGAAACTGGTTTGCGTGTGCAGCATTACTCAATATCAAAGTGTAGACAGCGACACTCCGTAGTGAGCGACCTTGATTCATTCTGATTCACTCTGAACTCCACCTTTGAGCGATCAATCGCCAACACAAGTGCGCCATGGGGCGACATGAGCTCGCTGCCAGAGTGATACTCGTGACCCTCCTGACCAAGCTTCTCAACTTGTGCCGAGCATACTAGAAATTTACCTCTGGGCTATCGTCGCCGTGTCCGGGCTGTGTCTCTACAACTGTATGGTTATCCATAGTGAGCACAGTGTACTCCCTGTGGGCGCGCAATTGGGTCTTTTCCATCCATGGAAAGAGGTGCTGGAATTTCGGACTCTGATGAATTACTCCTGGGCAGGATGGAGTGAGACATCTCTCGTGTTCAGCTTTGCAAATTTGGCTAGAGCTGCTTGCGCTCAAACACCAGGGTTTTGCCGGTGTTGCTGATGGATACCTAAACATATACCCGCCGACAGTGCTGTTCACGTTGCAGATGGAACTGGAAAAAAAAGGCCGCGCTGGGCGGCGCCTCTGGGATCGGGGCGTCATGTAAGCTCGCGCCTGCCACGTGAGTATACCTGTGGGAGAACAAGATGCTGACGAAGTTGTGAAATTATAGTGCCTCGGCGATAGCATTTTTGCAAGGTGAGGACTCTGGCTGGGCTCGCAAACTGGGGCTTCACATGGGACACCTGCGATCTGCCAATGTGGACATAGTGAGTAAAGCTTTCCCCTTCGCCTTGATTGGATAGTACAGCGTTGAGCTGACGTGGATTTGCGGTTTTTTAAATTTAGCATCGAATGAAAAGGCACTATAATCACTACCGCCTGCATTCCGCTCCGCAGTTTATTTCTCGATCTGATACTTGCCGGTCGCACTCTCACGAGTCTGGGTAGATCTTACTATACAACCCTACCAAAGGATTACTATAGGAATAAAACAACGCTCACTACACTTGGCCAACACACGCGGTCGAGCACTATCGGGCAGGAGCTCGGGAATTTTGAAGACGCGCAAAAGTCAAAATTGAGTATAGCCCCGAGGTGGGGTGCCAATATAGATTCTATAGCGTATAGCACCAAAGGAAAGAAGATAAGTACCTCCCCAATACCTACTTGACTAATCGCTCTAGAGCTCCTCGCACGTATATGTCGTGCACAAACAGAATTAATGCAGACTCATGAGCACTGGTGTCTTATGTATGAAGCACACGCGTGACTTGGCCTGTGAGGGGTAATGCAGGCGCAAGCCATTCTGCGGGGATCTCTCGGAAGCGCGCTCTCTGGCTGTTAGGCATTTAGACATAGACATGGCCCCAATCACTCTTTGTATGTAGATAGATCTCCATAAATCACGGCAATTCAATTCATATGTATGCACCACTATTCTGCCCATTTATGACAGCAGTGGTGCATACATATAAACTGAGTGCCGTGATCTCAAGGGAGATCTGTCTACATGCAAAGAGTGATCAGGCTGTATTGATGCCCATTTAACACCTGCCAGCGATCCCTTTGCCCGAGTCTTGAGAGCCCGTGAGTTCTGACGTGTCTATGCAGTGCCGCCTCATTATTCGAGTCGTGCGCGTGCATCTTTCATAAGGGATCAGGGCCCAGAATTGCGCAGTGATCCCATTGATACACGATAAGAAGTAAGCTGATATAGGTCACCGCAGTCCTGGAGGGCTTGATCTGTACTTCGTGCTTACCAAATCACAATGGTGCAAGCGTATCTGGTGCAAGCGTAGAATCGCCCCATTGAAGCTCCAGAAGATTAAGAATGAGTACATCGTGGGCTTGGTGTGTGTCTTAAACACGAAGTACGCGTGTATTAATAGTTCTTGGACGTTTATGGTGACATCGGCGCCCGATGAACGGCTCCCACTTGCAGGTCGTCCATCTGGCTTGAATATGCTGCGAACAAGCCCAAACAATACCACCGAGCTCAGCACCTCGATGAATCAACACTGAACAGCCACAATCAGGACAGCGATGAGTACCTTACACATGATAAAACACAGTTTATCCAGAATCTCCGTCTACGCAACCAAAAGACCGATCCCATTTCTACCATCAAAACATATACAGACTTCATCCCCCTCCCCACAAAAGAAAAGAAAAGAAAACCCTCGAAACAACCTTCATCATCAAAGCTTAGACTCCCGCCCCTTCTTCCCACGTGCACCACCACCACCACCACCCGACGCGCCCTCCTCAGTAGGCGTAGGCGCCTTCTGACTAATCTCGTTCTTCAGACTAACCGGGTCTCCCAACTGGCTCGGGTTCGCACCAGGACCCTTGACTTTGCTGGCCGCCTTCTCGCGGAGCGTCTCGCCACTACGCTTCTCGTCGCTGCCGCCCGAGGCCGGCGGCGGCGCGAGGGGCGGCGTGTAGGGAGATCCGTCCTTCTTTTCTGAGGAGGAGGAGGAGGAAGAAGGATGCGCGCCGGCCTCGTCGGGTTTAGGGATGTTGTTGCTCGTCTCGCTTTTGAGGCTGATTGGGTCTCCTAGTTGGCTTGGGTTCGCGTCTGGGCCGTGGAGCTTCTTGGCCGCTTTCTCGCGGAGGCTTTCGTTGTTTTTGGACGAGGGGGCCATTGTTGCAGATTTCTTTTTTTTTCTTAATCCGGAGGAGGGGGGGGGGGGGGGGTAGGAGGTTGTGCGACGTGAAGGTCCGAGGTGGCGGTCGAGTCAAAGTAGAGAAATGTGTGGTGATGAATGATTCAAGGCCAGGTGGATGGCGAAGTTGTGTACGGATGCAGATGGTTGAGAGGTTGGAAAGTACCTGCTGCGATGGTATGGTCTTTGCCCCGTTGTACTTGCGAATGGCGAGTTGTTGCTGGGCTTTAGTCGCGGCGTGCGACTACCGGAGAATGATATATGTGTGACGTCTTGGACCTGCCGTTCTCTCAAATGTGCAATAACTAGAGATAAAACGGGACAAACACAAAGTGAACTCGACTACGAGGATTGCATTTTTGTACAAATGCTCTGCATTCCACGGCCGTATGCTGCTACACGACCTCGGCATACCCCCTCCCCCCCCAATGGCGCAAAAGGGTGACCTCATTACCGCACCTCGCAAACATAAAAAACACAATCTCTCTACCTTCAAGCGTGGCTCGTACGGGTGAAAAAGTCAATGACCTCACGACCAAGCTTAGGACACTGGAAACATGTGAAGATCCGCCCCCAAGGGCATTTCAAAAAGCGGGGCCGGATCGATTTGCCGATGCGGACGCCAAGGTCATGGAACCGCTGGGGGAACACCATGTATTCCCCGGGGGGAGGGCTGGCTTCTTGGCGGGTTTGCTCCGCGGAATCTGGGGGAGGGGGGCCGTGGGACTTTGCACGAATGGTGTGCGTATCGTAATCAAGTAGGATATCTTTTGGAGAAAGTACGATACAATGCTCTCGGCATTTAGCTCTGATCTTACATTACTTAGCATACAGCTGCACCGTGAATGTCTTCCCTTTTAACTCTTCTATCTTTTCTCTTGGTTTTCTTTTTGCGCAGCTGCGCGTGAAAGCCACCCCCGCTTGACGCAGTAGCGTTACCTCTATCTATCACATCATATCGGTAGTAGCTTCAAGAATCATCTCGACTTACCGTTAACGTTGTCTTCGTACAGCTTGTGATACGTGAAACGTTGCGAAACAACCTGGGATGCTGTCATGTTCTGGACATGCAGGGACATATCGCTGTAGCTGCTTGGCTGCTCCCCAGCACGGATCAGTGGCTGGAAGAAAATGTACCTACGTTGTGATGGTGCGCAGAAGGAGCTGTATGTGAAGGTGAGTCAACAGTATGTAGTGGGGAGCCTCGACGACAATGAGTGGTTTGACAACAAGCGGGGCGATGAGACTTATCAGTTTGGCTGTCAGTGATTAATATTGACGCATCATTTGGGGGGAAGTGCCGACATGCTTCAAGCAATCAGGCTCAGACCTAAGCTTTGATGTATTAGTGCACAACACAACAGGGGATCAGGGTCGCGAGTAACCTCATCTGTCACGGCGCTTTGTTCCAAGCAAGCCGATATTGTCAAAAGAGGAAAAGGTATATCGCTAAAAGACATCGCTAAGATCATCAAGTATGTACAACTCGGACCATCTCGACTCAGTCCACTCGCCTCCGTTGGTACTTTGACCTATGAGAGGACAACTCTGCCGACGACTTCTGTATCCTTCCCACCTCAGGGCTTCTCCTCCTCCGGGACAACTCCCCCGGACTCGCATCACGATGCGTCCTGCGGGCACCGCGCACGTACTCGGCGAGCACCGCCGTGTATAATGACGACGCTGACCTACTCCGCTGCATCACGGCACTTGAGGGCGGCGGGGCGAATTTTGTGCCTTTCGCCGACCGGCATGAGAGGTACGAGTCTGTCGACACCTCCTTGTGAGGGGTCGGGGTTTCCGACTCTGAACCACCGTCGTCAGTCTCAGCACACGCTACAGGTGTGAAAGCCGACATGGGGGTCACCTCGTCATCAGTATATGATGCCGAAGTATCGGGTAATGACTGTGTCTCCTCGTAGTCGGAGACGGAAGTCGGCGGAGAGAGATGATCGTCCGCCTGGGAGAAGTCCTCATCGTCGTCATAGACCGTTAGGGTTGCGGAAAACTCCAATTCATTATCAGTTTCTGAGCAGGAAACAGTTCGCGATGGTGTCGGAATATCGAATGCGAGCTCAGTATCTGAGAGATCAATGGGGGAAAGCGCAGAGCCCGAGAGGTCTGATGACATGGTAGAAGACCTTGGGGACAGAGGCATGTGGCTTGCCGGGATATCCGTGGTAATATGTTTGGGTTCATAGGTGACACGGTCATAGATGTCTTCGTCAAAACTATCGAAGATGTATACATCGTCGACGGGCACCTCGGCGGATGCGGGTGCTTCGTTCGAGGCTCTCCATGGGTGTTCGGCGGGTAGATATGACGAGTAATACCTCACGAGAGAGTCGAGGGATCGTGTGCGAAAGAGCTGAATGGCATGCTGCCACTGGTCAGTCCCAATCAGGTCAGGGTTGGCGATGATCTCGACGGCGGCAGACTCGAGAGATTGATTGAGCTCGCGTAGGCGGAGGGCCTTCCGATCGGCCAAGAGCCGATGGAATTCTGCAGGAGAGCTTGCCTCGGTCGAAATTTCGCAAACATCGTGGTGGAAAGCCTCGGGGTCCTGAATACTGGACGGGATAGTGTTGTACTGGTCATGAAGCTTGGTGAAGAGGTCCTCCCTCTTCATACCAAACTTCCAGGCTGGCCATTGCCAACAGGGTTCATCCATTTCCCACTCGAAGTCCGGAACGCCTTGTTATGAAGTGGAGGTCCAAGGAAACTGGGTATCTATGCTTGCTGCGAAAGGAAAAGGGCAAAAATCGAGTGCGCAAGGAGAGTGTTGTACACGGGGTATCGTTGTGGAAAGAATGGTGTCGTTACGCAGGCCCTCGTGGTCACCGAACCACGAAGGCGTGTTTTTATTGTTTGATTGGTCTGGTGAGTGGTATGGTGGCGGTAGGTAATGTAAAGTGTTGCTGGATGAGCAAGCCGGTTTACTGACAGGCTAAGAGGGCCATCTTGTCTCGAGTCGGTGCGAAGTCGGGTGAAGGCGTTGTCTACACTGGGGCTACAGTGGCAGTCGTCTGGTGTGCAGTGAAGCGATCCGGCGGGGAGCGGAAGAGACGAAGGCGATGCTGTGCTGGGGTGAGAGACGTACACTCTGGTGACGATGGCAGAGACGAGGAAGGTGAAGCTGGCAGATTGAGGCCCGAGTGAGGGCGCTGGCGACACGGAGCGCAGACGACCTGGCGATGGCATGGACTTGGGGGGGGGATGGCCAGGACCTGGAATTATTGGGGGCCAAAGCCTGAGAACTTCAGGCAGGACCAGGGAGAGCGGTGCAGCCAATGAAAGCATGTCAGCCTGCGCACTACTCCACTACGGCTCCACTCACACAGGCGGATCCGGACATCACGACAGCCAATAGCGTGATGCATGCGCAGCCAAGTGGGACGTGACGCTGCGCTACGACATTCCTCATGCATGGGCTGACTGGGGCCGTGACAAACAAGGTCCGACGTGAATCCGACGAGTGTTGGGTGCGTCTGCTTTGTAGAGGTACTGATCTTCATCAGAGCTACATAAAGTCTTGTACCGCTACCCATGATTTGCAGGGGGAAGATACTTTTTTAATGCTGGCTACGAGGTCGCCCACCAGTGGCAAGAGTATCTCAGTACCCCTTCCACAAGGTCCTACGTACCGCTGTGACCATAGTACCCTGCAGAGAAGCAGATGCGGCGGCCGTCAGCCCAATAGGATCGACTGTTGAGCGCCATCGACCCGCCGTTATGCAATTGTTCACTCTGCACTCAGCCCGGAAACAAGAGGTTGGCTGAATACTGTAAGTAGCTAAACAAGACAAGACAGACAGACAGGTGTGTGTCCTCAACCACCAGTTGGTGCACATAAGCAAAGCACTTGGGGCGGCGGGGGGTTTTGCTGACAGCCCGTGGAAGGCCGATGTTTGTCTCGAGGTTGGTGGTAATCATTAGCCATCTGCTCCTCTTGTGTCTGCTCCCGTCGCCGTTGCGATCAACACCATGTCCTCTCAGTGAGGGTGTGGTAGAGAGAAGGAAAGAATGGAACGGCGTCCTTTAAAAGGGATGGTAGATGCTCCCTCAGCCGTGAGACAGTCGTGGGAACATCGTGCCATGTTTGAGAAGAACAGTGTCACGCTGTTCAGCCCCTCGCTCTGCTGACCGCCACACGAGGACAGCCCGCTGCACGATGAGTGAGGCTTGCCCCTCCGCGTGCCCTTCGTCAGGCTCTGCTCTGAGGGGCAGTGCGGTTGTAAGATAAAGGACAACATCGTCATCGCTCCTCGAGCCCATGGCGCCGTCCTCGATCCGCGACCTGGAACACCAGGCAGAGCGATCGCAACAGCCGAGTGTGGGTGAGTGAGTTTGTGTTCTATACCGTGTCGTGTTAGAACGCCCGTCTGCTTTGAACTCGAAGACCTGTCATTCTCGACAAGAGAGCAGCCTCGCCTCACCTCGCCTTCCACTCGACAGACCAGCTCGAAATGCCACACATGACGACTGGTTGCTTACC
The DNA here is from genome assembly GCA_031142775.1 of Microdochium paspali. Classification (NCBI taxonomy): domain Eukaryota; kingdom Fungi; phylum Ascomycota; class Sordariomycetes; order Xylariales; family Microdochiaceae; genus Microdochium; species Microdochium paspali. The sequence continues at coordinate 3,944,132 of JAVBIV010000003.1, forward strand.
CTAGGTTCTGGCTTGGTCGTTCCCGGGAAATCCGGCGCACAACTCGACTTGTGATGCTGCCGACAATGACGGCCATTGCAGGCACACACGCAGGCACACACAGCCTGCAGTCAGTGCAGGTCTGCCACGTCGGGTACTGTAACCGTCAGTGAGGGCAGCCACAGTCGGGTGCCACAGCCGGGTGCCACAGCCGGATGCCACAATCCCATAGCACAGCCTCTTCCCTGTGGCTTTGCAGCTGACAGGAGGCAACCCTTTTGGGGCTGAGGCTGGGGCTGTCGTTCCTATTCTTGTACTGTTGCTGCCTTCCCCTCCTGCTGACTTTCGCTCCCTGCCTCTGCCTCTGTCTCTTGCTCTCTGAGTCTGGCTCTCGCCTCTCAGTCTTCTGTGTGCCAAAGTGCTGTGCAGACAGCAGAGTCAAGTGACATGCCCTGCCTCCTTCCCCAGAGTGGCCAACAATAGAACGGGTGACTCACAACGGCAGATGCCCCTCTCAGATGACGACAAGAGGGCGGCGCTCTTGACGCTCTTCCCCGTCTCTTTCGATTTCTCTGAAGCCCGATCTGGGAGCACTCACTAGCCACTGTGGTCTTGTCTCTTGGTGCAGTCTTGTTTCTGTGAGAGCGAGAGCGTCCCCTTCTTGTAGTCGCTGGTGCGCATCCCCCGGCCTGGAACCTGAGGCATCCAACCCAGCCCTGAGTCTGCCCTGCCAGTGGGGCCCTAGTCGACTTGTGCTGCCCATACTTGGTGTGCTCTTCGCGCTTTCCCCGTCTCCATCCTGCCCCAAAGACTGCGGGATCAGCCGCACAGCAGTGCTTCTGACCTCTTCCACATCTATCTCTCTCTTCTCTCTCACTCAGTCTGGTTGCTGCCATCCTCACCTGCTGTCCCCGGCAGACGACTCGTCCTGGTCCCAGGGCCTGGCCTGCTGACTACAGCTGCTCTCTCCCGTTGGCCTCATTTCGAATGTCCTGCTGAGTATTAGCATGCCTGCATAGCGAGCGCTTCTTCAGTCTTTGCTTCCTTGCCTTGTCTTGTCAACTCATCTTTGCTCTCTCGGCCTTAGAACTCTACTCGACCATCACCTCCATCACCACCCATTATTACATCACACAAAGCTTCAGCGACCACACGCATACATACGGACACAGAAAGAGACAGTGCTGAAACCACACCCGCATACACGCAGACAAGATTTGCATCGGCTCCCTCTGCGTGCAGCCATATATATAACCGTACATACAGCCCTCTCACCCCACTGCTCGCCACATTGGTCCCAGTTTCTCATATGCGACTAGATCCACTGCCTTCATCACTGCACTTTCGTTGCTGGCTTTGCCCGCAACCAACGCCTTTACCATGGGCGAAGTCTTCCCCTCCGAGGAGAGGACAGAGCCCTTCACCGCCGAGGAGATTGAGCTTCGCCTGAGCCAGTCCATCCATATCGAGGACCTCGAGGATCTGCACGACGACCAGGTGCCTCTCGACAGCCTCATCGTCGAGGAAGATCACCACAACAAGGGGATTCGTATCCTTGTGCGGCCACTCACCCGGAGCCGCTCTGTCAGCCCAGGCAACGAAAATTGTCAGTGGCTCGCCCTGCGTGCAGAGGTTGCAGACCCCAAGCAACCAAAGTCGACGGTCCTCGCCGTCACTCAGACATCCAAAGACATCAACTTCTCCATCCGCATCCCTGGTGATGCCGAGGACGAGGACAGGCCGCCACTATGGTGCGAGCTGTACTATGACCCGGCCAGCGATAGTCTCATTCTCTACAATAAGTCGGATGTGCCCATTGTTCTAGCACGCCGGTCACAGCTCGAGGTGAGATCGCCATCCTTCGGCCAGGAGATTGTTCCGATGACCACCAAAGAGCTACTCCCTGGTACATGGAGGATCTCTGTTCAGGCCAAGCCCATCCTCGATTTTAGAATTCTCGAGAAGCGACCTGCAACCCTCTGCATCCCCCGCGACGACTCGGACCTGTCATCTTTTGCGACTACATCCCAAGTGCTCAACTCTTCCGTTAAGCGGTCATTCTCAGAAGACGATCTCGGTCATGCCAACGCCTCCCTAGAGAAGAGGCTTCGCATGAACGACAGCCTGGTAGACGACCAACCTGGTGAGAAGGACAAAGATGGAGTCATCATCTTCCTTGGCCCCCGTGACGAGTCCCTCGTGTTCCCCCTCCCGCATGCTGCAAAGACCAAAGAGGTTGCCATCCCTCATGGACATGCCCTCCTCGAAATCCAGAAGGACGACACTGTCTCAATCCCTGGTGACTGTGAGTTGGACCAGTATCAGCTCACCAAGCGCAAGCAAATCGCTACGACAGCCGCGTCTTCCGTCTTCACTGCTGACTATTCGCACGCGCCGGAGGGCGTCATCACGGTAAAAGTCCTGAAGACGCGGAATTCTAATGCCCCTGCCAATACTTCTCCTCATGACGCCCACCGCAATGTGATTCGACAAGCGGACATCTGGATGCGCGAATATCAATCACAGGAGGACTTGCAACACGAATCGATTGTGAAGTTATACGGAGGTGATGCGCGATACCTGTCGCTGTACATGGAGCACGTCGATGGCAAGGACCTTGCCGCGCGCAATGTGTGGCGCGATGCGCGGACAGATCTCTTCGTCGGTGACCAGTCTGACGCACTGCGTATCCTGCGCGACATCTCGAGCGCTTTGCATTACGTACACCTGAAGAACAAGATCCACAACGACATCAAGCCTGCCAATATCTTGTACTCCAAGGACCGCGGCGCCGTGCTGTGCGATTTCGGATTGTCGACTCGCCGGACCGACCCTGCAACGAACGGCGGCACACCATACTATGTGCCTCCTGAATTCATCGGGCAAAAGCTTCGCGGTCCTGCGTCAGATGTTTGGGCTCTGGGCGTCACCATGCTGTACGTCCTGCGTCGCATTGCCTTCCCCGATGCGAGGGGTAGGCAGGGGCACCCACGGCAGCTGTACTGGATGATTGCCGATCTGAATCGCAAGTCTGTTCACTCCCACCACGCACGGGGCCAGCCGTCGGCCATCTCGCAGATGCAGCACTGGTTAGTTGAAGTCAAGGATGCCAGGGCCAGGCTGGACCCGCGCGACAAGGTGGAGAGCCTCGTATCGCAGATGCTCACACCTAATCCGAACCAGAGGATCACTATGGCTAAAGTGATCGCAGAGCTATTTCCCGCAGAAGAACTGACGACACCTGCGCCTGCACGAACAAGTCCGAGAACGAGTCCGAGATTAAGCGCAGCTAGGCTAAGCGCGGGGACGTCTGTGGCATCATCGTCGAGTCAAGCAAGTAGTCGCCCGCGGAGCATGCCGGGACTGCGGCATCCCGCGCCAGCTACCACGACCACAGCGACTACGGCCTTGACAGTTGCGCAGGCGCGCCGACCGATATCACACGCAGCTAGACCTAGCTGAAAGACCATGAATAATGCTACATCTATACACACTGGAGGATTTGAGCTTGCCTCGAAGCAAAACTGAAGACAAGGATGCACTACCCTTGGCTGTCGATGAGGCTGTGGCACCAATGCCAGTTATGCTTCAATGGACGCTGCGCATCTCAAGTAACAAGCGGTATTGATGATATCACACTGCATGGCCGGCCTCACAGATTTCCCCAGCAAATGTTGACAAGCATCAAGTTCAAGTCATACAAGACCATCTCATATGCACGCAGAGATGTCTTCTTCACGTCAATGATTAACACTCGCTGGCTTCATCATTACGCTTAAGTAGATGAACTACTGGTCAGAGGACAACGGCATTCTCGGGCCCATGCACTCGATGCGACAGGATGCATTGTCCGGTTAGGCATATCAACTCAGAGGTGCCTTGCATTCCGCTCTGCACTTCTAAATTTGTCCGTTTGCTCTGTCTTGGTATTAAGACCATTTTTCGCTAGTCACCACCTTACAGACCCAAGGCAAAGGCAATGGCAACGCCAGCAGCGGCCGAGAGCGTGGTCAGGCTGACGCCGAAGTTAGCACCGACTCCTGGTTTGCTCGGGGTGGGAGTGGCTGCCGCCGAAGTGTCGTTAGTGCCTCCCACAATGGCCTGGCCATTACGGATGACGGTAACCTCGAATTGCGTGCTGTTGGTGCACTCGTGCGTTGGAGCGTCAGTGCGGAAGGTGATGTCGGCGCACTGTCAAGGGCGTTAGCACATTGTTCGTATTGGGTGTCCACATTCGGCCAAATCAGAAACTCACGTTGTACAACGCGCTGCCGCTAGCACCACCAGTGACGACCTGAATAGTGGCGTTGGTGCCGTCGGCGATCTCGACAGGCACGGGCAGCTTGGGCCAACAGAAATCTCCCTTGCCCGAGATATTGTACAGGTCCGGGGTGAGGGAGATATTGAAGTTTGTCGTGTTGGCGCCGAGGCCGAGGTTGACCCAGACATAGGACCAAGGGTGGTGCAGCTCGAGCTCAATGGCGCCACCGGTCAGGGGCCAGGCTGTTCGGTTTGTGGTGGTGTTTACTCCGGCACCTTTGTTTGAGGGGGAATGTTAGCGATATGCTTAATTGTACTTGTCATGTAGAACTAGAGAGATACCCAATCGCCATGGGAGCGACGATAATGAATGCAATGGATAAATCCTGTATAAACCACCCTGTCTCTCATATCTGTATCTTCGAAACGATGCTCTGGGGGGGTTGGGCGTTCCACAAGTTATCCTTTTGTGAAAGAAGGAAAGGAGACGGAGAGCAACAACAGCGTCCTTGAAACATAACCCTGAACCAAGTGCTCGAACCAAGTGATGATTACTCATGGAAGAAAACTGGAAGACGAACAAGGGTACTCCCACTGCGAGTAGATCTCCTCGCCCTCTTCGGACAGGGTATCGGCGCGCCATGGGGGGTAGACGAGGCCAAAGTGCGCTGAGGCGAGATGTGCGCCCGCGAGAGCGGTGGCGAGGACGGAAGCCGATAATGTAGGGCGCATTGTGACTTTGTTGACCTGTATGTAGATTTTGCTTGCCTGGACAGTGGCGATGAGCTGTGAGTGGCAATAGCGACGGCGGCAACGAGGGGCTACTTGCACGAGAATTCGGCAGAGGCGGAGGTAGAGGCACAGGTAGAGGCGGAAGAGTAAGACAGAACAAGCGCTGAGGGGGCGGTTTTATGAGGGGGGAAGGATCCAGGACAGAGCAGGCCAAGACACGATCATGCCGGCACGCAACGTGGAGATCAGCCGCCGCGCGAAGAGGAAGGAAGGAAAGAAGGAGCGACTTACACGTGGCCGACCATCGGGCCAGGGGCTGAAATTGAGGCGCAGGTACGCGATGCTTGTCGATGAGCAAGTTTTTCGCGGTTGGTTCGGTCGTGAGCGAGCCTTTTGCCTCGCTTCTGTCCTTTGCCTGCCACTAATATCCCGGGGTGGCTTTGGGGGGGGGGGGGGGGGGGGGGGGGGGGGTTTGGCCTGCTCGCTCCGCTGGCTTGGGTGGTCCCCCCGGGCGCCTTGGTGGAGGACAAGCATGGGAGGGGCGGATGCTTGCGTTCCATCAGTCTGGTGTTTGTCTTGCGCTTGTGCTTACTTGGAGATCATTTCGGCTCACGCTTGTGATCTGGACGTGCGTGGTGAAGACTAGGATTGGGGGAGAAAAAAGTATGTGGGGGTTGAGGTGAGGTGAGCAAGTTTGCTGGGGTAAGGCAAGCGGCTGGGAGGGCCAGGGTCTCCCACTCGGCTGGGAAGGCAGGTGTCGGCGCCCTACTCGGCTACACCAGCTAAACTCGTCCGGTAGGCTGTGTGAACTGTGCTGGGTCGGTGAGACGTCTATTCCGCTTACAACAGGCGAGTAGAGCCAGCAGTTCCTCATGGGTGGCGCTGATGGCTGGCGGAAAGTTCCTCAAGGTTGAGCTGTCTGACCGGGCGTTCATGTTCAAGTTTTGCAGCGAGATAACTGCTGACCAAGTACTTGCCCTTGCTGCGTCCTATCTCGCTTCCCGTACGAACCCAGGAGAAACTTCTGCCAACCCAGAAAATTTTAAGCTTATCGAGTAAGTTGCCTAGCAGGAAAACGAAACGACCCGGGGAGACAAAGATCGACAGGGTCGTGGAAACAAGCTCGCGCCCAAGGGCTCCCCCCGCACAATCAACCTTGAACCTTCAACGCACGGGTGCAGACGGGCTGAAATTAAGTGGGACTGCTGCATGGGCCCCCCTTGGTATGAACCAGGGAGGCGCTATCAAGCCACTTGCCCTTGTGGGACTAAACTTGCTCAAATGCACGCAAAGCTTCGCATTCTTCCATTTTGCTCACACTTATGATGTCGCTGGGCTGGAGGGCTGACAGGTGGTCCTGGCATGAATTCATCTACTGCAAGTCAGTAGGATATGGTAGGGCTCTCTGGTCCGCCTTGAGTTGCTCAACTATTTTTGCCCGTGGAGGCGGCAGCTGTTATTGTCCTCGACAAAAACAAGTATTGAAAATAACAAATGCTTAGATTCACCACTAGAAATATTACTTGCCTCTCAGCCCGCTTGTTATCTGTAACGCGCGTAATAATGAGACAAGAAAGCGGCAATCAGACCCGTGACCTTAAAAGCTCACATTGTATCGGTTCAATTGTTAAATATACTTGACAGAAATGGATCGGGCCAAGGTTCTTCGTCTCTGAAAGAGCCGGGAGGGCTGAGATAGAGTTCGCGATAGGTAATCCTCAGGTAAGGGAATATCCCTGTACAATTTACAACCATCTCTATGAATGTTCGGGATTGTCGAAGTTTCAGCCTGTCTTACCCATGCGGGTCCTTGTAGTATAGCGGTCTCGCCAATATAGTCAACAGTGCTATCCGATGTCGAGACGGACAAATCTGTCTCGTCCGATACATGCCTGTCATACACTTCCGCAATGCCAGGCTATATACGGTATAATATACGAGACTGCTTCCCGCGTCCATCGGATTTCCAATGTCCCTTAGAAATTTCATTGATTGCATGTCCCAGACCGCTTCTCTCCGCTAGTGCGGCCCCCCGCATTTTGCCCAGAGGTTAGACAACCTCTGGGCGTCTGATAGCTGTCTTTTCGTTGACCAGTCCGGGCGTGGAAGGTTCTTGTGTTTTTTTTTCTTTTTTTTTAGATAAGAGTATTAACCTAAGTGTTGCGAATGTTATAAAGGCTGAACACCAGTATCAACGAATGAAACACGGGAACCGATCAGCAACGTCAACTTTCGCTCCAGGAGAACCGAGAAAAAGGCATCACTAGTAGTGAAAGGCCGCAAATGTGCAACAATTGACCTGATAGGGAATGCAGGTATACGATACGCGTGCCGAAGCAATATGACCTGCAGAGGTGACCAGACCATCTGGCCCTGCGGGGTTTTCAAGGGGAGTTGGCTTTGCTTTCTAGTATTATTTTAATACCATTTATTGCAATAGCCTGAGATTTCCGTGCACTTATGGATGGGTAAGTGTCACGAGGAGCACTAACGAGCAGGGATGAGTCCCTCTCTAGTACGTACCTGACTAATTGCTCCAGAGCTCCTTCATGTGTATAAATGGTATGAATAGAGCTTGCTATTGCTCAATTATAACCTTTCTTTCTCTTAGATAAGCAACTATCCGTTCCGATTACTGTATTCTTATTTCTATACTATATTAGCTCGTATACACTTTTGTTATGTATACTATTTCTCGAGACTTGAGCTTTCTCAAAATAGTGAACGAGCAATTCGGTAGGGAACATCGTGTTAGATTTACTACAAGTTAATACTAAGGAAGTAGGTGTGCACGGAATGCAGGGGATGTACCCACTGAACGGGAAGAATCTGAATGCTAGATAAGCTAGATAATGAAGTGGAGTTAAGGAAACAGTCTGATGAATGAAACAGAGGCAGGAGACCCTGAAGAGGGTGCTTCCTCAGAAGAGGAGAACAACACAGGATACAGAACGTTTGACACATCGTGCAATACTCTATAGATGCTTGAACTATCGTCGTTCATAACCACACCATAACGCTTAACACTATTATACTCCCCATAAGGCTATGCTGCAGACGTGTAGTAATTCGGGAGCTGTCGTTTGATGACAGAACTTCCTACGAAGAAAACTATAATCAACACCACCTAGGACACTACTTTAACCCAATACATCTACGCCATCTTGGCCTTGAAAGAAAATATTATCAGCTAGACCGTGTTTCGATAGATGATTGAAGGAGGTGGTGAAAAGGTTAAATGTGAAGAGACTTGATTGATGTGATAATTTGGGAAGAACAGTGGTGCATATTTATGTATTGAAAGCCGTGATCTCGAACGAGATCTGTCTATATGAAAGGAGTGATCGGGCAGTATTTATGCCTATTTGTGCACCTGGCAGCGATCGTCGTGTACGCGTAATGAAGGATCGCATCTATGCAGTGCAGCCTTACGTACTGAGTCATGCGAATGCGTCCTTCATAAGGGATCAGCGTTTAGTGTTGTGCAGTGATCTCAGTTATGCACGATAATTGATTGGAGAAGGAGGAAATCTCCTGCACCTTGAGAGTGCAGGTGGCTATCTTATAAAGAGGAGGAGATTAAGGCATGGCCTTGGATCTCCAGGAAGGTGGCTATGTCGTAATGACGTCCGTGAAGAGCATGCCACAGCGGCGAATGACCCTCGTTGTCGGTGGCTCGGATGCGCGCGCCATGCGCAATGAGGCGCTCAACATAATCTTGGCGGCCTAGTGAAACCGCGTAGATCAGTGCTGACTTGTTCACCCCCTCGACTATTGTCTCGATGGCAGCACCTCTGTCAAGCAGCAGCTCCACCATCTCGTCAAAGCCCTTGTGAAGAGCGTGCCACAACGCATTGTGTCCTCCATTATCAGCAACTTCCAAGTCTGCGCCTCCAGATAGGAGGACCTCCACGGCCCTTCGATGATTGGTAGAGACGGCTTCTATGAGCGCCGTGCAACCTGCTTCATCTCGGGTGTCTACGGAGACGCCGCGCTCAAGTAGAACTCGTATGACCGAGATACAGCCTAAGTTTGCAGCCTGGAACAGCATGGTACGATCTGAGAAGTCGCCTGTGTCTTTCATGATCCTGGCGCCGCGATCGAGGAGCATCCTCACAACCTCAAGCTGGCCGTATTGATCGGCGTAGTACAAAGTCGTACGGGGCGAACGGCTACCGGCATTGATCAGACTGCCACCTTCAAGCAGAACTTCTACCACATTTGCATGGCCTCTCACCGCAGCAGATGTCAGCGCGGTCCATCCAAAAGCGTCCTCAGCATGAACGTCAGCGCCCTGGTCTAATAGCAATTTCACTATGTGAACGTGGCCGTTGACTCCGGCCAACATCAGCGCGGTCCATCCGTTATCATCCTTGGCATGAACGTCAGCGCCCTGGTCTAATAGCAATTTCACTATGTGAACGTGGCCGTTGACTCCGGCCAACATCAGCGCCGTCTTTCCATCCGTATCTTTCAAGTCGACATCGAGACCCTGCTCCAAGAAGAACTTTGCAACGCTCTCATAGCCACGTGAAGCAGCCTTCATGAGTGGCGTCACTCCATTTTTATATCTCGGCGCCCACTGTATGTCGCCACGATTAGACTTCGCGCCGTGCTTGATCAATAGAGCCACCATTTCGTCGTCCCTATGGTGGATCGCCCACTGAAGAGGCGTCACTCCATCTTCGTCAGACGTGTTCGCTTTGGCTCCCTTTCGCAGGAGAAATTCGACGACCGGACGTTGTCCATTTACTGCCGCATACCAAAGCGGAGTCCGGTTGGCCTTGTCTGGCATGTCGATCGAGGCGAATTTGTGGAACGGTCTCCGCCAGAAGGACCGCCCTGCGCACAATTGGTCCTTAAGCTCCATGATGAAATCTATATGCCCGTGTTCACTAGCCCAGGAAAGTGCCGTACGACCATCAGAAAGTCTCTGGCGTCCCAACCAGGCGTCTCCACTCCCCAAAATCGGACGCAGCAGGTTTTTGAACCCGAAATAGCCCGCTAAGAGGATTGGGTGGGCTTCCTCGCGGCAGAAATTTGCAGCCTCCAAGTGGCTTTTGGCGAATATCGTGAGCCAGACTCGACACGCAAGCTGGTTTGGCTGGCAAAGTTGATACACCAAGTCATGCAAGTTTCCTGGGACCAGATTCTGTGCTCGACGATAGTGTGCTGTCCAGTTCTCCGCCGCGTAGTTCAAGAGCTGCAAGCTGTGCTTGGAATCGTCCAGCCAAAGCCCAGCGTTCGAGCTGGATTTATCCAATCCGATCAAAGAGAGGTACATGATACATATATCGGAGAATAACGCGTGCGAGATATCCAGATCGAATGAATGTCTCCACTTAAGATAGATCGTATCCTCAGATGAAGAAACAAGGTTCATGACAGCTGGGGTAGCCTTGAGTAAGAACTCTTTGGCCGTTTGATGCATGAGGTAGACACAGTCATCGACGACGATAAGGAACAAGCCGCATGTGTCCCTAACGGCTCGTTTGGTCTGAGCGGCTGTGAAGACATCCCTCTCGAGTTCGCTTAGATTATGATGGATGTCGTTATTGAACGCCAGTGCCGCACCCATCTCTTGAAGACGTAGTGGTCGCTCGGCCGCAAGAACAAGATGAAGAACCCTCTGGACCTTTTCCACGTTGCCGCATTTGCTTAAGATCTTGTTGTATGCTTCTTCAATGGTTCGTGGTATCGCCTTAATGCAAAGGCTCAAGTCCCCAAAACTCAGATGATCGCCATCTTCCATATCGGAAAAAACGAGATGAACCCATAAATACGTCCGATTGTTGAAGGTTGACATTTTGTTGGCTAGTTCTTGTCGCATATAAGGGCTGAGAGAAAACTTCTGTCCGAGTTCTTCAATCCGCTGCTGAATGACCAGCGTGATTTCTTTTGATATCTTGTCGACTTCCTCCTCCCTTTCCCCGCTCAGGTGAATGGTAGGCTTTGCGCGTTCCAACGCGTCGAAACTGGCGCCGATCTGGCGGTATGGGCGGCTTGTGACAAGGAATTTCAAACCAGAATCCTTGGCGGTGGCGTATAACCGCGATAATGCTTCCAGCAGGACAGCGCGGTTGCTGCACTCATCCAATGCGTCGAGAACACATATAACCCCTTGCTGGCCGAGTTCAAGACCTTGTGATGTGACAAGTACGAGTGTGTCCCACAGGGCTTCGAATGAGGAGAAAAGCCTGGTTCGTTCCCTATCGAATCGAGCCAAGACGTCTTCCGAGATCAAATCGTTCCTTTTATCGAAAAGTTGGTGTAGAATACAGCACAGAGCGCTCTCTGCTGTCCTTTGATCCTCGAAATCGTCCTTGAAGAAAAAGTAGCAGACGGTCTTTCCATCGCTAGAGACAACGTTGTCGACAAGGTGCCTGGCAAGTACGGATTTGCCACAACCCGGATCCGCTGAAACCCATAGCAACGCTGAGCTCTGCTTTTGCCAATGTTGGAATAGGCTATGAGCGACGAACCACTCACATGTTCCCTCTGCGCGCCTCGGGTTGCGGTCCTTGCGTTCCCTGTACTGACATACATCCAAGCCGCTCAAAAGGTCTCTTCGCACCTGTGCCTGATCTGCGGCAGGATTGCGGGGATGGTTGTGGATCTGATAGTTGTCTCCGACCTGTATCTTTGCTGCCCCCTGAGCAACGATGTGTCCGGCGTAATTGTCGGCTTTGGCGTCCCTACTCGCCATGATTGACTTCCGTGCATAACAAAATGATCAAAAGCATAGGAGAAGGGGTTGCGGATAGCAGGAATAGCCAGGAAGGATCAACTCCTGATGGATACCACGTTCAGCCCGATGCAAGGTTGCCCGATGAGACAGACTAAAATTCAGCTGGCCGCAGCGTTGAGGCAGTGTCAATGGCCAGATGCCTAATCAGCGGCGTGCTGACACCGACCACACTATCAAGCCACAATGCGGGGTGGCACAGTATTGCGCCTCCAGTTAGTCTGGCTCAGTCAGTCGGTGTGGTCCAGGCGACGGCTTGCCGTGTTCATTCCCCAGTTGGAGACGGAGCACCCCAGAGAGCCACCAAATTGCAAGGCCCAAAACGTCGATATCTACGTCATAACAACGCACTACTCAATAGCAAACCTAGTACATATCCGAATGCAGGCCTTTTGAGCGCTCCTAGACAATGAAAGACTGTATTCAGTCCCAGATACTCCCACCGCCGTACGTTGACCCAACCTGCAGCCTCGAACTTCCTGCCATGTCGGCACTTTCCACCTCATGCTTGACCACGACTGATCGACTGCCAACACCTCCACCTCCAAGCCTCATGGCTTCCATAGTCCAGTGGTCTCCTACCATGGTTCGCGCGTTTTCCGTAGCTTTGAGATTTCCGATGCGATTGTGACTGTTCAGCTGCGCCTCAATCTTCTGCTCGACCACCTTGTGCAGGGCCTCGTCAGTTGTGGAGGTAGCACTCTGCAGCATCTTCAAGCTCTCTGTATTGCCTTCATCGGCTTTGTCGTCGCTACCACCAATCTCCTCAACTTCAATCTCCACGAGGTGTCGTTGAACCGGGCCAAGCTCGACACGAGACAAAGCCTCAAGGCTTCCTATGAAATCTGTGAGTTGTGCGATGAGAACTTCGAAGTTTTTGGCGTCGTAAATGGCCCAGTACGTCTTATCGAGAAAACTAAGACCCTTGCTCCGTCTTCGAGAAGCGATCGACGAGAACTTGCTTCGCAGTTTCTGAACGGGTTTGTTCAAGTCTCTCTCCGGAACGCAAGGGGTGAGTTCCTCCCCGCCTGTCGTCGGGGCCTGCTCGTAACGTTTGGATGCATGGTAGACGTCCCTGAATAACACCTGGATATTTTCGAGAAGGGATTGTATGGTCCTTGTCCCCTCATCTGTGGGGCTCTCCGCTAGAAATTGCGGATTCTCGTGGATATTGACAGAGACTCCCCACCGGCTGAGGCGATTGCGGGCAACATCGAGCTTCAACTGGCATAATGCATAATCGCGTTTGAAGTTTCTGCCAAGTTGGATGTAGCCAAACGTGTCAACAACATTGTTGAAAAGCGCCACGACGCTGAGCGCGCCAGCAACAGCCCCAAAGATTTCCGTCATTTGGTGTAGATTTGACCCGAGTGATTGAGTATAACGTGGTAAAGATGATGACCCATGTTTCGAAACTGGGCTATTTCGAACTTGGGCTGTTTGAACTTGGGCTATCTCGAATTTGGGCTATTTGGGTATCTATGCATGGTGGGATGGAATATGCAGGCAGCAGGCAGGCTGTGGCTGGCGTGTAGTACACAGCCGTATCTTCAGCCGCAGGTGGGGTCTTCCGCTGGGCCATAAAAGTATGCATGGCTTTGACCCGAATCTTATGGGGTTCCTCGGGACGAAGATAAGAGCAAGATGGTACCCGGTGATGCTTACGTGTGCCATCCTCTCGATAAAGCACTTCTCAAACCCATAATAGTCTTGAATTGCGATTCGCACATCAGTGACCAGGAGATGTGCATACTATATCCAGCTACTTCATTTACTGCACAGTGATCTACTGCGAGCTGCCACTTCATTGTAGATCCTCAGTTTTCCCCACTTGAAGATTTGGGTTATGATTAGTGTTTGACCTACTCGCCAGGTCAAGATATGACATGTATGAAATGGATTTAGCTTGGTAGTGTCACAAAGAAGTTTACAAAGTCACAGACCATTGAAATAAGGATACAGTAGCGGGATAATCTCAGAGAAAGAGAAGTCATGAATAAGTAATCGCGAGCTCTGTGGTGCCATTTGAATGCATACGAGGAGCTTCAGAGCGATTAGTTAGTTTCTATGGAAATACTTATCCCTGTCGTTTAGTACACTCTGCGACAAAAGGGTATGATAAATATCAACAACGAGCCAATGTGGGGCTATTAAGCTAGATTGTGATAAGACCTAAGGTCCAGATTACTAATGCACCGAACTATTTATCCCAGTATGCCTAACAGCTATCCTTTTCCCCTCTTCTGTTGACTTGATGGTTCGCGGTGCTGTTCGTTGCCCACTTCGACGACACTTCATGCCTACCCCATAGTTATCATACTCGACCATATGCCTCGATCATGGAGTGTCTCGAACGCATTATATTGGCTGCTGTCCCCCTAGTCTCGCAAAGATAGTAATAAATCGCATGAAATCTTGCGCCTCTGGATAGGCTAAATCTACCCTTGGACAATTGAGATTTCAAGTCCGAGCGAAATGCTTCACTTTCTAATGAAACTAAGTAAAATAAGAACCACATTTCTCTCGCACCGCGTAAGAGATAAAAAAACCAGCTTGTTCTCTTGTTAGCATCGTATCATGGTCTGAGAATCTATGTGTGCACCAATATCCTGGCGTACTGATGTCGAATCTGGTGTGGAATCAAGACAGAGACTGCCGCCAGTACTCCAACCACCAAATGAGCCTTATGTGTGCCACACCAGTCGAACCGAAACGTCCATGAACCTATGAGCATGATGGCTTGGAGTACTTGTCGGTGGGTCTTTCGCTTGCAGCTTGGAGAATGTGTCTGCAAGCCATGTATTTGATGCGATAGTGACGTGATGAGAGTTACCCCGCAGTGTATTATCTTGATACATGTCGGTCATGTCAGACAAACATGTGACGGAATATATGCCGGAGGCCGACCATCCACACGATAAGCTCTGACTCGTTGAGAGCACTCGTTCTTGGTAGTCCAACAGTGGTCAACAAACACGTAATGCCTATACCCAGATCAAAGTTTCACGTACTTATATCTAGCCGGATCATGCCCCTGACAGAATACCTCGCTGTGATGGTCTTTTTTAAGCGATCACCACTTGCCACTCTTTTTTCCTGCTCATGAAGCATCTTAAGCAGCGCACAGCAGTCCAAAATGCCGTGCTATGTCTGCCCGGATGATGAGCCTGATTACAACTGTGAAGAGTTTTTTGACTTCACAGCAGCTTGCGCGGGTAATTATCCCACTGTTTGTGCGGCCGCTTCCTGACAATCGAGCCTTACATGCCAGTGCACTGACAGAACAAAGATGTGTCAGATGACCCCATTGAAGGTCTCGTGCAGTTCTCCCAGGTGCTCCATGACCCAACATCATCGACGGAAATATCAACAGTTGCCGCTAGATCATCTTGCAGCCTCCTTATGCCAGAGGATCAGGCAAGGGCTCATGCTTTAATTTTCCAAACCACCGACTTCATCAACCATACCGATTCCGAGACCACGCTTGAAGGAGTGCTACCACAAGTCACAGGACTGACTTCGCACTGGGGCGTTCCAATCTAGAATGCAAAACCATGTGAAAATCAATCCGGTGATGAGTTAGAATCACTCAGCGAGCAGGACTCAATTAAGTGTGAAAATCTGTTGTCTGGTTTGGGGTATACAAGAGTCCGAATGCCAATTATCGAAAAGCGCGCGAACTCTGATGGATTATTCCACTGCCCTGCCCGTCCATGCACCAATACTTATCCGACTTGGAACTTAATGAAGTAAGTTCTGTCCCAAAGAATGCCGTTTCCGCCGTCGCAGATGCTGATGCGTTCGAAGCAAATGTGCCCGAAGACACTTTAAGGAGTATAGATGTTGTCAGTGCCAGCATCGTAGTGCTTCGCCCAAAGATATTCAGAGGCATGTGCTCACCCATGCTTCTTCGAAGCAGTATTTCTGCGGCAGCTGCCAGGCTGCATTCACGAGAAAAGATAATATGCAGCGGCACGAACAAGAGTTCCACACCTTGCCGCCGTCTGGCAATGCGTGAATCGTATTATTATAGTCTCTCCTTAGCTCGCCACCTAAGCAATAAAAAGTCTCTCGTTGAAAACTTCTCGAAATCAAAGTCAGGAATGGTGTGAGCCTTCCTTCTTATGCGAGAACTAGAGGTGATGGAAAGTTGATCAATCGGCCCTACAGAGAACGTAACGCGGAAATTCCAATGATGAACGCTAGCCCTGTCTAGAAGAGAACATGCATGCGTTTTACCTGTCTTTGTTGCCTATCAGACTTTTGCCACACTTCTCGGGCACACGTCTGACTGTCGTTGTATTTGGCTGGCGCAACATGCGGGGGAAGTCACTGACCTAATCTGTGCGTGTTTGCCACGTCATGACCGATCATCATGGAAGCCGCATACACCGCAGTCCATGAAGTCATCATTTGTTCATAATATCGCGGGCAAATATTGTGTCATTCTATGCTGATTGCGACGTTATTATGACTGTTGTGTGTAATGAAGCACGGAGTGCTGGGCATGGGTCATGCTTTCGTGTAAACTGTCCCTCAATCAGTGGTCAGGGCACTGGTCTTGTGATGCTTAGACATCTTCTGGTACAATCGCATTAATCGACTGAGCGTATGGAAAACTTGACCACTTTTCTCAAGAATTCTTAGACACCCAAAGCGATGCAAAACGCTTCCAACTATCCAAATATTGTTGTACAGTCTCCAAATTGAAAATGGTTGGACAAAAGCCTCGATTAGACCCCTACAATCGACTGCTGATGCGATTACACGAATCCGCACTTATTCTTCGGAAGGCAGGTGCACCCCATAAGCCACACACTATCATGAACCATGATTCTCTCAGTGGATTAGCTACGCAGCGACGATTCTTAAAATTACTTGCCTTCCTAATTGACTTCGGCAAAGGAGGTGATACGACAGCGGCAATCGCTCTCGAGGAGACAGACGAGGATTTGAATTTCATAGTTGCTACTAACGAACAGTCTCAAACACGGAAAGCTGTGGCGAACTTGAAAGAAATACTTATACGATTAGTCAAGAACCTCGCTCTAGCTCGAGAACAGGAGCAATCAGGAGAGGCGAAGCTGCTCAAACTTCACGTTCACCACAGCAAATCGAGAATCACAAAAGAGAAAAAACTATTGGCCAAGACGACTCAAAAGTGCATAAGTCATTTGCAAAGCACGAATGTCGAGAACGGTGCGCAACTCTTATTCTGGTCCGAAGGTTTTAATTTTGTTCCTTCCTGACTCTTTTTTTTGCAGGCAGCGATGTGATTGAGTTCCTGAATCGATTCGTTACCCAAAACAACGATGACCTAGTTTCAATATGCCGTAACGCCTACGAGGCAGTTCGTCACCCAGCGTTCAAAGTCGTCATGCGGCTGGGCCGCGACCCCGAGGACGGGAGCAATCCTGGGTCTGACATAATCGACTTTAAGGAGCTGCCTCAATATGTCCATCGCCTTGCAGCGCACATCTGGGCTGTCAAAAAAGTTATTAGCGATGGGGGACGCCTGGAGAGGCTGTTCAACCGCTATCGCGTAACAGCTGTCAATTCGAGCACTCCTGCTCCGCGCCCAGAAGCTGATTGTCTCACGACTTTAAGTGGAATCCTCAGAAGGCTTCTGCCAGCTAACGATGAGAGACTCGAATCCATGCTGGGACGTCTACAACTCTTGGACGAACAGACTCATCTCGAAGCCTGGATCAGGGACCGCTTCTCATCAGAAGAAAGAGTCAAAACCGTGATCCATTGCGAAATACAAATTCTCGATCACTTCTTCGAGAACAAAATCAGATTCGCGGACGACGACCCATATATCGGATGCAGTAAACCATCCTGTCTCTGCTGCAGACTGTATTTCCTTCATCATCCACTACGATGTGCCCAACTTGACGCTCACGACCGGGTGCACATCAAGTGGGCTCCTAAATTGCTCCAGGATGGAGTTAAAGATGATGGCTGGAAATTCCAGCGGCACGTTCTGGGTGAAGTAGCCCATGAACTGCGTGACCTGGCTGTCAAGAGTCTAGAGAAAATCGGTATGAGCGGTCGTCGTGGCGCCATTTTCGACTCCCTTGACGGTTACACAGGATCAGGGGTTGAGCATGTTGAACTCGGATTCTCGGACAGCAGTTCTAACCCGGCTTCAATCTCCAATGAAGAGGAGGAACTAGAAAACTCTGACGACTCTGATGAACCAGGCGGAGTTCTATTGTGATTACAGATCTTATGTAGCAGCATGCGAGCTCGATTTCGCGACAATGGTCCATGATTGTGGTCGATGTGCTGTTCTTTCGAGTTTTCGTGTTTCATGAGCATGCCCTATCGTAATTCGTGATCCTCGTTGGCTTTGACCTTACCGCCACAGCAACAGGCCGAGGCAAACACGGCCGTTTTCTGCCGCAATTGAATACACCGTTACAGCGCAACGTGATCCACCTTTCCATTGACGTTGATCAGCGCATTGCATATCCCGCATGCATGTCTACTTGAGAACGCTGCTCGTGGAAAGAATTGGAACATGTTAAGTAGCCTAAAAGGGGAGGGATCCCCGCCATTGTAAACCGCATACGTGCCTTTGCATATCTCACTCAAGTTTGTTTGCTATGAAGACAAGGACTACCGTTAAGTCATAGTGGACGGAAGGCATAACTAAAGGTCGACATCATTTATCACCGGCTCGCATGGTGGATCCAGTGCTGGTTGCGAATGATCAGCTGTCAGCTTCCCATATCAGTGATTACACAACACGAGACCTCGCTTCATGCAGGCGACGCAGTACGTGCCAGGCAGCGAACAGTTCAGAAAGCACTTTCCTTAAACGGCACAGGGACGCTGCGCATTCAATCCTTCGCAGGACGGTCACAGGCACAGATGTACTTTGCGCAAGCTGTGGGCAGCATACGGGCAAGGTATCAGCCGGGTTGACTGCAGTAAGGTAATAGCGGGTTCCCAGTCATGTATTACGACCCCAATTTATTGAAGAGAATTGCCCAAATGTCCACATGAAGTAGCTGTTGACATGTTTCCGCAGAGGTCAGAGTCCAGGAACGTCGGAAGTCCTGGTCGAACCCCAGGTTCTGGTACCTCCATAAATTGAAAGTTCCGTCTCTTCAAGTTACCGTAAAGACACGGGGGCGCGTGGTCCACTCTGAAGTACTGCAGCAATATGCTCGCGAGCTACATCTAGGGTTGTGGTATCCCCAAGACTTGACTCACACAGTCACTCATTGATACACCGAAGCATGGAAACACAAAAGACAGCACTTATCATAGGTCTGTAATAAGATGTCCCTTTCCTTATCCCACTACTCAATCATATATGTACAAATAAAAAGCACATGAATATATAAATTTGAAGGGTAGACATTGAGTGCGTGCAGTGCCCTAACCAGGACGCGTCACTATTTTAGTGGCAATTGACGTTATGCCAAGCATCTCAGTTCGCGACAGGAAAGGATTCATGGTGTAATGAGTCGCTTAGCCTGGTGAACTTCGGCTCAGAAAGCCACTCATGCACTGGCGCCGTTGAAGAGCTAAGTGAAGCAAAGTAGAGTCAGCAATCGGTGCTCTTACCAATACACTTATGAGTAATGATGATCAAAGCCTTGGACTTACAAGGTAGTTGGGGCTGCCCTGAACATCGGTGACCTTGTTGGGGGTGGCCAGTGAGCGAAGACGAGCGGTAATGGCAGCAGCATTGCCACCCTCAAGGGCTTGCAGGTACAAGATCAGGCCAGCAACGTGGGGCGTAGCCATGGAGGTGCCGGAGATGGTGTTGGTCGCGGTGTTAGAGCCGATCCAGGAGGAGAGGATGCTGGTGCCAGGGGCCCAAATGTCGAGCACAGCGCCGTAGTTAGAGAAGGACGAGCGGCGCCACGAAGAGTCAACGGAGCCGACGGTGATGGCGTTGGCGGCGGAAGCAGGGGAGGTGTTGGCCGCATTGACGTTGGAGTTCCCGGCGGCGATGGCGGAGAGGACGCCCGCGCTGTAGGCGCTGTTGACAGCGTTGTTGAAGGCAGAAGAGAAACCGCCGCCCAGAGACATGTTGATGACAGCGCGGTTCTGGCGACCCTTGGAGGTGATGTCGTTGGCGGCCCAGTTGAAGCCGTCAAGGATGATGGAGGTGGACGAAGAGGTGCCGGAAAAGACCTTGACGGCGATGGCTTGTGCGGCCTTGGAAACGCCGTAAGTCGAGCCGATGATGGTGCCTGTGACGTGAGTCCCGTGGCCCTGGGTGTCAGCGTTGCTGCCGCCAACGGCATTGTATCCGAAGCTCGCGCGGCCGCCGAACTGGTTGTGTGTGGTCAGGATGCCTGTATCGACGACGTAGGCGAAGCCACCCGAGCCGGCGGTGTTGTCGTAGGTGTACGAGGTGCTGCCAGAGTTGCGGCTCGAGACCGTGCCGAGACCCCAAGTGGCACCAGTCTGGGTAACGAGGGCGCGCTTGGCGACGGGCTCTTCGACCTCGTCGAAGAGAGTCCAGATCTGGTCTTGCTCGACCTCGAGGACCTTAAAAATCGGATATGGTTAGTCAAGGTCACTCGCACCCGGGCCAATGAATTGTCAGCTTACAGAGTCATCCTCCTTGATGGCGGCAATTGTTTCATCGTCGAACTCGCCAGCATAGGCGTTGAAGTCCTCGATCTGGTAGGTCTTCTCAACACCGACGGTGTCACGGCGGCTGAGGCTGCGGGCATGAATGTCGCGGACACGGTTCATGTGGGAGGCGACATCTGCCTCAGAGGCGCCCTGCTTGAGCGTGATAATGAATTTTCCGGGAATGACCTGGTTGCTCGCAGGAGTGGGGGCGGCAAAGGCAGCAGGAAGCAGAGCTCCGACGAGAAGGGCAAGATTGCGGAAGTTGGTCATTGTGGCGAGAGGGTCGTGACCCAAGAGAGTCTCGATGAAGACAGTGCTGGAGGGAACTGAGACAATTGAAGAGCTTCTGTTGTTGTTCTGCTAAGACTCAAGGAAAATGGTGGACGCGATGGTGACTTATATAGAAATCGCAGGTCGCCTACATCACGTAGCCTCGCTAAGAGGCCTTTCAGTCACCTAGTCACCTAGTCACCTAGTCACCTAGTCACGTAGGCGATGGCAGTGAAAGGCTGAGAGTGCTCGATAGGATACTGGGCCAGCGGATCTGGAAGCAAGACATGAGGCTCTCAAGGTTGCACGACCGCCAACGTATTGGGTGGCTGTATCAGAATTAGGAAGGAGCCTCACGATGTCCACAAGGGATCAATGGCGCTAGTTTCCACCGTGTAACGCGGCGGCTGAGGTCTGGCTGCCAGGCCCGCCATGCAGGATCAAGTATAGCCTGCCAAGTATCTCTAGTAGCGATCAGGCAAGAGCCAAGAACCATATGTGCCTTGTAACTCTTGGACTGTCGTTGTTTCTGTCGGAAGACGATCTTGCTGGACTTGTGGTTGTGCGAGAGGTTGCGAGTTGTGGCTTGGCTTAGCCTTCCTCCCTGGCGGGAACCGCAACTCGTAAATGGGGTGATAGATAACAAATAATGGTCATTTATGCTGTTCCTGCTTTGGGCGTGGGAAAATTGCGCAGAACCATGTGGAATCGACCTTGATGAGGCGCGCAATCGAGTACACCACAGGGTTAGCCATCTAGTTATGACACATCGTGGCCATATTTTTCGGAGGTCGGCCAGACCAACCACATTGGAGCTGAGTGCCTAAGATTGTTCCAGTTTACCTTGATGTCTCTCATTCGAAGCCCACATGGTACATAATGCGCGAATCAATGCAAGATAGGAAAAGTATCAAGTCCTTGGCCAGTCATTAGCAGCACAATGTTACCACCACAGTGGGTCGCTGTGAAGGTGGCGTCTGGTCTAGGGTATGTGTATTGCAACCACAGCGGCTGAAAAGCCGCTGAACCACAGGATTTAGCAGCGGCAGTTCGACTGTTCCAGGGACTATTCCGCGATCCAGCACGTCAGCTCCACATGCCACTGGGCCATGCTGTTAGTAGTCGTCGACTGACCTTTCCAACGACCAGCCAAGAAAGTTAAGGCCCTTGGCCGTCTTGAGAAGCTTAACCAGCTTCCCTTCTCATCAAACTGTCATGGTAGTAGCAACTAAGATTTTCAACGACGTGCAGCCCGTAGTAGAAGATAAGGGATCGTGGGGAGCGTGCCGAATTCCGGACCCTCCAGCAGCTTTTGACATCGAGGTTGCCTTCGCAGGGGCCAATTGGCCCAATTACGGATGACGCAAAAGGCTGGTTCCATGGTGATAAGACATTCCTGTGACCGCAGCCTGGCCCGTAACCATAACTGCAGGCATTCCAAACATGTTCCACAGGAAAGCATCCCAAGGAGCACGCAGCAATGGGCCATCACGACGAGCTTACCTGTACCGGTGCCATTGTTGCGGCGCCAGGGTATTTAGCCGTGCTCTTGAATTACGCACACGCGATTGTCCAAGAAAACTGCCTGTTGCTAAAGAACAGGCTTATCCCATTCTCACAAGCAGCAAATCGCGTGCATTTCATGGCCTAGCAAGCAATACAGGTCTGTGGATACGACATCTCAGGCAATGGTGAAGTGTGGATCTGAGTCTCGGCACTGCAACGGAATGGAACAATTAGCACGCTTTCCGAGCGCTCATTCCAGGCTGTAGTTGCCGCCAAGATGCATCCAAGAAAACACCAAGAAACACTAAGGAACACCAAGGCTCGAGAAGAGAAGGTGCCTGCCGTAGCGCGCGGTATATAACAACAACTTTCGTTAAATCATTTCACTTGCAGTGGCTTGACCAAGACTCTAGAGACGAGTTCATGGCGGCGATCTTTGAGGTGTTTCGCCAAGTCTTCAAAAGCAGGTGCTACAACAACCGATGGCAAGTAACTCGCCAACCTTGGCACACGAACCTCACCATCTTAGGAAGTCGCATTCGTTCAGCTCAACAACCTTCCATCGCCACCATGTTGGCTGGCTGATTTCGGTCGTCTATTGTTGCAGAAGTATAGCTCCGCAACGGGCAACTTCACCCTAGACCAAACTACTCACACCTGTCGCTTCCATCCACCTTCCTCTTCGAATACACTGCCCACAGCCTTGGCGACCCTGAGCAAGCGCCGGTCCTCGTATCGTGGCGCTACAAGTGAGAGCCCAATTGGCATTCCATTCCCGCCATGGAATCCGGGGACGTTAACAACGGGCGTATGGAAGGCCTGTAGATGTAGAGGGAGCCCGTCAGTTTCCATCTGGGCAGAAAAAGTAAATGGCACAGCCCGGTCGAGCAAACTGCACACTATGGCATCACCTCTGCCAGTAGGCAGAATTTGGGGCGAAACGCGACACTTACTGTCCAGATACTGTTGAAAACCGCACTCCCAGTCGACTTCTGCCCTAGTGGCGCCTCATCAGGCACACTTGGCGTCACAATCGCGGCATATTTACCCGCAATCTGGTCAATCTTTGGCCTCAACCCTGCCAAACCATCCCATGCATCGAGCTGCTGCCTGCGCGTGATAGCATGTTCATTCTCAACGTGGCCGACTAGGAACTGGTCGAGCTTCTGCTTGGCAGTCCGGTAATCTGCTAGAAAAGACACCCTTCCTTCACTGTGCAGCACGATGCGGTGCCATTCGGGCGCCTGGTCGAAGTCTGAGGGGAGTTCAATCTCTTCAACTTCTGCGCCGTGTTTCTGGAGCAGAACAGCAGCTTTCTGCATCGCAGCGATTGTTCCCGGTCCGGAATTTGACCAGACCATTGTTTTGAGCATGGCGAACTTTGCACCTTTGATCTGGAAATCTGTGCCAGGCGGCGCCTCGTCATCAGCGAGCGCGAAGACGTCGGCGAGAAGATCCAGGTCTTCTACACTGCGCGCGTAGAGGCCCAAGGTGTCAAATAAAAGGGAGTAGATCTTCTGCCCCTCTCTCGTGATGGAGTTCCATGTCGGTTTGAGCGCGTAGATGCCATTGAATGATCCAGGGCGGATCGTCGAGCCGCCCGTCTGTGTGCCTAGTCCGAGTGCTGCTTGGAAGTCGCCTACTGCGGCGCCAGAGCCGGAGGAGGAGCCGCCGGGCGTTCGCGAGGGATCATGCGGGTTGCATGTCATTGGGCCGTTGGTTGTTGCGGCAAACTCGGTGGTGGTTGTTTTGCCTAGGTATAGTTAGATGTGTGTTCCTAAGTGCGGGTTGGTGTTGAGGAGGTGGACAGAGTTACCTAGTATCAAAGCTCCTGCATTTCGCAGGATCTGTATGGATCCAGCGTCAACTCCAGGCTGAGAACCCTCGTAGATAGCCGAGTTATGCGCTGTGGGCATATCTGAAACCATTCACCGCATCAGCATACCGACCGCGGTCTCTGACATGCTAGACACTCCCCGCGAACCATACCTTTAGTGTAAATAACATCCTTCACAGCTACACTGATTCCATGCAACGGACCACGCTTTTTGGGTGGGATCTGGTCGAGTCGCTTTGCTTGTGCTAGGACCTGCTCTGGGTCGAGGTACGCCCAGGCTTTTACGGTAGCATCGCGGTCTTTGATGCGTGATAGTATGGACTGCGCGTATGCTTCTACCGTCAACGAGCCATCTCTGAACTTTGAGAGGGCTTGTGACGCTGTAAGTCTGTATGGTTCCATTGTTTCGGACACTGCTAATGTGCAGTCCTGTTTGACAGCAAGCGAGTTGGCAATTGGAAAGATGGCAGAGCTCTATCTGAGGTGATGCTAAGCGTTCCGAGCAGCGAAAACTTTCCCAAGAGCAGATCAGCCATCGGCAAACCTGTCAGCCTTTCGAGACATCAGTAACGGGGATGTTTGTTGATTAGGAATTTGGAGAACCATAGTGTCAGTCAACAGGCCGGCATCGGCGCCGGAGAGGACTCCGCTGAACTTTAGAGCCCTGCAAATCCCCCCGCCATGTGGTGTCGGCAGGGTTCCGAAACCTACAGACTACAGTGGACCGTCCTCCTAGATAGCATTGGGAGTTTCCATTTCAGGGAAATTCCCTTGGCTCTCCACACTGTTGGAGACGATGGAGAGAGTCCCCCAACATGTTGGAGATGCTTTGATCTCCTCGTCGCGGGGGACATCCGGACGACCAGTGTGTGACTTGCGGGCTAATACGGCTTTGTTCGGAACGAGATTGGCAATTGGCCTTGCAATCGAGCAAGTGCAAACCTTAGCCCAGCAGCACAGTCAACCCTTTGTTCTCGCTCTAAAATTTAGCCACGGCGCAACAAGCGCAGCCTCTCATCTAAGATTTAAGGGTATTCTGCTGCTGCAATCTGTTTGGTTCTTTGAGAGATCGTCATGTGAGTGGCGCATAGTTGTCGGCCCCCGATTCTGATAGTAATGCACTTAGTTATTCTGAGCCATTTTGCTTGGTACTACCAACCAGTTGCAGCAGCTCCCGTGAACTGCTGACTGAATGGATAATCTATGTACCCTTCCTTTTGCTTCGGCGTGTAAAAAACAGACCGGTCATACTTGCACAACTCGACGCCTTCCTTCAACCTGAACACCAAATCCGGGTTTGAGATGAAATGCCGTCCAAACACTATGCCAACATCGTACTCCCTGAACGTCTCGTCTACAGCTTTCCGCGCAGACTCCCCTGTAAACCCACCCGCCAGCAACACAGGGCTGACATTCCCCCAGACCTCAACCAAGGGCGCGACTGTCTCTGACCCTTGCGTCCCGCCTTCCCCATCTTTCTCATCATTGCCATGCACCCGCGCCTCAATGAAGTGCAGATATGCCAGTGGCCGTTTCCACTCCTCCTGTCCGAGTCGCTTGAGCTCTTTGACGAGATATCCGAATTGCACCAGTGGGTCTGCCATCTTCATGTCCAAGTATTCACTAAACGGACTCAACCTCACTGCCACCTTCTCCGCCCGCCCGCCAATTGCAGCGACAACAGCCTTGACAAGCTCGACTAGAAATCTCGCGCGATTCGCCACGCTCCCGCCCCAGGCGTCCGTTCGGTTGTTGCACGTATCCTGTAGGAACTGATCGGGCAGATAGCCATTTCCTGCATGGATCTCAACCCCATCAAACCCGGCCTGCTCAACCGCATTCTTCGCAGCGGCAGCGTAGTCCGCAATGACCCCCCGGATCTCCTCCTCAGTCAGCGCATGCGGAACACCAGGCTCCGGCGGGTTTGTCATCGACGTAGCGGGCGCTGCTCGAAGCGGCACCGCGCTTGAGGACACGAGGCTTGTGCCCAGCTCAGCGTGGACGTGTGCGTGACCCGCGCGTCCGAGATGCCATAGCTGGCAGAATATCCGGCCTTTCCTGGCGTGAACGGCGTCGACGACGGCTTTCCACGCGCCTATTTGTGCCGGGGTGAAGATTCCGGGGACGTTGTAGCGGCCGGCGGCGGCGGGGGAGATCAGTGTCGCTTCGGATATGATGAGGGTTCCAGGGGTTGAGGCACGTTGGGTGTAGTACTCTGTGACGGTGGGTCAGTTTTAGATACCTCATGGCTACTTTCATGTTCTGAAAGGTTGCACGTAGGTAGTGGTAGGTTTGTGATGACTGCAGAAGCTGCATACCTTTGACCATGGGGAGAGGCACCCATTCATCGTCGCAACGGTACCGCGTCAGCGGCGCCATCATGACCCGATGTTCAACCTCGAAGTCGCCGATTTTGAGGGGCTTGAAGAGTCGCGTCATTATGGTCTGACTGAGGTTTTTCAAGAACTTCAATTTTCGAAACTCTGTATAGTACTACCCAGTAGCTGTCATGAGCCGAGCTACAAATACGGTAAGTTATGCCTCTAAGATGGCGACTTCACGCATCAACATCCCGATGTCGGTTGGATGCGGCCTTGGACCTTCTGTAAGGCTGATCGATAAGCCCTCGGAGCACTGCGTCATTCCAAGACCTTTGCATCCGTGCAAGGATCACCCACAGTTGCTCCACCGAATGGCGCAGCCAACTTGGCTTAAGCCGTTGTGAGACTGTTGTGCGTCTGCATATCAGCTTTCATGTCTGATCATTCTTGTGGCCTTGAGGCTAACATCTCGCCCAAGGTTTTGTGAGTCTACATCTACCGGAGGGATGTTGCAATAATGGCCTCGACTTTGTCGAATGGGTAACATCCTGAGCAGTCTACATCGAACGATCTTCATCACCTCCGATCTGACGCGGGATCAACGATATAAAGCCAAATGTGGCCAGCCTCGTAAGTGTGTTAATTCTCCAAAGTCACGGCCCAACATGATCGACGCGTCCAGCCCCTTCGGCTTCAGTATCTCATCCGCACGTGAATCGATTGACAGCATTACCGAGTACGGGCATTTACCGTGGTGATAAGAATGCCAGCTCAGGCTTCGAAATATACAATCGGATCCTCCGACCCCTCTGACAGAATCGGAGCACCGCCGAGAAGAATGCCGAACGTCACTGCATTGTCTTATCAGCACCCTTAGGTTCCACAGAAAGGAAACCCTAAAAGTGGGGGCTGTTTAGTGGAACCAAGGAGCCAAGCGTTATCAGAGAGACCTTTGAAGGGTGCGCGGGACGAACTTCCCGACGGGACGAAGGGAGGCTTTTGAGGGGGATGATGGAGTTGTGCCCCTCTGGAAGTTGGGGAAGTCTACCCCGCACGAATTGGCTTTTGGCTTACACGGATACACTTACAGTGTGCGTGGAGGGGAAACCGAATGGGAACTGATAAGACTTAGGTCGTATTGGAGAGAGCCCAGGAGCCGGTGATGTCAGTGATTACGACTTGACAGCTTCAAAGCAGCGATAGCTTGTGCCACACAACATGTTGTTCCGACAGGACATTTGCCCTGGGCCTGAGGTGACATGGGCTAAGATCTTCGACTCCAATATGGAGAATGTGATCGCAGCGGAGATTGGTTTCAGAAATAGATATTGCCGACAAGCAAGCAAAGTTTATTGAGACGAGCCTTAAATCTATCTTTCGTGCTTGTTTTGCATGACCCTCTCGATTCTTGTCACCCGTTTCTCTTTCCATGCGAGGAGCTCACCATCTATCTCAAAGATTATCTCTCTCCTTTGCTAACTAGCAATGCCGCAAGCCTACCACCCTCACCCCGTCTATGGGTACGAACGCGACTTCAAAGGCTATGGCGAAGCCGGCTTGGACCCCAAATGGCCCAACAATGCCAAGATCGCAGTATCCTTTGTCATCAACTATGAGGAAGGCGGCGAGCGCAGCGTGCTCAACGGCGATGGCGTCTCTGAAACCAATCTCCGCGAGAACCCCCTGGCTGGTCCGCGGGTTAATGAGCGAAATTACAATGCTGAGTCGGAGTACGAGTACGGAAGCAGGGTCGGATTTTGGTGAGTTTCCTTACTACGTTGCTAATTCCGCTGGGGCGCAGGCGTCACAAACACATCCGGCAACTGTCAGAGGCGCCGAATAATGGCCGGAAAGCTAACGAGTGAAATGTCGACGAAGGCGTCTTTTCAGGATGTTCAACAAGCTCAAGATGAAGTTCACGCTGTACGCCGTCGCCCAGGCTGTCGAACAACAGCCCGAGGTTGTCAAGCGCTGCGTCGAGGAAGGCCACGACGTCGCTTCACAGTAAGTCATGTACTAAAGTCACTCCCCAACCACAGTTGCGCGCGCACGCACACACATAGACCATGATACTCGCTAACACACCGCCCCACCAGCGCCTATCGCTGGGTTGACTACCACGACATGCCCATCGAAGCCGAGAAAGCCCTTATAGCAAAGGCCATAACCTCCCTCAAGTCCCTCGCCGGTTATGCGCCCCGCGGGTGGTACTATGGGCGCGACTCCCCCCACTCGCGCACCCTCGTCCCCCAAGTCTACGCCGAGATGGGCGAGACCCTAGAATGGATGAGTGACACCTACGCCGACGACGTGCCATACTGGATCGACGTCGCTCACGAGCGGGGCCTCCCTGACGAGCAGGCAAAGGGCTGCCTGATGGTTCCGTATAGTTACGACTGCAACGACTTCAAGTTTCACGTAGTGGGCAGTGGGTTCAGGGATCCGCAGGGATTCTTGACGCATATCAAGAACGCCTTTGATGTTCTGTATGAAGAGGGGCAGGAAGGTGCGCCGAAGATGATGACTATCGGCTTGCACTGCCGCATAATTGGAAGGCCAGGGCGGTTCAAGGCGCTGCAGGAATTCGCAGAGTACATCAGCCAGAAGGAAGGTGTTTGTGAGTTGTCCTCCACCTTTTGCTATGGTTGTCGCATGGTCGCTAACATGTATGTCATCATCGAACAGGGGTCGCCACACGCAGCGAGATTGCCGAAGCATTTAAGAAGAACTATCCATACAAGAGGGGCCAGTTGGCTTAGATATGCATTCATAGACAAATCGATCAAAATTACAGTCTCATAGTCAATCCGTAGGTTAAGATCCTTGTGCTTGAGCTATTGTAGCTACTAGTTCTGTATTGAGTAATGGTTTAACCAGCTCAAGAACGAATCGTAACGGGGGATATAAATAGCGAATGAGCGAGCCTCCCGAAATTTATTGAATCGCGGCAAGTTATGTTACATCCAATCCAGAGTCCTGTAGCGCAGCCTGCGCGCTCTAGGGCTCAGCATCCCATGGTCAGCCTGTACTTCCCAATCTCCAACAACAATCGGACCTCCAAAGCTTCCCTCAGCTTCTGGCCGGGAGTGATCCGCCCTCTATCAGTCCCGAAAGCCCCCGCTACCCCGATCAACACAGCTCGGAACCACCGACCCGCCGTCACAAGGCTGACTCCCGTTGACTTGACCTCAGTGCTAAACTTGCGCCGGAACAAGCCCGTCCGCCACGTTGTCCATCCTGTACCAAACTGAACCCTGGTCTCGGGCAGGGGTGCTTATCTTGTCTTCCTCCTCACGGCAAATGCAACGACAATTGGTGGTTGAGCCGACGTATCGCTGACCAAGCCTAGCTCCATCATTGGAGAGAAGTGCTGCATTATTGATCCGGCTTCCGCTTATTCACGCTGCATGCTGCAAGCTGGTTGTGTCTGCCGAACCCTGGCTAGAGCGTGCTTGCTACCTACCTACAACCCCCATGGATGCTCCTCAGTACTCTCCAAGCAGCGTATGTACAATCGGCAGTCTGACCGAGCAGACAAATACAGACCTTATCTCCCAGGCCGGCCATCACATCTTGGCATTCTATCACTCTCTGGCTCGTTCAGCCCATTTAGCCAAGTCTAGATCAAATGATTCGTGTGAGATAACAGCCCCGTTAACACAGAACCAGCCATGCCGATGGGCATGTGGCTTACAGTGACACTGATCGGGGCCACCTAGGACACCTCTGCGGCTTGGCTTGTGATGTAGAAATAGACCCATTAATCATATATCCTGAAATGCTTGGGATGTGTACACTTATATCCGAGCATATTCGTCACCTTGCATGTCTGACCTCGCTCTTTAGCCGTCCTTGACAACTTCGACTAAAGCCTGCTGTCCCGAAAGCACATGTAATAGTTGATGGTCAATCCGCGACAAACAAGATGGTCACCTTCCCATCGCGCAAAGCTATATCGGCGCCTTTCCAATCCGCCCACGCCTTCCACGAGTTTGTCAAAGCGCCGATCCAGAACGGTGACGAGGCCATCGTCGGTAATGCAAAGTGGTCGAACCGCGATCTTGAGCCGACGCCCGTGTCGGAGAGGACTTGGGATTGGTACGTGAAGTCGACGATTTCCGTCTGATCGTCTCTGGAGTTCACCATGGGCTGACCGCCTGATGCTTGTTTAGGTATAACTTGCCACTCTACTGGTTCACTGCTGCTTTCTCGGTGACAGGGTGGAATGTCGCGTCATCTTTGATCGCAGTTGGCTTGGTGCGTTTGCTCATCTAGCAGTAAACATCTAAAACTGTCATTTGTTGACCAGCACTCCCAGACATGGCAACAAGCCTTCATATCAGCCGTCATCGGCGCACTCATTGCTGCCACGGTGGTCGCCTGCATGGCGAGACCAGGCGTTATGTACCACATTGGATAGTGAGTATCGCTGCCCGAGCCCGGCAATCTTGAGACTTGTCCAGAAGCGCAAGTGCTGATGCTGACTGCTCACAGCCCCTGCATCGCCCGCTCGTGCTTCGGCATGTACGGCTCGTATTTCTTCATCGCGATCCGCGCGAGCGTGTGCATTATCTGGTACGGCATCCAGAGCTTCTACGGTGCCAATTTGGTGTCGTTGTGCTTCCGCTGCATCTTCGGCGACGCCTGGAACAATTGGCCCAATGCGCTCCCGGCATCGGCCAATGTGACTTCAAAGCAGCTGCTTGGCTTCTTCCTCGTGTGGCTGATAGAATTCCCATTCGTAAGTAGCAACTAGTCATCCGCTTCTGAAGCCAGGCAAGACGGAAACAAAAACTGACACTCGACCACGCCGCAGATGTTCATCCATCCAAGCAAGATCCAGCTCCTCTTCACAATTAAGGGCTTCACCATGCCTGCCGCAACTTTTGGCATCTTCGCCTGGTGCATGGCGAACGGCACCGGTCTCGGCAGTCTCGACCTAGCCAACGCCGGTGGTGTCAAGACGGCCAGCGCACGCGCCCTGGGGTGGAACGTCATGTCCGGCATCAACGTCGTCCTCGGTACCTTGTCGCCCATGATCATCAACCAGCCGGATCTGTCCCGCTACTGCAAGAAGCCGTGGCACGCAGGCTCGCTCCAGGGTTTTGCCGTCTTCGTGACAAAAGTGCTCGTATTCTTCCTCGGCCTCGCGAGTACCGCTTCGATACAGGGTGCTTGGGGCAAGGCGTACTGTGAGTACCTCCCAGTGATGCTGTGTCAAAGTCTTTGAGAACGACAGAGAGAGGGGAAAATCCGAATTGACAAGTTTTTGCAAAACTCCAGGGAACCTGTGGGACCTCCTCGACGCCATCCTTGACCACCACTGGACCCCCGCTGCCCGGGCTGGTGTCTTCTTCGTGTCCTTCACCTACCTGTTTGGAGTGCTCGGGACCAACTTTGGCGCAAACAGCATCCCGTTCGGAGCCGATCTCAACGGGATTTTCCCCAGCTACATGACCATTAAGAGAGGCCAGGTCCTTTGCGCCATTCTCGGGGTTGCAGTCGTGCCGTGGAAGCTCCTCGCCAACGCGCAGGCGTTTTTGTCCTTCCTGGGCAGCTATAACATCTTCATGGCGCCATTATGTGCTGTAAGTTCTGTCCTCGCGTGATTCTACTGTTTCCTCCTACACAAGACCCCCATCGCCCCTTCATTACTGACTTTGAAAAAATCGCCCGCGCCACAGGTCGTCATTGTCCACTACTGGGTCGTGCAGAAGGGCAACATCCACGTGCCGTCTCTCTACGACGGCACCAAGGGCGCAACGTACTGGTACTGGGGTGGCTTCAACTGGATCGCGTACTTCGCCTTCGTCGCCGGCGTATCGCTGGGTCTTCCGGGTCTCATTGCGAACTACCAGCCGCAGGCCGTGAGCGACGCGGGCAAGAACATGTATACCCTCGGATGGATTGTGACCTTTGCGGCTTCGGCGGTGACGTACGCGCTCATCACGTACTTTGTCGAAGTGCGCGTCGTGCCGGCGGCGTTCGAGTCCGTGCCGCTGAGCTACGAGTATCTTGGCAGGGAAGGGCGTGATGGGTTCTTTGATGGCGAGAGAGGGGTTTTGGATAGTTCGCCTGTGATGGTAGGCAGTCCTGCCATGACTATTGAGAAGGGCGAGAAGCAGGATGTCTAGTTTCTAGTTGTGATGAGGATGTTGGGAAGATGTATATAGCCTGCTAGGTGGCAGCCAGAATACAAGTGTCGCAGATTTGTGATCAGTAATTACATGATGGTTGTTGTCGCAGCCCCGCGATACGTTTTGCGCGAACACGGTATCCACCATCTGTCGAGCTCATCCTGCTCCCTGCCTTGCTTTCAGTGGTCTTCATTAAACAATCTTTTCGTATTGATATGAAATCACGGTTTGGAACCGGATTGGTATCAATAGTTATCAGAGCTAGTTCTTCAGTCAAACATTTGTTCATCAGGACTTTTAAGCTCACCAGACCTGGGGGATTTGTTGGACAAAATATGTTGGAAAAGAGATGATAGAAATTCTTTTTCTCTTTATTTCTTTTTGATTCTTTTTTTTTTGATCAAGGAGACAAGTAAATATCTCACTTCAGGGTCTCATTGCATACGGCACAATATTTTATTCCATTTTGTACAATTTTCAAGGCGCTGGAGTTGATAATTAATTGACATTTTAATTTTATTTTCATTTGATGCTAATAATTACAAAAGAAATTCTATCATATACGAGAATTTATCATCTTTGACATGGAAGCGAACGGAAGCATTAAGTCGACGCACTCTGCTGTACTTCCTCAAATATCTGCTCAGCAATGCCAAAACGCAAGTCGAGGATGGTATCATGGTCGGTGCCTGGCACAACGGCAGAGGTGTAATCGATTGCCTTGGCCACTTGTGCTTCACGCCAGCATGCATCGAACCACTTGGGTCCAGCAGTAGTTCCAATCATGCTGTCTTCTTCGGAGTAGAATACTTCGACCTTGAGCGAGCGCTCGGTGGTAGGGTTCTGTTGCTCATCCGTCGTCGCGTCTTGTGGTCTGTTCTTCGATATCTGCTCGGCTAGTAATGGAACGTAGGTATCAATGTCAAGCCAGGGGCCCCAGACATCATTGGGTCCTGCCCGCTTCAAGAGCATCAAGGCCTCCTGACTCATACCCTTGCACCCCTGGCGGAACGCGTGAGCCGCGACCTCTGGCATAACGGCGTCTTCAAATGCGACATCTTCAACGTCGGCGCCGTCCACCAAAATCGGGGTCTTGCTGAGACCGAGGGAGCCTGTCAAAGCAGACAAGATGCCGCCACTGAAGCCGGTGACCGGGCGGAGTGTGCTGCTGAAAAAGGAAGCAAGAACGTCAACTGTACCAATGGCTGCAGCAGGCAGCTTGTAGGCGGTGCTCATCAAGGTGGCATTCGAGTGCAGAGGATGGACCCAGGGCACGCACAGGGCAGCATAGGGGCGCGTTGGGTGCAGCAGATGGGGGAGGTAGAGGAGAGTGTTGAGGGCATAGATGGTGCCGGCGCTCTGAGAGAGGATGGCGACGTGGCGGATACCCAGGTGCTCAAGCAGAGCCGGAACGAGGCGGAGCCAGGCTTTGACACGGTCCTCGGCCTTGGGAACGGGTGTGGTGCCGCCGAAGCCAGGGCGGTCGACAGTGAGGAGGCGGATGCGATGCTTCTTTGCGAGCTTATCCTTGGTGATGTGGAGGTAGCGGCTATGGTGTGAATTTGTTAGCGTTTTGCCTGGCACGGCACTCCGAAGACAAGAGGGCAACGCTCATGTACCTGGCGAAGAGGGGTGCGCAGAAGAGGACGACGTTGTCGTTGTGCGCGCCTTCTGGGTGGTGGAAGCCAAAGTCGCTGTACGTGATGGTGAAGGGGTCCGGATGCGCGGCGTCGGGCGGCAGCACAAACGTCTGCTGGAAGCGCGGATCTTGCACGAGGTCTGCAGCCGATGGCTTCGACTGGGAAGACGCCATCATTGACCTGCAGAAGTTAATTTCTGGCAGGAAGGAGATGGTGACGATGCCATCATCATGTTGTCGCCAGGGCTATCAATCGTCGTTGAGGTCACCTGCTCAGCATGGGCACAGCAGCAGGCAGCCGCATTTTCGTGACCACCAGTTCCTGCCCACAAGGGAACTAGACTGTTGTTGGTGGTGCCTGTATTGCCCAGACCAGCTGGCAAGGCATCCAGGCACCCAGGCATCCAGGCATCCAGGCACCCAGTTGAGGCGCTCTGGGAGTTTGAGTCGTGCACGGCAGCCGCGGACCCCCGAGCAGGGTCGGCAGTGTCGGCAGAATAAGCTCGAACTTGGCCATGGGGCATTTGGGGAGCCGCACCGGACGCCACGCCCAGCGCTCTCGACGCGGGGACTGTCGCAACATCACGAGCCTCATCCTACTGCGCCGTCACATACCTACCAAGTCGGCATATCGCAGCATTGCCCACGCGTTGCTCTGCGCTGCACAGCACAGCACACCTGCCGCGATATGGAGCACTACGACTTCGTCATCATCGGTGCTGGCATCTCAGGCATTGATGCCGCCTACCGCCTCAAGACACAGCTGCCCGCCTGCTCCTATACCATCCTAGAGGCCCGCGACGTCGTTGGCGGCACGTGGTCCTTCTTTAACTTTCCCGGTCTGCGCTCGGATTCCCAGCTTACCTCCTTTGGCCTGCCATGGCGGCCCTGGATGCACCAGAAGGACATTGCCAAGGCCGCCCTCATCCGCGAGTACCTCGAGTCAGCCGCTCGCGACGAGGGTATTGACAGCAAGATCCAATTCAACCACAAGGTCACCGCGGCCAGCTGGTCCTCGGACGAACAGCTTTGGACGCTTTCTGCTGCTGCAGGGGCCACCAACAAGACGGTCCGCGCCACCTTTGTCCTCGCGTGTTGCGGCTACTACAGATATGACAAGCCGCTCGAGACAGATATCCCCGGCATCAAAGATTTTAGTGGTGTCGTCGCGCATCCTCAGTTCTGGCCCGAGGAG
Source organism: Microdochium paspali (assembly GCA_031142775.1). Lineage (NCBI taxonomy): Eukaryota > Fungi > Ascomycota > Sordariomycetes > Xylariales > Microdochiaceae > Microdochium > Microdochium paspali. The sequence goes on from JAVBIV010000003.1 coordinate 3,979,360, forward strand.
CTCGACTGGTCCGGCAAAAAAGTCGTTGTCGTCGGCTCCGGTGCCACTGCCATCACAATCGTCCCGGAGATGGCCAAAACTGCCGGTCACCTAACGATGCTCCAGAGAAGTCCGTCTTACGTGATGAGCGTCCCCTCTGTTAATCCGGATGGCAAGTTCATAAAGCAATTCCTGCCTTCGTGGCTGGCCTATCCATTCTATTGGTGGCGGTGTGTCATTGTAGAACATCTCTTTGTCCTCTTCAACGTCTACTTTCCCCATCTTGGCAGGAAGCTTCTCATCTGGCTCGCGCGGCAGGAGCTGCCTCCCTCTGTCGATGTCGACGTGCACTTCAACCCGTAAGTGAATAACGCCTCACTTCTCGCCCATGGCATTGCTGACTTTGGTCTAGTCGGTATCTTCCCTTTGAGCAACGTCTCTGTCTCTGTCCAGATGGCGACTTTTTCAAGGCATTACATCGCGACAACTGTGAGATAGTAACAGACACTATCGAGAGTGTGGTCGCAGACGGCATAATGACAAAATCGGGTCAGATGATCGAAGCTGACATCATTGTCACAGCCACAGGCCTCCATGTGCACCTCCTGAGCGGTCTGACCCCGGTGGTCGACGGAAAGCCATTTGAGATTGGTGAAAGTTACGGCTGGCGAGGCGCAATGCTCACTGGTCTCCCCAACATGGGTGCTGTTTTGGGCTACACACTAACGAGCTGGACTCTCGGCGCAGATGCCAGCATCCGGCTCCTGATACAGGTCTACAGGCACATGACAAAGATCGGGGCCACTTCGGCAGTGCCAGTCCTCGATGACACTGCCAGGGCAGCACCAGCGAGACCGGTCATCTCTCACAGCTCCACATACTTTGTGATGGCCAAACATCGATTTCCCCGAGTCACGGACGTGGCTCCATACTCTGGACGCATCCACGCAATCTACGATAACTGGATGCTGTGGTTCGGTAGTGTGACTCGTGGAATGCAGTATACGACCCCTGCGCGGAAGAAGTTATAAGCACTCAAAAATCATTGACTCCGGATCATGCCGATCTTGGCCCGCTGAGAGCAACTGGTGCTGCTCGCTCGTTGGCCAGTGAAACGGGGCGTAGTAATCACCATACGCAATGGCCGTGCTGACGGCCGAGCCAGCTTGTCCACCAAGATGAAACAAAACAACCGACGCCCGCATCGCCTGCCGCATGTGTTCAGACTGGTGATCCACAAGCTCGGCGATATGGCAAGCGGCCCGTCCTTGGCCATTTCTGGAGTCCTCGTGCATGCACGTGTGCATCGTGACGTGCGGGAGTGCCATCTCAGACGACTGCCGGCAGCTGAGCGCAGATCCCACGTAGCCTGGAACGAAACCGAGCGAGGGGCAGACGAGACAGCTCGTACTATGTACACGTTGGGATGGTTTGACAGTGCTGCCATCGCAACTTTGTATATGTCTACAGCCAGAAGGCAACAACCCACATACACAGAGCACATTGGCTCTAATGTCTCAGAGTGGTGACCTGAGAGTCATGACCCCAACCGTGTATGCTATTCAGGAAGATCCGTTCTCTCGACTGAGAGTAAAGTTGCTGGGCGGCTGGCTCGCCGAGCGTGCACAACGATGGGACGGGCAGTAGGTGCAGCCCGAGACGACGGGGGACCACAACTACCGTGGGGCGTGGGAGATTGACAGCGAGCCGCATTGTCCCCATGCTGTTCCATGGTAGCGTGACTGCAAGCGGCCCTAGAGCACTTGGGCAGGCATGTCTATATTTGGCGCGGCTAGGATCGACCGTGGGCGTAGTGCCGGCCGTGAGGCTAGGCTGGAAAGGTGCACGGATAGCAGACAAAAGAGCTTAAGCTAGACCCTGGCGAGCGACAGGGCGATGCCGCTGGCGGGCGAGGGCAGCAGCAGCAGGAGGCAGGATGGGACGACGATCGCTAGATGGGGGTGCAGTAGAGGGAGCTTGTGAGGAGACGGGCGTTATAGGCCCGGGACTAGAGTAAGTAGGCTGGGGTATACTTGGGCCGGTCTGAAGCGACGTAATGGGAGCCGGTGGGCCTGCAGGCAGAGGGATCGCGGGGCCTGGCTAAGTCATCAGGGCCTGGTAGTAAGCCGCAGCACCCACAGCATCATTGCTTACACCACTGCTGGGCGTTGTCCTGTTGAGAGTCGGCCGAGGCGGCGCAGACAAAAGCAGCCGCTGGCCGGCACTGCGCCAAGGACTGAACCATCTTTGCCCCATGGTCTCTTGGCGGCTACCACACCAACTGCCACATCCCAGCTGCTGCAACCCTACTTGCATATTCACCTTTGCGGGACAACTACCCGTTGCAAGCATCATCAACCTCTCTGTTCTCTGTCCCCCCCCCCCTCAACAACACCACCACCACCAACAAAAACAACAGCCCACGTCCAACACGTGCCACGCACAAGCAGTTCACTCTGCCTGCAGAAGCCGTCCAGGAACCACTACCTGCACTTGGGCCGCTAGTCCCGAGTCTGTAATACCTCGCTTCTCCCGTCTGGTACACGGTGGATACCGCAGCCCTACCTGCTCGTTCCCCCAGCCCCAGCAGGTTTCTCCAACCAAGCCTCACTCATCGTGCATCTTACTCGATACTCGGAGAGTCCCGCTAAAGTCCGTCTCGTCATTGGAGCTCGTACTTGTCTTCATTACTGGCATATCTCCCGCCAAGCTCCTGCCGACATTGGGTACTTGTTGGTCGTGTCTCGCATCTCGAGCATTCTGTGCATCAACACCTCACTGTCTGTTCTGTCCTTGCCCTTCAGTGCCATGGACAAGTCCAAGAGCACCAGCATCGCCAAATGGGGCGCCGCCTGTGCGGCTTGCGCCCTCGCCAAAGCCAAGTGCATCCGCTCAAATGACACTCCCGGAGTCAAATGTGACAGGTGTGAGCGTCTCGACAAAGACTGCACCAACCAGGTTCACAAGCCACGAAAGAAGAGGCAAAGCAAGCCTTCGTAAGTACAAACTCGACTCTGAGTAGAGCCCTCCCCTTTTCCTCCCTACTATTGGTGCTGACAGCAGCTCTCATACAGCAAAACCGCACAGCTCGAGGAGAGACTCAACAGCTTGGTAGACTTGCTCAAAGCTTCTAACGGTGGAGAGATCCCACCTGGAACCAGCCTCAGAGACTACACCAGAGACTTTGATGGTTGCTTCTCATCATACAACAGCTCAAGAGCTTCGCCTGCGTCGACCTCCCCGCCCGAGTCCGTCGCACCGTCGTTCCAGCCTTTCAGCGATAACACCCACGTGCCATGCAACTGCCGACCTGTCGACGTGGACGCGCCACTTCAGGTCGAGTCTGACGACACGCTGCTCACCATCTTCATGACCCAGCTCATGCCTCAGTTCCCCTTCGTCACATTGCGACCAGGCTTGAGAGCTACCGAGCTCGCCGCCGAGAAGCCGTTCCTATTCTCGACCATCAAGATGATTGCTTCCTATCGCCACCTCAAGTCGATGAGGGCGCAAAGCTACTACCTCATGAAGCACCTCTACGAGCACATGATGATGCGCGCGGATAGATCACTAGAAATGCTGCAGGCCGTGCTTCTGATTCTTGGCTACTACCACTACCACTGCATGCTGCATGCCCAGATGGGCAGCCTGGCATCGCTAGCAGTCAGCCTGGCCGCGGATATTGGCATCAACCGGGCACCCGAGCTGGTCGAGCGCTCCCGGCTTACCGTGCTTCACCACGAGACCCCAAGGCCACGATCGAACGAGGAGAGGAGGGCACTGTGTGGTGTTTGGTACATGAACTCAGTGTAAGTGCATCCGGCTAGAGGCATGCTGTCGTCGATGGACTAGTATTAACTAACAATCATACAGAGTGGCACTGGCTTTCCAAAAATTAGATCCGATCCGATACACCGCATACTTGGAGCAATGCATGAAGGACTTGGAGGCTGCTCGCGAGTATGAGACGGATTACCTGATCGTCAACCTCGTCCGCATCCAGTACCTGACGGAGCGCATCGCGCAGCTGCACGCCAAGGAGCAATTACCTCAGGACCTCCAGGACCTCTCGCGCGCGCCAATGAACGTATATTTGGACGCATTTCAGCAGGAACTCGACAATTACAGGAATGCACTCCCCCGTTCTCTGCAGAACAACAGTGAGTTGCACTTCATTGCCCGCGCACACAAACAAACAATCGCTAACTCTCAAGCAAAGAACTGATCACATGCCACATCAACACGGCTACACTGAGGCTGTGGGAGCCTCCGATCATCGACGCCGCCATGTTGGAAAAGCTTGGCTCCTCTTTCCAGACATTGTCGCTTAACTCGACCTACGCATCACACCTGGGCATCTTCTACAAGTGCAACGCAGCCCTGAAACACTGGTTCTCATTCTGGCTGGCGCTAGACACGTCAGAGTACTTCCTGCTCCCGATGCCTGCCTGTGCACAGCTCATCAATGCCATCGCCATGCTGTCGCGCTGGGCCAAGCTTTGCGGCACGGAGCCCGGTATCAGCCAGGTCCCTGGTAAGTCCATAAAACCCCCCTTGAACTTGTCCGCAGTCGCATTGACTAACCACCTTTCATCTTACAGCCGTCGCCGCGATTAAGGCGCACATCATGACTCAGCCCGAGCTGCAGATCGACATTGCAGGCATTCTCGACGCCATGGTATCACGATTCGACGAGGCGCGTCGCATGCTGGCATCACAGGAGGGTGGGGCCTGGGACAACAACATCTGGGACCTTGCCACCAAGAAGATGCGGCTCACGCAGATGAGGCTCGAGCGCTGGGCCGACACGGTCGCAGTGCACGAGTCATTCGCCACAGGACGATACCTTGCCAACCGCGAGCGCAGCACCAGCACGGCAAGCAGCACCTCGTTCAACTCGCCCGCTCTGGACAAGGTGTACCCCATGACGGTGCTCGACCCTAGCTCAGTGACCTCGGCACCCATCTGCATCCCCAACGGTCGCCACCAGGGCAGCAACATGATGGACACAACTGGTGGTCTGCACCTCAATCAAGCCCTCTGGCAGGCGGTCGGCATGAATCAGCCCGCTGGACCTGGGAGCTGGGGCGCCTCGTCGGTGGACGTTTTCGACAACATGGAGCTGGACCAGAACTTTTTCTTTGACACATCGAGCGGGTACAACACTGTTGTGCTGGACACTATTGGACAGACGCCGCCAATGTAGGCGACCTGAAGGACGAGAGAAGAAGCGAGATGGGGGAAAAAAAAGCTGGAAATCGGGGCAGCGTGATTTCATTGTGGCATTCACGATCTGGCATGACACGGCATGGCATAGCATACCCTTTGTTGCATTTCATCTGGCGCATTCTGGCTAGCGTCGCGACACATTTTCTCAACCTGCATTTTGCATCTAGGGGGCGTTGGTGGTTACTCTGAAATTATTCTTACTACTTTTCTTTTGTTTCTCATTTAGCAAAGCATTACGAAGCCGATTCTTCAATTACAATCACATCTTCCATCTACAATACTCGATCTCTTCTGTGCCTGTTGTCTTTTGCGTACATGTATTCGATACTTCTTTTTCACAAGCTTTTACCACCTTTGAGGTGCATCTCACTTACAGCAGAGTGTACGTTGTATGTCATTGATGCTTTTCACCAAGAATCACATCTCTACAAAGTTGTCACAATTGCGAACTCGAAAAAAACCTGTCTCAGACATGCACACGCAAGCCACACAGGGCAAAAAAAGGGAACAAGCATTTCTTGGCAATTTGCTTGCTGACGGCCAAGCCAAGCCACCGGCGAGAACAAGCATTCCTTGGCGTTCTGACAAGCTTTCTCGTTTGTTGTACTAAAAAAAAACATCCACTTTCCCCGGGCCCCTCCCCAGCCTTTTTCTTCTTTTTTTTCTTGTTTGCTTTTCTATGGCCTTCACTCGGGTTTCTCTGTTTCATCTGATGAATCCGCACTCTTAGTTTTGTCGCGGGCGTCCTTTCGGCACCGTGGGTTGTCGGGGTCCATTCGTCCGAAACCCCCCGGGGGGTTGGGGGTTGGGAGATTACATGTTGGACGATTTACGAAAAACTTTTTTTTTTCTCTTCCTTCCTTCACGATAAGCTATCTTGAAAAAAATTCAAAGAAACAGACAAGGTTATCCCATCCGTCTGTTTCATATGGTGGTGATGGTATGTAGCTCGTTCCCACTTTTCACGAATCATGAAGATAGAGAAAACTGCGATATGTGACGATATGTCGCTGTTGTTTCGGCAGTTCATGACGCATGTTCCCCACCCCTTGTGCATATCAGTTTCACATTGGTGGATGTTTGCAGGTCTGGGGGTTTGTTTGTTTTGTTTGATTCGTTGCGCGCGGGAGAAAGAAAAAGGAAAAGGTCACATGCAACCCTACCGTAGAAGGAAAGGGAAGTAAAGAAACCCTGCATTCTCGGTGGTACGTTCTCCCCTGGTCGGAGGATGCCTAGATGAAGTCCGGGGAGGGGGAGGGAAGGCGGTTGGCAGCAGGGGAGGGGATGGGCCTGATGGGTCCGATGGGCTTGACAGCCGACCGACCGGCACGGCACGCGGCCAATGCAGAGCTGCCTTGTTCTCTCTCCCCCCCCCCCGAAGAATAAAATTCTGGCGTTTCAATGGCTTGCAGAACATGGTCATGGGTTTTTGTTGAAACGTTTAGGTTATGTGAGTATAGAGGGAAAAGGGGGGGGGGTGAGCGGAAGAAAAAGAGGCGGAGCAAGATCGCTGGGAACTGGATGGGTTAAGGGTCCCCGTGTTTGCTGATTGGGTGAGGGTTACGGTGCTTACTACGCGCGGGGGATATATGCACGAGCGGCAATTGCAACTGCCAGTGTCATTGCGCATGGTATGGATGTATGTGGGTGGGGTTTCCTCCCTTTTCTTTCCTTTCTGATCGGCTCATCGGGTGCTTTCAAGGTAGTGTTTAAGGTGGGTTGGGTAAGAGGAGGGGGGGCTTGGTGCGAGACAGGGCAAGGGGAGGTAGGTAGGGTAGGCTTTGTCTGGTATAACCATACTCCGTGGTATGTTGCGTGCAGATGAAACTGAATCGGGTCCCGGGGGGGGGGGGGCGCGATTCGAAGGTTCATGAGTACAGTTGGCGATGTGAACTGCCGTGACGAGGGGTAGTTGGATATTGCTGAGTACATCATACCAGTGGTCCCCAGAGGGAGCAGGCAGGCAGGGTTGTTCAGCTGCGCAATGGCGTAATGGTTAGTGCAGTGTAGTGCAGCGCCTCATACTAATTCAGCCGCTCAGCTGGACATAACTTAAGGGTATATAGTGAAGAAATCTATTCATAACTCCATTTGCACGCTAATGCACGCCCAAGCACTCGGGTCCTGGTGCTGCCGGCCCGCCCCCCTCTATGTCATCAAACCCCGGATCTCGATCAAAGTTGTCAGATTGCTCGTTCGCGTTAGCCACATGGCTGATACCTCTTATAATGCGTCAGCAAACAAACCTCTTTGGCCAGCGCACTGGAAAATCTCCGTGATCCACCCGCCCAATAGGTAAGCCTGCCGGGGGGGGGAGGGCAAAGCCACGATCGTGAATGGGAAAAGGCCCTCCTCCTCTTCCTCACTTTCCACATGGCTCAGCAGCTAAGGGGTTGGGCCTTGTCCACTCCCCCCGGTCGAGGCCATAATGATAATGACTCCTCTGGCCGTCCTTTCGTCGCGTCAGAGTGGCCGTATTACTGCAGGATCGCGCCGCATGCCCTGCAAGCCAGAAATGAAATCAAGACGCACTAGCGAGACGACGTGGCCCGGGATTCCCAACGGCGTGGCACCACGAATGAGTTGCCTCAACGGGTAGTGCTACTCTCTGCTGCTCTTCATGGGCTGAAAATAGCACTCGGGCGGTGCACCCGGGACGACGGCATCGTAGATGAGTAGAATGACTGTTTTCTTGGGAAGGATGAGGATGCCAGCCCAGAAAATTTTGCGAGGTCGGGATCCAATTTGCGCTGGAAGAACTTCATTACGGTGAGATCATAACAGCCCATGGCAGCTGAGCCAAACGATGCACTCGGGGAACAGGGTGCTAGCATTGTACAGGTGGACTGGGTTATTTTCTACTACCCGGTCATACAAAATCACTTTGCACTGAGTTCTACCGGTGGAAGAAAAGACATGGTCAGCGTAGAGTTGCATCGTGACTTGAGGTGTTGCACTCCTTTCGTTCCCTGTCTGTTTGTCTAACCTTTTTTTTTTCTTTTTTCTTGTCTCTCCTTTTTGCGCCGAGTTCCATTAAGGACTTGGCGAAGCTTGAAATATGGGTGGCCCTGAACATGATTTCTTGGCCTGTCCAGGAAGAAAAGATCCCTTATGCCATTTCAGGTAATTGTCCCTTACACACCATGCTCGTCTTCACTGTCGTCTTGTGCAACGCAAAGGACCTTACAAGATGGATACCTGGCGAGATTATCCTTGATTGTGTTTTTCCCGCTTGAGCGAAAAGAACATCGCAACCATGTGAGAACATCGCAACCATGTGAAAACACGCACATTCTCTGTGAAATCCGCGCCAACCTTGCAAAAGAAAAAGTGTGACATGTGCGTACGTCTATGCTTTGTTTCCCCCTTACCGAGACGCGCCATTGTCACCTTCTGGGTCCGGTTCCCAACCACCCATCCAGACGTCTCACCAGTCACCAATCTTCTCGCGCTGCCGCGCCATGCTCTCTATCTCTTCAGGCGTCGCGGAGAACCAAGCGCCCCACGTTTCCGTGCCCGTCGAGAGCTCCCACTCGCCGTCGCCCTCGTCCCTCGCGACCATGCCCATGGCCAAGAGCCCGGCCGGAATGTCAAAGGGCGGCGCGGGCCGCGGCCGGGCCGGATATTCGACGAGCGCGCGCGGGCGGCCCGTGACCAAGGTGGGCGGGGAGGTGAAGCCGCCGCGGCTCGGGTTGAAGTGCACCGTGAAGTACGTGCTCGCTGAGCTGCTCTCCCTCTCGTCGTCCGTGTTGGGCCGGAACGCGCCGCACTGGTGGTGTAAGGCGTAGCCCCGCGTCGCCTCCTTGAGCTCGATGATGTCCCGGTACAGCTGCCGCGGGGTGTGGCTGGTGATGTGCTCGTTGGTCGGGAGCGGCCAGAGCCCGATGTTGTTGAGGCCGTCGATCAGGACTTGTCTCAGGCGGAACGTGCAGCAGAGTCCTCCGGAGCCGTGGAGTTCCGAGTCGACACCACGGCAGAACTTGCGGTGGCCCTCGCCTCCGTTATCTATGTCGAGGTCTGCTAGAATCTCTCGGATCGGACCGAGGATACCCCCCATCACTTCCTCACGTCTGGCACTGACCTTCTCTGCGATTTCGTTAGCACATTTTCGATGTCTGCCGGGGAGGGAGGGGGTTGCGAAGAAGTACTTGCCGTAGAACAAGTTGGGGAGGACAGGGACGTTGGGGGCGATGCTGTGATCAAATACACAGTCGAAGATGAGCGTGTTCATAGTGTCCTCGTAGCGGAAGTGCACGCCGAGCTGATGGAAGATGTATGCCAGCTGGTAATGGTCCTCTGCCCCTAAAGGCTTGACCTCCTTGAGCTCCTTGATCCAGCGTGCCGCGTAATGGCCCACGGCGGTGAGGCAGTCGTATTTATCCACAACCACCATGAAGTCGTACATCTTTGACAGCGGGTCAGCGGCTGTATAGAACCCCAAGGTGAACCAGGACCACTGGCCGTGGAGGACGGTGAAGAGCTGGAGCATGGCCCAGGGATCGTCTCCGTAGAGGTCCAGCTTGCGCCGGGTGAAGACGGTGCGCTTCGACTCCTTCTAAGCGCCGAAGAGCATCTCCTCCAGCACGACCGAGCCCATCGCGAGGGTGCGGGACGACACGAGGAAGCTGAATCGCGTAACGACGGTGTTGTCGTCCTCCTCCTTCTTGATTCTTACGAGCAAGTCACCATGGACATCGACGTCCAGGTGGACATGCCGAACTCCTTTGTCTCGTCGCACTTGAAACTGGTCCTCGGCCTTGACGATCTGCCGGACGTGCCTGGGCTGCTCTCCTGAGACCAACTTGCTCGTGACTACTCCCATGATTGCGGTGAGCCGTGATGTCAATGAGGGAACAAACGTGGTGGGGGTTGAGTTTCCAATACGGCGGCGACGTGTTGAGATATAACCGTGAGATGAAGTGCTTGAGAAAAGATTGTCTTGTAGATGTATTCCGCTACAGATACGAAAGAAAAAGCAGCGGGCGACGAATCGCACCGCTCGCTTGATCACCTCTAGAAGAAAAAGTACCAAGGTCACATATGTGAGCGGATGATGACCTTGTGAGAAAGGACGAATGTTGCTCACGAAGGGGGGCGGGGAGTTTTGGCTGCCAGCACGCAGCGACGGGCCGTTATCTTGCAGCCGTTGTCGCTGTGGTGATTAATACACAATGACGGGCTTCAATGTCGCGTGACCAGCCGGTCCCACTACTGCCCTGGCCAGATCCCTCTGTTAGACTTTTGGTGATTTAATTGGTGAGAGGTATGAAGTCTTGGGCTGGGAAAGCAACACGGCCATCAATTAAGTTCTTCGGCTCAAGATATTCCGAAAAGATTCCCGAGGGAAAGAGACGGCAGAGGGACCTCCAGTTGTCCAGAAATCATCAACTCGACTCGTAAGATTTCATTGATTCTGCTTGTTATCCAAGCTTCGCCTTTTATGTCTCCAACAGAAGACGCTGACAGATGTCTGTCGTGGCTGGTCACAGTACCGCTTCGTGCCCTCAACCTCGAGGACCACCAGGGAAAGTACATTGAGTGGTGGCTGTGTGAGACTAGCTATTAAGGCTTGTCTATTTCTATTCCCGCCTACAGCTTTTGCCTGTCATCTTAAGTCAAAGTCCTGAAACAAGACAAACATGAGAATGAATTGGCAGTGAACTTTGCGTCCTACTCTCTCCCAACCTTGAGCGATTATGTCGATGAGCGAACCGAACCTCCTCTCGGAGCCACTTGCCTCCCCATCATGACTTCCTCAGAAACCACAAGCTCTCTCCAGCACTATGCTCAAACCACTAGATGAGTTCCCCCTGAAGGACTCATCAATATCCGCACAACAGGTCTTCCTCAACAGATGGTCCTCTCTGTCCAACCTCTACACCTACGCCAGTATATGCGACATATCCTTCTGCGAGGGCTGATACTAGAAATCCAGCTCGTCCACTAGACTCACGTCACAGCTAGCGCTATAAAAGATCTACTCAGCACCACAAGACAAGAGAGACGCCTAGATGAGCATGCTTGCCGTGGTCAATATCTTTTGAGATCAAGAGCACACATATCGCACACGCTTCATGTTTGGGGCAAACATCCTCAGGGCACGGCCGGAACTTTGCGCCCGGGGGCTGCCGCAGAAGAGACGGCATCTAGGTCGTCCACACACTTTTCCGGCATCGAGCACCTGGTAGGGGGCAACTCGTTGGTGAAGATGCGAGAGTGAGTGAACCCTAAAGAGCGGCTTCCGGGGCGCTGGTCTTTCCTGCGAGGACCTTTTCGTATGTATCGAGGATGCGAATCTGCATTTCCACTGCGGTGCCTGATGGTGATCTCTGGGGGAAGGGGAGGGGGAGAAGGAATCGTCAGTCATTATGCACCTCTAACGAGAAAAGATTGAGAGCCCAAGTCCTAACTGCCACAAGCCATGAAAGGTCCGTTGGGGGAACAACAGGTTGTTGGCTGTTGGCATACTGCCTGCACTCGTAGATGAGCTGGCTCATGATCTTCTGGTCGAGCAGTGTGTGGCCGAGCTGGTAGGAAATTCAATGCATGTAGTATCATGTCTGGGCGCCGCGCATATTGACCTATTTCAGGACTCCAAATCAGTCCTGGAGATAGGGCTCAGGGAGCGGGATGCAGTCGTACATGTCCAGAATGACGGTGAACTTGTGTGGATCCTTGACATTGCCATCGGGGGGCGAAATAAAGCGGCTGTAAAGCGAAGGTGTTGTCTAGTTACCCTGCATGAAGTATACGAGCTGTGCCATGGACGCTGAGGCATCTTCTTCTTCGTCGTCGTCGGGGAGCGAGATCTCCCAGATCTGATCTGGGTTGGAAGGTTTCCACTTGGTGAGAGCCGCTGAAGAGCATGCGGTTGTAGACGAGGGAGTGGCCAGCTAGCGCGAGGGGCGAGACGCGGGATTTGATTGTGCCATGCGGAGACGTAGCCGAGCCTATCGTGCTGGGGCTTTTTCTCATCGAGCTTGCAGAGGAGATCGTCACGGAGGCCAAAGACCAGTGTAGAGAGCTCATCGCCGACAATGAATAGAGTGTGTGCCTCCACTACTGCCGTAGTTGAGGTCGGCGCTAGAGGAGGACTCGGTCGTTAGTGCCTGATATATGACATTCATGGCCACTGAGGACTTTTGGTGATGAAATAGGGGAAGAGTGGGGGAGAATCAGGCGCTGGTAAGAGGTGACGCTTGTGTGAAGGAGGGTCACGGTAGACTGTCGGACAGAAAAAGCCCACCTCGTCTGTTGCATGGGACGCAAGCAGGAAACTAACCAGGCACTCGCCTTTTTTGTGTCTGTGGTCTCTCTGGAGCGCCTGTGCCGGCGACATGAGACATCAGCCTGGCCGAGGCAAACACTGGGGGCCATTTGAAGACAGTTTATCTATCACACTCGAGGCGGTATTCAGGTGCAAAGAGTTTGATACTCAGGAGATTCTTTGATCTAATCCTATTTGTTTGTCCTTGCTCCTCCATATGATCGCAATCTCGCCGCTTGTCTGTGGCCGCATTTATCGCTCGGGTGTGTGTCCAAAACTTTCCCATTCCGCTGCCATGATATTTGTCTTCATCTGACTCGACAATGCAAGGGTCTTTTCAAGGACGGCTTGCTGCGGTGTAACCTCTCCTCTTTGCGTAGTACTATTATGATAATGCGACCAGGGGACTACTCCTCCCCTCTGTCAGCGATATTCTTGCAATGTACCTGTCTTGCTGGAGAAAAAACCTCAATCTCGTCCAATGTCGTGATGTCCATAATGTTTATATCACCATCGGACACAAAACTGTATGCCACACGAGCAGCAGCAGCAGCAGCACCCGCACCAATTCACTATTGGATCACGTCCCGGAGGTAGAACACAAGCGTCTCGTTGCTGGTGTTTCGCACCTGCTTCTTCGCCAAGACAAATGCAGTTGCACAGAGCGTTCTACACCGTGCCTACGCCAGCCACATGGTCGATCTTCTTTTGAGTCTGTTGAGCTGTGTCTTCGTGACCTCCTCATGCTTAGCCATACGTGCCATATCCCTTGTCGCTGGAACCCACTATCAACACGTCATTACAAAATTGGTACTTCCAACTGCTACCATGTCTAAACACCGAGCCAGTACTATCGAGATTGTTTCTCGTGACTTGTTGTGTTATTATTCCATGGCCTCCCGGACCCAGAGTCAATATCATGCTAACATTCAGAATGGAACAGAGATCGTCAACAAAGGCCACGTCCGCGCAGTCTCTTGCTTCTTGCGACCTCTGGCGAAGCAAGTGTAGACACTGCAGCGCGACAGCAGATTCCCCAGCCACTACTGCGGCGGCAATGGGAACGACCGCGTGCGCGAGAGGACCACATGGTCGAACTTCTATTGAAAGAAGCTTTAACTATGTCGGTGTCTGTCCCGATTTTTGGACGCGCAAAAGTTCAACATCAGCACAATATAACCTTATCGACAGTCTCTCGCGAGTCAAGAACCCTGCGATGTTCAGTATTGAACCCATGTCATATAAACTGTGGGTTCGACTAAATGCCCACATCATCATAGACAACAAGAACGACGTTCGCGCGCGAGCAACGATCACTTCAGACTCCATCTCTCGTATCGATACGAAGCGATAGACTGCGAGATCAACCCGTATGCAGTTCTAGACTGCTCAGATATGGCCGTGCCGTGGGTGGGACACTTCGCTCTGGGGTCAAGACTGGGAGATGCTGCAAGGGCAAGCGGATCCCTCTCTGCAGTTTCCACTAAGCGACTTGCCCACGTGCGACAGCCACGTTTGTTTCATCAAAGTGGTGAATGATGAGAAGCAGGGCAGATTGCGGTGTTCCAGTGGTTTGGGCATGTTCATATCGGTTGGTTTGGAATGAATTCCTGGGTTGTGGAAAGGGCTGTGACCATGCACTGGGCTGGGCTGAGATGATCTTCTCCCACAGACAATGTTCAAGTGGCTGCTGACTTGGTGATGGCGATCGTTGACTAGGGGCAGCGTGCGCTTCTCGAAGATGTGTTTCTGATGGTTGATCTGACCATTGAAAGAGACGAAGAAGATGCATATCCCCCCCTCTCCCCACTGAACTGATGATCGGAGCGGGAAGTTGGGGATTTCTCCATTGGTGGCGAGTAGATGATTGGCGCGAGTGGGGCGCGTCTTACTGTCACGGGCGGACATGCTGACAGCGGTCACAACCACAACGACAAGCCAACTTCGACTGCCTGCCTGTTCACACACTCCACAGCCCACACAGCCCACACAGCCCATAGCCAACACCGTCTGATCCGAGGCGCCGGACATGTTGGACTCTCCGCCTCTGCCCACCTCGCGCGACACAGACAGATGGCGTCATACCATGGCCCGTTGCAGCACGGCCACGAGCTTAATCCGGCGTCGGGGTACAGGGGTAGGCACCTACTATGGGATACGGTATACTGTACTGCACACTAACACCAACGGGTCGGATGCCCACTGGCACCAGAAGCACCCCGGTCCTTGCATGCTTTCCCAGGTCAGACCCAAACCAGACCTGGTCAGACCCAGACAACGACTTAGACGGCTGTAACATGTTGCCAAAACGGCGCGTTAGTGATGGGATCCCAGACATGGGCTGCCATCCGAGCTCATATACCTGCCAACCCAAGCTCTGCTCGCCCTCGAGCTTTTGTCTGGTTGGCATCTCCCCGTCTCTGCAGCTCGACAGCTTCACTGGTATCAGCTTTGGACCTCCTCTTGACTCGAGCGGTGGACTTGATACGTCCGGGTCTGTGTTCAACTGGTCAACCACTTGGACCGAGTCATCCCTGGCAAGCAGCAATCCTTCACCTCCACCCAATCCTACTCGGACGCAATGGCCCAGCGCTCCCGGCTTCGCCGCAGCGTGCAGAGCGTTGTCGGCATAATCAGAGGCAGCCACCCGGACGAGTCAGCCTCGGCCGAGGAGCAAGAATTCTACTCCTCCATGAGTTCCTCCTCTCGCGACTCAACCTACCGCAACTCAACCTCGTCCTCGTCATCGTTCGGCACAGCTGCTCCTGTATTTCCCCGGAGGCGGCGCAACAGCGCCTACGTCCGCTCAAAGGCCTCGTTCCGCTCCTTGGCCTCCATAAACGAGAGCGACGAGGACGAGCAGGCGAGCCTGATAAGCCGCCCGCGCACCCACCGAAGCACTCACTCGTCATCGGCGTCTTCTTCCGCCAACGTCTCCGTCTTCGACTCGGACTCTTCTGACGACTGTGACGATGACTCTGACGACGATGGCTTCGAGGACACGGACAGCTCGCTGTCCGACAGCGACAGCGACTTTGGCGACAACCGCAGTCGCAAGAGGCAGAGCAAGGGCAAAAGCAGACTGAGCAATCCCTTCTCAGACTACTACGCTTCCAAAACACAAGCCGCAACCACGGCCGCAGCCGCAGCCGCTGCCACAGCCACTGCCATGACAGTAGCAGCAGCAGCAGGGGATGGCGCAGAACTGACCCGCGTCAACGCACGCAGCGAGAACCCGACCCCGGTGCAGAAGAAGAGAGCCAACAACCCTTACAACACGCATCTCAGCCTCGACGGCACCTCCAGCACTGCTGCTGCTGCTGCCAACGCCGCCGCCGCCAAGCCGAGGGTGCGCAGAGTCAGCCTGCCCAAGGGGATGAAGTTGAAGTCCACCCCGGGAGCATACTACGGCTTCACCACCACCACCACCAGCGCTGCCGAGAGGAGGACCAGCAGGGTCGCGGTGATCAGCAACAGGGCCAGTGTGCGCAACAGTGGTAAGTCTTGCCCGTGTTTCCCAGACTGTGTACACACACGCGCATATACACAGAAACAGAATCAGCAGAAATCTAACAGCACCCCCCACAGGTCTTTCCACAATGTCGTCCTCATCATCATCCTCTGCACATCTAAGGCCCGCGAGAAGACACACAGCCCCCGCAGCAACAACAACAACAGCAAACCCAACCCCAAAAATAATAGAAATCCCCTGGGACCACACCCGCCACGGCGCGTACCAGACCATGCGCCCCGCCGAGCCCCGGGCCGTCAAGAACTGGGCCATCGCGGCCGGCGGCTTCGACGCGGGCACAATGATGGCCATGATGGAGTGCCCCACCCCGGCGTGCGACATATTGCTGACCCCCTCGGCGTCCGGAGGCATGAGCAGCGACAGCACCAGCAGGAGGCTGGCAGAGTTTGACGGGCTCGGCGGTCTCGGCTGCGCGGCGGGTGGGTACGCCGGCGGGCTGGGCGAGGCCGACATGCAGTGGCTCGAGTACATGTCTATCCCGTCTGGTAGTCTGGGCAAGGCTACGCGGTGGATCGGGCGGAGGTTGGGACTTTCTTCCTCGTCGTCTTCCTCGTCGGCTTCGGCGTCGTTGTCGTGTGCTTCTGCTGCTACTACTACTACTGCTACCACTAGTGGCGGTATGGCCAGCGCTCGTGGCACAGTCGGGAGTGACGGCGGACTGAGAGTCAAGTCGTGCTTGATGAAGTCTGCCGCCGAGGGGACCAAGGGCGGTGTCGTGGCGCAGCTTGCCGCGCCTGGTGTCGCGATGGTCAAGATTGTGAACTCGAAGCGGGTAAGGTTCGAGTGATGGGAGGGAAGGGCTTTTTCATCTTTTTTTCTTTTGTGTGCCTGTGTGTGTGTGTGTGGCGGGCCTTCGTGATTTAAAAAGGAGTTATATAATGGTCGGGCATTACAGGACGTAGCCGGTTAGCATTGGTCGGCGCATCGGAGCATGGTCTTCACCTTTTTCCTCTCCTCTTTTTCTTTCTTACTTTCTTTATCCGCTCTTACTTCATTCTTCGATACCACACGCAGTACTTTCACAAGATCCATAGCGTAAGACACAGAATACACATTTTGAATTCCATATATGGCAGCTTTCATGTGTGTCGTGAAGAGTAGTGCTCGAGTTGCCCGACTTCGCGCGGCCGTGCAGGCAGCATACTTGGAACCACACGGACTAAAAGCTTATACCCAAGTCCGTAGTCGACTAACGAATTTCTCCGTCTTGGTCTTTTCAGAATATCCCTCGGCAGTCTCCTCCTCCTCCCTTTCCCGCCGAATGTCATCAAACTCGGTTTGCAGGTCCATCTCAGCAAGCGGGACGACCTTGGATTTAAGGAAGAGCTTGAAAAAGACGTAGAGCACTATTGCAAGTTGGACCGTGTTAGCGAGCACTTTCCTGGAATATTTTCACGTGAGGATAATGGATGGCATGATAAATGGGCTGGAACGAGCAAGGAGAATGGCTCACCAGCAAAGATGCCAAGATTGAGATAGCACGTTAAGAAGTCGGAGACAGTAAAGTTACCCTCCACAAAGACGTCAAAGCCTGTATTGTAGCATCAGCGTCAACATGAAGCTCTGCATTCAAAGCAGGAAAACACAAATGCCAAGTAGAGCCTTACCAGACGTGAGCAGGATGAGCACAACGCAAAATAGCGTGATCCACGCGGTGTACGGCTGACCAGGGCTGCGATACGGCAATTCTGTGGGACAACAGTATCCAGTCAGCAAGCAGTTCGACAAATGACTCGCACTCAGCACAGCTGCACTTACCCTTCCGATCATAGCCCTGCGCCTTGAGCCCAGCATAGAACCTCAGATACGTAACCTCAATCACGACCCAGCCAATCAGCCCAGACACGGTCGTGATATTGACCAACCACCCAAACACCACGGAGCTATCGTTGCCGACGTTGAGGTACACGAGCGGCATAAGACAGCACGTCAGGCCGACAGCATAGTGTGGTGTGCCGAAGCGGTTGCAGCGCTGCAGAATTTTCGGAGCGTGTCCGTCACGACTTAGGCCGTATAGCGTGCGGGAGGCAAAGAAAATGCATGATGACCCCGCGCTGATGGCTGAGGTGCAGACGACCGCGTTGATAATGGACGGAAATACTTGGACACCAGAGCGAACAAAGGCGATGACAAAGGGAGACTGAGCGGCGTTGCCGGTACTGATCGAGAGGGAAGGATCATCGAAGCGGCTGCAGAAGTCTGTGTCAGCAGATGCCGTAGTTGCAGGAGAGACGATAAATACTCACACAATCAGACCAACAATGAGGATACTTAGAAAATAAAAGATGAATACCCGCAGGAACGTCTTCTT
This sequence comes from Microdochium paspali, assembly GCA_031142775.1. NCBI lineage: Eukaryota > Fungi > Ascomycota > Sordariomycetes > Xylariales > Microdochiaceae > Microdochium > Microdochium paspali. The sequence goes on from JAVBIV010000003.1 coordinate 3,997,678, forward strand.
GGTCGCTGATGGAATGATCTTGCGTGGATTGCGTGTCTCAGACCCAGAGATAGCGACAACCTGGACGTTGCCAAAGCTGAATGCGGCGGTGAGCAGGACCTTCCAGAACGCGAGGAACCGGCCAGCCGAGCCATCTAGAATGTACGTGTTGAATGCGCCTGGGCTGTGCCAGTAGCTGCCGCCAATGTACTCGTGATTTGGTCCGCCACCAAGATCGATGACGAGACCGCCGATGATGAGTCCGACAATAAGCATGATCTTCAGAGAGGCGAAGATGACTTCCGACTGTGATGCTGGTCAGTGGCGCGGGATAGAGACCTGTGGTGGACAGTGGCCAACTCACCTCGCCGTAAAGCTTGACATTGAGGAAGTTGAGCACGATGATAACGACCGAGAAGATTGTGATCCACACGGCCGAGTGAATACTCGTGTTCCAGAACTGAATGATTGTCGCCGCAGCACTCATGTCCGTGGGCACCACAATAGCCATTGTGTACCCTGTGCACCGCAGCAATATTCGTCAGTGTCGGCTTCACAAAGGTTAGGACAGGGGAGATCACGCTGAGCCTACAGAAGTTCCAGCCGACGGCGGCACCCAAGGCGGGCTCGACAAATTTGGTTGCATGGCGGATGAAACCACCAGTTCGCGGCATGAACGTAGTGATCTCACCAGTCGTGTAAGAAACGCCAAGGGTAATGAAGCCCATGAAAGTGTACGCTAATAAAGCACCTGCTGGACCGGCGATAGAGAGGACCTTGCCGGAACCGAGGAAGAGGCCAGTTCCCTAAGCGACGAATATAAAAAATTGTTAGCATGGAGTCTTTGAATCTTGGGCAAGTGGCGTTCTATCAGTCAATTTTGTCCACCCGCAAAAATGTTGCACGTACGATCATGCCCGCAATGGCAATCATATTGATGTGCCTCGAGGCCAGATCACGGCGGATCTGTTCGGGCTCCTCGGCACGAACGGGCGTCTCATCGCCGAGCTTGTTGTCGGCCACCGGGCCGGTGCTAAAGGTCGTAATGTCCTTTGTTGTGTTCGACATCTTTAGCACGCGACTGCTTATGTGAGCCGACGTTTTTATTGTGATTGCTGAATCTGCTCGAGCGCCAGCTTGCAACTGCTAGGAAATTCAAGCTCGTGCGGTCGCATAGGCAGAGAAGCTCGTGTGACTCGACAGGAACAAACCTCCCAGCAATGGTGAGGGAGAGTGTTGATCCTCCGAGGGACTTATCAACCGACTGCTACAGAAGATGGTCTGAGCAAGCATCTCGAGCCGAGGGAGAACAGCGGAAGTCGAGTCATGGAGCACGTCCGTCGTCGGCAGGCCTCGCCCGGGAACCATGCCAGGTCTGCAGGGCTGTGGGGGAGTGAAGGGCCATCGTCGTGGAACCATAAGGCAACGGGGTGCTCAAGGGTGCTGACGCCACCGCTATCGTCTGGAGGACAAGGGGCAGGCCAGCTTGAACCCTTATCGACGCCACCAGTGGAGCAGCCCCCCGGGCCGTGGCTGGCGAGGCTGGTTCTAACACACTGCTAAGGGCGTCATCCAGCACGCTAAGCTCCAAACTTGCAAACTGTGAGCACGCCGGGCTTCAAGCTGAGAGGCCGGTCGTTAGAACTAAAGTATTGCGGCTCCTAGTGACTGTGTAGTGTTGCGTACGTCATGGACAGAAACACGATCGGCAGCATTTGCCCAAGGGAGACAGCATCCGCGATCCGTACAGCCCTATTCGCTCTCCTGGAAAGCTCTTTAATAGGATTGTGACATCTGCCGTCGATTAACCAAGATCAACAGGGAAGCAAACCTCTTGCGGAAAGTTTCTGGTGGCAAGCCACGGTACAAAGGCGCTCGATGCACCTGGCAGCCGATCAGAACAGAGCCAGTACAACCCGCAAGAACAACACAACAGCCAATATGCCAGTTGCGACCGCTCAGGACGAGTCTTTTGAGCTCTATGATCTTCGTGTAGAAGTTGTATGCCCGCCGGGTAAGAGGATCATGTGTGGCGCGAAAGAAGGCGACTACTTTACTCTCGAGGGCGAGATGCTCAAGCTACCACCTGGACAAGGCATCAGTGTGTATAGTCTTGGTGAGTTCTGAGTCGTCGCCCCTGCTGTAACCCTGCAACCGCCTACTGACCCTGATGCAGCGGCCGTGCTTCCCCTGCTGCCAGCGAAGCAGCGCGTTACCGCAAAAAACGACTGGATGACCACAGACGCTCTCATCGCCTGTCCAGATCCTTGCTGCCCATCACAACTCAAGATTGTGCGGACTGGCGTCCGCAATTTTAAGCACTCGGAGACAACACTAGTGGCTCTCTAGGGAGCAGCAGACAGCTGGCAGGATGTCGGCATACCCTCATCAGTCGGCTACCTTCTCGTTCGATCCATGTGCATTACAGAGTGGCACACATTGTCGCCACACCAACTTCACCGAACATGGTCTACATGGACATGAGGCTATTCTGCCCGACAAAGATTCCATCCGGAAACACATTGTTCCATGTCATGTCATCGGCGAAGATGTTATCAAGGCCTGCAAAATTGTGGTCGATGAAGAGCCCGCCATTGTTGTTCGAGAAATGCTGTTGGTTTTGAGCATCGTTGGTAATCGTGTCAACCGTGCGCGATGAAGTCGTGGTGGGAGGAGTGTTCTGCGTGTGACTTCCGTCGATGTTGGCATTCGGCTCTCCGACTTGGGACATGGCAAAGCTTTGTGGTCTGCTCTGGTTGTAGTGTCCAGCAAAAGCGCTGTCCTTGCTGCCGCTGATGCTACTCAAACCAGGCTCAGCTTGTCTGCTTCGCTGCCTCTTCGATGTCTGCTCTTCAACATAATTCGTTGTAAGCTTGTTGAGGAAGTTAGACTGGAGTGTGCAGCTTGCCTGAGCTGGCGACTGGCCGCCCTCACTTAGCGCTCGAGCAGCATCATTAATGGCTGCCAGACTTTCAGACTCAACCTCCTTGGTGATTGTGGACGGGGCCGACATCAACAGCTTCCAGCAACATTAGCATCAAGCAGAAATTCAAAATGTTCAGTAGGCAACGCATCAAATTGACCAACTCACCTTGATCAGGAATTTTGCACAATAAGCCGTCATTACATGTACCGAGTCTTGAGCCAAGCGTGCATGTATGGGGTGTCGACAGATGAGACGCAGCATCTCAATGGCATTGCTGTAGCTAGTCCACAATGCCTCGAGATGGTGTTCGATGCTTGCATCGCGTCGACACAGGACCATCTGTAGGGGCAAGGAGAACAATTGCAGTCGAAGGTGAGCACCGTAAAAGGTGATTAAGAATGGATGACAACTATCTGCGGAAACGTCAGTAACACGGGCTGCTGCTGAGGAGATACTCAGAATTTACCTGGAGAAACGCTTCTTGTCCACTTTGACTCCCAGTCGTCTATCCTCCCCTTTATGATGGATAAGAATGAGTCGAGTCGGTGAAAGTGGCCCATGTCGTTCTTTGTGCTCCGCGGGCCTAACAATTTGAACACTTCTGAACTGAGCAACCTCAATGTTACAAATGCTCCAAGCAGTCGATCACTTGGTGTTGCCAGCGGGTCTTCGCACCATGCCTCGATGGACTCGATGAAGTCACTCCGCTCAATCATCCAAGGTTTGCCGGTTTGCAAGCTCATGCTGTCGGGCTAGTCAGTAATTATCTGGCTTGCTGGACCACATGATAAGCCGCTTACCTTCTATCATACACGAATAAAATGTACCATGTCCGTTGGATGTTGCGCGCCTCAAGCCGCTCTTTCTGGCTGCGCATCCTGGCAATGCCTTCTGGCGAGTATCTATGTAGACGATGCCACCCGAGCTCCATGCCCATTCTGACAGCATATCCTAGGGAGATCCAAGCTCTGTTATCCTCTGGTTTCTTCCAGTAGGTGAGAATCATGACAGCTTGCGCAATCTCGGTGGACTTAAGGCCTTGACGAAAGCAGGTAGTCAGCATGTCCTCGGCGTGGTCAACAAGCCTCTCGTAGAGGGCCATATCGCGACCCTTGGCTGCGACGGCCAGAATAGCCGAGGCGAGAAACGGAGATCGCTGGCGGACATAGCTGAGAGTGTGCATGTCTGGATCCAGCTGGCTGATGAATGGGTTTTGGTGCTGTAGAAAGCTGCATGGTGATTGATGAGAACAGTCAGCGGCCATAAATGCCACACAAAACGTCGAAAGCAGAAGGCATGCCGGCCCCAACTCACCTCTGAAATAGTTCTGATGCCACCGACAGGGAGACGAGACCCAGCTTGATGGGGTCGTCGGGCGGGATCACAGGGTTAGAGATTGTCTCTGAGTGATCAGTAGCATGCGGTATTGGAGCTGTGTCAACAGCATTGAGGATGTTGCGAAGGGAGAACTGCCCGTGTGAGACGGCATGCTGGAGTAGTCCTGATGGCTGCAGTGCACCCGTCTCCCAGTCCGCATTGTCATGGACGGTCTGGTCTCTCGAGGGCGATGACGATCGTCTATCTGGTTGTGAACTAGACGGGTCGCAATGTGAGACTGCCACAGCGGGTGTCTCTGGCTTCGTAGCAGGAGCCAAGCTCTTTCCCCTTGGTCTTATTCTACAGAACAGAGGAGCGTATAAGTCGCTGGGCTCCCATGTAGCAGACTTATTGCCAGGTGTAGTTGAACCCCACTTACTTTGTGCCGGGCTTTCGGCCGCGACGGTGCTGGCGAAAGACACACTCTAGCGACTTGCGAGCACAACGTTGGCATCGGGCATGGCCGGGGACAGACACGATGCAACGCATCTTGATCTTCCTGCAGGCGAGGCAGGCATTAGCACCGGCCGTGCCTCCGGAGCCGAGCCTGGGGTTCGCTTGGGCGTCATGATAGGCATCGTGATTGGCCGTGCCCACAGAGTCCGTGCCCTGGTTGGGGTTGTTGGCCGAATCCATTGCGCTGGGACCTGCTTGCGTGAGCGGCCGGCCGGCGAGGTGCAGCCGGTGATCTTGAGAAAAGGTGTGCGCGCGCGCGTGTGTGTGTGTGTGTGTGTGTGTGTGTGCCGGCGTTCAAGATGTCCTGTCAGCCGTGGAGTGGGACGGGGTGGGAGCTTGAACGTGATAAGAAGTGGCTGGGCAGAGAGAGGGAGGGTGGGTGGGTGGATGAATCAGCGGACAGCAGGGAGAGGGGGAGGGGGAGGGGGAGGGGGAGGGGGAAGGGGGGCTCACTGACACTTCTTGCGCACACCTGTAGTCGAGACAGTCACACTACTCCCCCTGCCCTGTTGCATCACCGGCGCTGTCACGATGGAGCACACCACCACTACTTCATACACTACTGTTAAGACGCCGGCGCCTTCTGCAGCGCATTCCAAGGCACCACTGACACAGACGCCCATGGCAGGGGTCCTTGCAGTGCCGACGATCCCCACAGCCGCAGCCGCAACCGCAGCAACATGCACCAACCATGGCAGACAAAACAACCACCTCTTGACTCGGCAGAGAGCTGCTCCAAGACCCCATCGTGACAGCTTCAACTTCAACTTTATGCCGCAGGAGACACCACCAGTCCCTCCACCATGGCCGTCTCTAAGCTCCACGCGGCCAAGAGTGCCCATGTCAACATGATGACCGACACCATCATCAACAACATGGACCCCCAGGGGCTGCGCACCGTCATGCGCTCTCTCCTCGCTGCCCATCCACATATCACTCCTACCCTCGAGGCCGAGACCAGGAGGTACAACAACGACACCGTCTTGCCTTGTATAAAAGCCCGGACTTCACAGCCGGATGGCGCCACAGATCGGAATCAAGCATCAAGTTCCAGCTCCTTGCAAGCCGACCTCCGCACTGTAAGATGCATGGTAGGTTGTGGCCAGGTTCTTGAGAGTCTTTCCTTGCTCGTCAGCCTCGTTGGCCAGGCCACAGACTTGGCCAAGGGACAGCAAGTTGCAGACGGCGGGGCGTCCCAGTTGGAGGGCTTTCTCGCTGCCACAGACGGCGATGTTGTGCAGACCATGACAGCCATTGAGAAGAGACTCTTCGACACTTCGGGAACAAGAAAGTTAAACGAAGATGAGCGTTCCGCCGTAGATCAGCTCTACCACGCTTTGTTGCAGTCTCTGGATCAGTGTAAGACCAGTAGCATAGAATATCCCTTCCAAAGAGCGCTGATAGCGACGGCGAGCCTACTTGGTGAGACCCAGCCTGTATTCGATGCCAATGGGTCCACTTTGGCACAAAACGGCTCAAGGACAGAGATCAAAGAGACATTCACGCTCAATGGTCGTACACTACCTCGCATCTTCTCGGGTCTGTGGCAGCTCTCGAGCCCAGCTTGGGGCTCGGCGCCAACCTCTAAAATCATTGCGCAATTCTCATCACACGTGGCAAGCGGGTTTACCGCTTTCGATATGGCGGACCACTACGGCGACGCGGAGATTCTGGTGGTGAGTGTCCTGATGACGTCTCTGAAGCTGAAAACGCAATCATGGCTCACAGCGTGTAGGGCAAATTCCTCTCATCGTATCCGTCAAGGAGTGAAATCTTCGCAGCTACCAAATACTGCATCTTCCACCCTATGACAGTCACGCGGGAAGCCGTGCAGGCAAACATATCGGAGAGGTGCCGACGGCTACAGGTCGACCGCATTGATCTTCTCCAGTTTCACTGGCAGTTTGTGAGTCCTACCTGCTTAACCGGTTGAACAATCAGGAACTGACCAACCTCTAGTACAATGACCCAGCATACCTCGAAGCCATCCGGTATATCGGAGAGGACAACCGTGTTGCTGCTTTGGGCCTGTGCAATTTCGATACAGAGCACATGGAGAAGGCTTTGCAGCAAGGTGTCGAGATCCACAGCAACCAGGTCCAGGTGAGCCTTGCAGCCACGATACATCTTGTCTCCTGACCATGACCAAGTTCTGTATGTTCTGACCACATTGCAGTTCTCCCTGATCGACTCCCGCCCAGTCGTGCGCATGGGCAAGGTCTGCGAAGCCAACGACGTCAAACTTCTGACATATGGCACTCTGGTACGTATCCGTCTTCTCGCCCTCCCAATATCTGCTAAAATCCTAACCGGTACTTCCAGTGCGGAGGCTTCCTCTCTGAAAAGTGGCTTGGCGCGTCGGAGCCCAGCCTATACGACGAGGCCGTGACACCCAGCCAACGGAAATACTATGGCGTGATCCGGGCATGGGGTGACTGGGCGCTCTTCCAAGAGCTGCTGTGCACGCTCAAATTCATTGCCACCAAACACTCCGTTGACATTGCCAATGTCGCTACGCGATGGGTGCTCGATTTCCCATACGTTGGAGCAGTAATAGTAGGTGCGCGGATGGGCATCAGTGAGCACACGAGCGAGAATCTGGCCAGTTTCGGGTGGTCGTTGGACAAGGAGGACCAGACTGCCATCGACGTGGTGCTGAGCAAGAGCAGAAGGATGGAGATGTTTGAGGCGATGGGTGATTGTGGTGGGGAGTACAGGTGATGTTAGTTCGATGTTCAATGTCAATCAGAAATCCTTGATCACCTTTTTTCTTTTTGGCCTTGATGACACCAAACGGGGTCATGTTTACTAGCAAAGTCACCACCAGTACAACGCTTGATTTGATGGACCATTTCATGTGCACGGAGTTCTATTGCAATTTCCCAGTCTTTGTAGATTATTTCCACTGCGCCCACACATACACACAAAACAAAAACGCCAATTTTCCGGTTCCCAAGAGCCTTGAAGAAATTGATATTCTCCTCCAGCCATTACTTCAACCTCCGATGCTCATGACCTCATTACTCGCCAAATCGCACCTGTTTCATCGCTGAGCACCAGTACCACCACCAGTAACATTCCTCTTCAAACTCTTCCCGCGCTCAAGCAATCCCAGATCCCACCACCCTTCAACAAGGCCAAACAGAGTCTGCCTGACACTCTTCTGCGGCTTCACAGCCAGGCCCTTCTCGACATCACCTTGGGCACCAGCAGCACCACCATTACCACCAAACCCACCAAGACCAAACCTCAACCTCGCGGACAGAGGCGTCCGGGGTGTCAGAGGCGTGACATCCTCATAGTACTCCTCCTCCTGCTTCTTCTCGATATTGTCATTACTCCGAGCATACAGACCAACGTGAGGGAGAGGCGGTGGCGGCACCGACTCCTGCTGCCGCTGCTGCTGCTGGGATCGGAACGAGGCATACCGCAGGATCTTGCTCAGCGGTATCCCCAGCGCGTCGCGGGGGCTCAGGCCGGTGATCCCGCTCCCACTGCTCTGCCCCGGTTCGCCGCGACGAGGAGAAGCGAGGCCAAAACCAGGCGTCACGGGGGTGAAACCGTCGTCCTCGCTGCTGCAAGGCGAGCAATCCTCAACTCCTCTTCCTCGCGCCGCCGCCACAGCCGCAGGTGAGTCACACGAACACGACGAGCACGACGACGGCGAGTCATCACGACCACGACCACCAACAGCAGCAGCGTGGGAGGACCCCGAAGTATCGATCCGCGCGGGCTGTCTGGACCCAGTGACGACGGGACGGGACTGCGTGGAGCCAAAGGCGATCGGGATGAACCCGGCCTCCGCGACCGCGGACCTCAGCGGGACGTTGTCATCGTCGTCGTCGCCGTCGACGCCGTTGCCTCCTGCTCTCGAGGCGGTGTAGTGGTGCGATGGCATGGAGCACGGGACAATGTGTAGCTTTGGCTGGGGCTTCGAGTTGGTCAGCGAGCGTCCGCCTCTGCCTCCCGATACCGCTGCTATCGCTGCTGCTACTGCTGGGGGTGCTTGGGAGAGCTCAGAGCAGTCCGATAGGGCCGGGGAGGAAGTCGCTGATGCGAACGGCGACGAGGGCTTCGAAGGAGAAGAAGAAGTAGCTGCGGTGGGAGCGGCAGGAGAAGCAGCAGGAGAAGCAGCTGGAGGAGGTGGTGGGTGGAGGATAGTCGGATACACATTGCCAGCATTGCTGCTGAGGCTAGAGTGGCTTGAGTGCACGACGATCGAGGGGAGCGGCAGCACCGGGTCGCGCGCAGGGTAGGGAACTTTTACCTCCCGGGCCAGCGAGGGGGCCACGACGGGAGAAGAAGCAAAAGCAACGTCGGCACCGCCGCGGCTGATGGGTGACCGCAGGATAGGGAACAGGCCGCGACTCCTCCTCGGACCGCCCGCGAAACCAGCCGCCGAGGGAGGAACGGCTCCAGAGCCAGAGCCAGATTCCGGCGGAGGGGGAGGGAAGTACGGCACCGCTTTCGTGGCCACGGCCGGCTGCCCGGGGAAAGGGGGGACACCACCACCACCACCAACACCAACACCTCTGCCATAATTCAGACCAGCAGGAGCCCTGGGAACATTGACGTTGGCAGCCTTGGCGGTGTTCGTAGTGGTGATGTTAGTAGTAGTGGTAGTGCCCGCGCGCCCCTAACCCTCAATATCCTTCCTGGGCGCGGCGCCGCCGGTAGAAGGGCCCTTGATCCTGCGCCACAGCCCGGCGGAGACGATGCTCGAGAAGGCAAACAGGACACACAGCGCGATGCTGAAGCCCCAGATCGCCTTGGCCTCGTAGCAGTGCGGCTGGTCCTGCGCGTAGTAGCCCAGAAGGTTGAGCTCGGGGAGAGTGGTCGAGGTCTCGACTTGGGTCGTGTAGCTCGCCGCCGCCGCCGCAGCAGCGCGGGCGTATGTCCCCGCGGCGTTGTTGGTCATGGGGACGCCGGTGATGGAGTATGTCACTGTGGAAACCGTCTGGGCGGCGACGGAGGAGGAGGCAGGGAGTATCTCGCAGCTCAGGCGGGATAAGGGGCCGGGCTTTCCAAAGACAGCAGCCACGACGATGGTGGCAATGAGCATCAGGAAGTCGACGGCACTGCCGATGAGGAGGGGGAGAAGGGAGTCGTAGTAGAGAATGTAAGAGATCATTACGTAGAGGACTGCGATGGAGGACTTGACGGTGGCAGAGTGGTGTTAGACTGGTTTGATCTTGGGGAGATATCCCTTTCTTTTTCTTTTCGCGGGTAGAGCAGGGGACAAAATGGAACAGCAAGAAAGGGGACAAAAGAGACTCACCACCGTGATAGTACCGATAAGCACATTTGGCACCTCCATCTCACTAACAACAATCTCATCGATGAAATGTCCGCACAGTCCAATGACCGTGACCAGGCTGACAAACTGCGCAACACGCATGGTAGTGTACGCTACGCCTAGGGCGCCGAGCTGGGGGGCCTGGAAGCGCATCCTGAGAGGCAGCGAGTTCTGGCTGTCGAGGTCGGTGACGAGGGACAGGCTGGGGCGTGAGGAGTGCGAGGTCCGCGTGGCGAGGCGCGCGGGAGGGTAAGGGATCTGCGCGGGGAGAGTTGTGGAAGAAATTTTGAAGGATTGGGGGAGCGGTCCTGGGGAAGGACTGCGAGCGAGAAGAGTTGAGTAGTTGGACTGAGTTGTCGTGGGTGAAGAGACTTGGAAAGTGAACGTTTCGTCAAGTTGAAATCTGAAAATAGAGAGAGAGAAGACGTCGTCGAGTTTGTGCGGGAAAAGTCGTGGAAAGTGTGGGAGACGTAGTTGATCCGTGTACGTGAAGTTTTGGAATAGTCGTCAAGACAAGAGATATGAAGTAGCGATAGGAGACGTCAAGCCTACAACCAGAGAGACCGAGATAGACAGATAGATAGAGAGAGACAGAGAGGTAGAGAGATGAGTAGACACTAGGAAACAAGGAAAAGACCTAGGAAAAGAGAAAAAGAGAAAACCACAAGGAAAAGATTGTGAGTCTGCTGTTTTAGTTGATCGTGAAGAACGAAAGATCAAGAGCCTATTCGGCAGAGGAGGCGGGATGGAACTTAAGTATCGTCCATCTTCCGCGATGTCGTGTGTGTGTCGATGTGTGCAGGGGTGGGACAAGACACACCTTGTGCCTTGTGTGCGTCAACAAGGCCCATTGTCCACTCGATCTGCGATGCCCAGACCTACCCTGGCCTGCCTCACCTCTCACCTGGAGCTCTAGGCCGCCTGTAGTGCCGCCCAGCAGGCCATCTGGCAGGCCGGTACCTGCATCCGCCTGCCTGCCCCGTGCACGGCAACTAGGCACATGCAGTACCGGTGAAATTGTCCGTTCAGTCGTCGTCAACAACGGGCCAGACAACCCAGGCCCGCGCCTCCACGCCAATCTATGCCGGCGGCTCTGCTGCTAAAAATGGCCCGCGCTCGCTGTCGAATGGCAGGACAGCCACCACCCATCAAAGCAGAGAAGGTGAGCAAGGGGGGGGGGATGCCTGCCGCTCGAACCTCAAGAGCCGCTGGGCCAGCCACTCACAGCCCGCCCTCACGCCCTGACTTTGCCTGTTCCTTGCAGCTCCTTCCCGCGGGTCCCACATTGAGACCCACAGCAACCCATGGCTGCCGCCTGCTTTTAAACATTTCTTTACGTCTTCCGCCCGTCGTCGTTGAAGAAAGTCGGGCGCATCCAGGCTCATTCATGCATGCCTCCATGTACACATGTACCCTCCCTGCAGCACTCCAACATTACGTCGTCCGGGCGCCCGTGTCAGTAGCCGCGCTGCTGGATCCTCGAGCGGCCGCTGTGATTCGACGGTTCCAAGGTGGAGATTAAGCCAGCCTCGCTTGTCGTGAGCCATCGACAGCCATATGCACCATTCGTGCCTTTTCAACGTGCGTTTCAGTGAAACAACTAATCAACATCCACGCGTCGCCTCGAGCTGGCCATGAGGCCAGGCCGTGTGGGAATATGCGATAATACGGCCCTGTCAGAGCAACCGCCGGAACCATCTTGGCTGTGAAATACGGCTCGTACTGTGCACATTCATCCTTGATCAACCACGTTGCACCTTCTCACAACAACAAGGTAAAAATCACATCAGATCCTGCCATGCACCTTGGCCGTAGTGCCGCTAACACGAATTCATCTGTCCCAAGCTCTGTCATCGTGCTGCATTGTCCTGGTCATAACAAGTCGGCTCTCACCGCTCATGGTTGTATTCGTTACCTAAACTCAAACAGGTAGAAATGGTGTTTCGCTTTTGTACATACATGATCCCAAATCCATCCTTTTTTCTTATTCGCCAATCACAACAAGTCACCAAACCCTCCAGAGCTGTTATTGTTGGCACCAGAAGCCTGGTTGCCTGCTGCCGGAGCGCCCCACAGAGACGCGCTCGTCTTCTCCTTGGCCAAGTCGCCCATCTTCGGGCCAGAGCCCGCAGCCGGCGTCTTCTTGGCACCACCAGAGGCGCCCCAGAGGTTGGCGAACGGATCCGCACCACCGGATACGGCCGGCTTCGCTGCCGGTGCCGCGGGCTTGTTCAGAGCCGACATGCCCGAAGCTGTTGACGCGGCCGACATGGCGGGCTTGTTACCACCCTGCTGCGGCTGTGCTGAGACAGACTGGAAGTAATTGGGTTGCGCGGCCTGGTACCCCATGGCAGGCTTCGCCGCGGAAGCAGCGGCCGGTGACGCCATGGGGTTGCTCATAGGTGCGCTGAACGCAGAGTAGTTGGCACCAGGGGTGCCGCCGCTCGGTGGAGGTGGTGAGATTGACAACATCAGGTCTGAGATGCTGGCCTGTTGCGGTGCGGAAACGGGCTTCGGGGCCACAAACTGTGCTGTTGTCGAGGCGGTCGAGGTCATCATGGGAGGCGCAATAGAACTGCCGCCAAAGTTGGCAGGCTGGCTGGTTGTCGGTGGGGCGGACTGGAAGTCGTCGAAGTCGTCGTCGTCAGCTGCCTCAGACAGGGCGCCAAAGGCAGACGAGGAGCCGTTCGAGGTCTGAGGGGCGGCTGCCGGTATCGAGCTCGAAGCTGGTACAGGATCGTCAAACGAGAAGAGGTCGACCTCGGGCTCCTTCTTTTTGGGCGGCTCCGTAGCCCCCACGGTCTTCTTCACACCAGCGCGCTCCGTCCTCTCAGGTCGCTTTGATCTCGCGGTCGAGCTTGCGGAAACATCGTCACCAGCGTCATACTCCTCGAAGCGGTCACCGCCGCCACCGCCACCACTGCTGCTGGCACCGTTGTCCCTCCAGTCGTCGGTCTGGCCACCAAAACCACCACCGTCGCCATATACACCTCCAGAGTAGCCGCCATAGCCAGCAGCACTGCTACCTCCACCATAGCCACCAGACTCGCTACCAAAACCACCATATCTGCCGCTGCTGCCGCTAGAGAAGCCGCCACCACCCTCCACACCCGTGTACTTGGCCTTGTTTGCCCTGGCCTTCTTGCGTTCAGCACGGATCTTGTCGACATCGCCGAGAAGCTCAGACAGCTCCTTTGCGCGATTGCGGACGTTGATGCCCTGGTCCTTGCCATTGGGGTCGATGTAATGGAACTGCCGCAACATCTTGAGGAGGGTGATGTGGCCACGGGCGTCGTCGATGACTCGTTCGGAACCGTGCTTGATGAGGAATTCGAGGAGCTGCAGAGCCTTGTAGATTTGTCTCCATTCTTCGGCGGACTTCTCAGTGAAGCGGCGGTAGATCATGGGCATGATCTCGTTGAGGGTTTGGCTGGTTAGGGCGGTGATGTGTTAGTGCCAGTGGGAAGAACGAGGTTGTGTCTGGTGCTTAGTAGCACGTACTAGTTGAAGGTGCCATTGGCGATCTCCTGCATTGTCGTCGAAGAAGCGCCCCATGGCTCGTTGTTGGTGGCCTCGCGCACCTAGCATATAAGATACCGGTCAGTCAAGGTGGGCAGTTGGCAGGCGCAACGAGATGACAAACCTTGGACTCCATCTCTGTGAAGTTCATGACAGCTACGACGGTTGCCCATGTCAGTCTCGGTCGAGGATAGACAGTCCACCGCCTTGGCTATGTAGTTGTCCGCTGGGCATACCATTTTGAACCTTGCGCACACCCGCCTTGAGGTCATACAGGGTCAGGTTCGAAACCTGGTCCTTCAGGCTGCTGAAGTCCATTGCGAAGGTGCTACCGCCCGGGGCTTGGTGTTGTATAGAGTGCTCGGCGTGGCAATTGACGGTCCAGCGGATTGGCGAGGTCTTAGAAGCAGGACGCTACGAGGACGTCGAAGTTGGAAGTGATGGTGGTGATGGTGGTGGTAGTTGGCGGGAAGGAGGTTGTGCTGGGCGCCGATTTAGCCACCTACTTCAAGCATGACCCTGGTCGGGTTGCGTGCAGCTCGTCCACCTCATGGCTGGGCTGGGCAGCGTCAGACCGCGCAGCCGCAAGAGCTGGGCTTGGGGGGTATCCAGTTGCTGCAGTAGCCCCTTCCCCCGTCACGTGATTTCACGCTGCTTCATGGCGTACTGATGGCTTCCTCATAACTTCCCCTTCAGACCATTTAATATACCCATCATCATGAATTTAGAGATGGCCCGTAGCTTAACAGCCGTTGCAATTCTTTTTTGATCGCTGTCTCTTGCTGGGCCATGGGGGTTGGCTGGTACCAGCGTTCTAAGCGCTGCACTGACTGCCACTAGCCGCATCTCGTCCTCGTTCCTACCCGTACTGCACAGCTAAGAACTCGAGTAGATGCGACAACCAGGTCAGTTGCCCAAATGATTAATGGCTAGATGTATTGTCAAATTGAAATCGACTTGGTTCTTCGCAGGTGACTTGGCAGCATGCGACATCCTCAGTCTCCTAGGACCTGTGTTGCCGATTGGGGTTTAGTGCACAGACCAGGCCCAGAATTTTTGAACGAGCGACATCGTCGACTTCATAGAGCTCTGTTGGCACCTCACCGCGAACAGCATCTTGCCTCTCATCACCACAACCTGTACACCATCTCCTGTATCACCACTTTCACCATCTGTACTATCACGACTTGATTTTCCTTCCCTCCGAGTAAGTTGTGACCCTCTTCTTGTGTCATCGGCTTCTCTGCAAACCCCGCCCCGCGGGATGAAAGGCATCCGCCACGACATGTCAGAACATGACCCGGCGTCCAATCCCCAAGAGCCTGCCTCCGTAGCGATTCCGAGCCGCGGCTACAGCAGCTACTGCAGCTACATCATGCCATCAAAGCCTGCTTCAGCACGCCACATTGGACGTCGAACAGACCTACCAAGAGCAATTCTCCCGCAAGCTATCTTGGCCAAGCCAGGCACGAGAACGCCCAGCGGCGTGGCGGCAAAACACCAGGAACATTTCTTCCATCAGCCGTCCTCGTCATAAGACTCGCTGATTAGCCGAGAGCTCCATCGGACTGCGGGCTAGGTACACTCTACCCGCAACAAGTCGGTCGTTGTCGGTGGTTGCTGCATGGCGACACTGGCGATTTCGGCAGTGTTGGCGGTATCGGTGGAGGGGACAAAACGAGCCAGAGCAACACCATCAGCGTGTCATGCCTCATGCCTCATGCCTCATGCGAACGGCTGCCGGGAGCCGCCACGCTGGTCCTAGCGTTGGGATGCAGCAAAGCAGAGCCTGTAGTTGCGGGACGGCATGCCATGCTTGTGACGATGAGGGGTTCCTGCCACAGCCGCAGCCCTGGGCAGCTTGCAGCAGTGACTTCATGGGCTGTACCGCGCTGCACCGCGCTGGACCCCACTGGCCCCTCACCACCAGACCCCACCTACACCCTCAAGCTCCCTGCCCCTTGAGCCCATATGGACCGCAGGCGCAACTCCTGTACGCATCTCGACTGACAACCCCGCACTAGGCCTCTTGACGGAAAAACATGGCTGCTCGATTCGCGCCCCGGTCTCTCTCGTCCTTTTCTTCCGCCTCGTCGCGGGCCCTTCTCTTCCCCAAGATCTCCTCCTCATCCTCCTGTTTCTCTCTCCGTCACTTTTCGGCTTCATCCGCAAACATGGGCAAGCAGGTTTACTTCGTAAGTCGGCCCCCCCTTCGCCAGACCCAGAAGCTCACGATAGCTTCACTACCACCCAAGCCCCCCTCCAAGACACCCGACCCCCACGCCCCTGCCACACCCGTCGCAACCCTCAATCATTCCCAATTAGGACTTTGACTAACGTGCAACAACACCAACAGGATTTGACGTAAGCACCATCAACACCACGGGAAGCTTGCCTACCATGCTAACCGATTCCACAGCTGGAAGGGTCCTGTCCTGGACGCCTCCGACAAGCCTACTAGCGATGTCAAGGGTAAGTCCTCGATGCTCTGGATGGTTGTTGGACAAAAAGTGATTCTTCGTCTATTACAGTCGATACAGCAAAAGTACTGACCATTCTCTTTGCATCCTACAGAGCAGTCCGGCCGCATCACCTTCAACCTCTTCGACGATGTTGTTCCCAAGACCACCAAGAACTTCCGCACTCTCTGCACCGGTGAGAAGGGCTTCGGCTACGCTGGCTCCTCCTTCCACCGCATCATCCCCGAGTTCATGCTCCAGGGTGGTGACTTCACCCGCGGCAACGGCACTGGTGGCAAATCCATTTACGGCGAGAAGTTTGCCGACGAGAACTTCAAGTTGACCCACAACAAGCCCGGTCTTCTCTCTATGGCCAACGCCGGACCTAACACGTCAGTACATTCCTGGTCGACCTCTCAAGCAAGATGAGAAGTCACTGTTATCCTTAGGCAATAATTCTAACCATCAATCCATCAACAGCAACGGCTCCCAGTTCTTCATCACTACCGTCGTTACCTCGTGGCTCGATGGCCGCCACGTCGTTTTCGGTGAGGTCGCCGATGCCGAGTCGATGAAGGTCGTCAAGGCCATTGAGGCTTGCGGCAGCGGCTCCGGCGCCTGCAAGTACGACCCCAAGCCCAAGATCGCTGCCTCTGGTGAGGTTTAAGCTCGAGGACAAGGATGAGCCGACGATCCGACATGCACCCCTTTCACCGGCGCAACGGCGCGATGGCAACCGCAACAAGCCTGTGGTAAAGCCGCGCCGCTCTGGGAAGAGAAAGTCGGTAAAGGAGGTCTGCGTGGCGATATCAGCGATCAAATCAAGATAGTATCATTGTGAATACAGCATGAAATACTGGTCTTGTGCTATCCTCAGATGCGCGTTTTGAACCGGCCCCTAGGAATTGGCTGTTTATTGGTGCCGTGCAGCAAAGTGACTATGCTACTCAAGTAGGTCCGCCCTAAGTAACATTCGGTGCAACATGTGATATATATTGTAGTTCACGACAAAGCGAGATGTCCCACCATGGAATCATAAAACGCCGTAGCTAGATGCAGAAAAGTCCCTTATTGTCCCTCCCCAGTCCTCTGGCCAGGTGCTTGTGCCGCGACAAAGGAGCAGCGCCGTCTACACAAGCACATCTCTCCTCACGCCAACCACTGATCAAAGTACTCACACCCCCCCGCCCAGACCGGACCACCTTCTTCACAGAGCTCGAAAACCGGACACCGCCCACAAGGCGCAGTAGTGAGCCCATTGACCGGCCTCTCCCAAAAATCAGGACTATCAAGCGGCACCCGTTCGGGGTTCTGCTTGGCCACCCTCACCGCGCGATACCCAACCCTGTCCCCGATGCGGATCTGCTCGATCCGCCCATCCCACATGAGCACGTCCAGCAGTTGCTGGATATCCTTTGGCTCTAGCGGCTGGCCTTTGGCGATGTTGTTCGCCTCGTCGCAGATCTCCTCGACTGTGATGTAGTCTATATAGCCCGCGGGCAAGGGCAGACGGACGGTCGAGCGCTTGGGTCTCTGCACTGCCGGCGCAATCATTGCCGGGGACACTCCGTTCGTCGTGGTGCTGGCGTCGGACGGCTCGTCCTTTGTCATCGCATCGGCGCCGCGTTTCCGGCTCCGCAGCGCCGCCTCGGAAGCGTGGCCGTTGATGTAGCCCTTCTTCGGCACGGCAGGGCTCGTGCTTCGCCGCCGGTCGCCCGCGCTCTTGCTGCTGCTCAGATAGCTCCCCTTTTGCCGCGCGAGCTCCATGATCAGACCCATCAGCGCTTCTATGAAGCCCTCGTCCAGCGTGGAGTCTGTGTAGAACGGCCCGCCTGTGGATTTCGCCGACTGCTTGAGGTTGTACTTGATCCAAATCTTTTTTGAGATGTTGGCGACGTCGGTGACTTGCCGGATCAGTCGCCGGGACTCGAGTTCCTTGAGGACTTTTTTTAGTGTGTTTTCTTGGATATTGAGCTTCTTCTTCATGTCTTGCTGCCAGGCGCCGTCTGCGCCGGCGTTGTCGATTAGTTCGTAGACTAGTGACTGCTCTTGGGAGGTGAGTAGTTTGTATCTGTTTAAAAGTAGCTATGTTAGTCTGCCGCCATAAGAAGAAGGGGGCAGCGCGCAAGTTCGGGGCGAGAGGACTCACTTCGCCGCCTCAGCCTCGGCGCGGAGCTTCCACGCCAGCCCGCTGTGCAGGTTCACTGGCACAAGGAGACGGTCGTTGGTCAGCGCCGTGATGACCTCCATGAGCTTCTTGATGTCCTTGGGAGGGACGACCTCGAGACCAAAGAGGTCTTCTTGGGTCATAGGCTTGTCATAGTCGGCGCCAAAGGCCTCCTCGCAGGCCGTGTAGAGCTGGGTTTTGAGGAGAGACAGCTCCTCGGAGCGTGATTGTGACGTCGTCGCCATGGTGGGCGGTGTTTTTTGTGTTGAGGCAGAAGTAGGAGGTTGGTTGAGACGTGGTAAGGGAGATTGAGGGTATCGTGAGCGCGTGCGCGGGTGTTGGTCGTGGATGTCCTAAGCTGCTGGCGCAAATGGCCGGGCGGCTGGCGTCAGTGCCGCGGCGTGCAGGATCGCCGTCAAAGCACTCAATCGGCAGAAGTCGTTATGGTCGTTTCGAGCGTGAGATGACGAGCGATTGACTGCGCCGAGAGCGGCCAGGGCGCATCACCTGGCGCCGGCTTTTTCGAGAGACGGAGGCTGCGATGGGGAGTTTGCTCGAATGGAGAGGAGAAGACGCATTGAAATTTTGGGATGGAGATCTGACTCCAGGTCTCTGTTAGCGTGATATGCCTGGCCGGGGTGACTCGCCGCGGCCTGCCCCGCATGACGGAGCTCTGTCTGGGCCTATCGATAAGCCCAAGGAAGGTTCAGGGTTGTCTTGAGGTTGAGCTGGTGAGTAGGCTGCTTGGAGCTCGATTCAAGAGGAACAGCTGAAATGTTTGATTTCCTCTGTAATTGCGTTCATATTCTCTGATCAGTCTGCTGATGGTCAAGCCGACGAGAGTCCCGGTTGAGTTGATGATGCGTCTTTCGCTGAGGGGTTCCCATCCAGGAGACATTGTAGTAGAAACAGTCAGTGTTGAAAATACGGAACAAATATCGTGTAAAGGAAAAGAAAAAAAAGAAAAAGACCACAAAAATCAGGGAAAATCTCGATGCAAATCAATGTTCAAAAGAGGGGTTCGAACAGATTCCTGGTTGTAGTTGGATTTCTAGGACGCAAGTAATGTAGCTTTGAGTGGTCTGCTTGAAGACCTAGCGTAGTCTTTGGGCAGTGCATGTAGGACTTCAGGACCCTGTCTCCATCCCCGCACCGCGAAGCTGCCTGCTGAGGCCCCCCAAGCCCCCCAGCAACCAGCCGTGTCGCATGGAAAGCTCGAGAACCTCCGCTGAAGGCCCGCCTCAAAATATTAGACGCCCGACCACCACCCGCGCACCCCTCCGCGCCAGCTTTAGACTAGCAAGGCAGCTCTTTACTCCAATACAACACACGCAGACAGAACATCACTGCAGCTCACGAGATACCCCCTTTTCTTCTTGTTCTTGTTTGGCAGTAAACCTTCCCACTGCTCATCTCTTTTTTGAATCTGCAACATCCACACAACTCAGCGACTCTTCACACGCACAAACACAAGCCCCACCATGTCGACCGCGGACGAGCTCAAGGCTCTCGGCAACAAGGCCATTGCTGAGAAGAACTTTGACGAGGCAGTGTATGTCTTTTCTTCTTCAGACCATCTGCATTCCTATATTGGGTCAATTTGAGCTAACTTGCTAACTGCTAAACAGCGACGCATTCTCCAAGGCAATCGAGCTCGACCCTACAAACCATATCCTCTACAGCAACCGTTCCGCAGCCTATGCCTCCAAGAAGGACTGGACAAATGCCCTCAAGGATGCCGAGAAGACCACAGAGATCAAGCCTGACTGGCCTAGGGGTTGGGGCCGCAAGGGCGCTGCCCTTCACGGCTCTGGAGATCTGCTTGGCGCTCATGACGCATACGAGGAGGGTCTCAAGCAAGACCCCAACAATGCTGGTCTCAAATCTTCCCTAGCCTCGGTGCAGAAAGCCATGGATCAGGAGGCGGGAGGCGGCATGGGCGACCTGTCAGGCGGCCTCGGCAAGATGTTCAGTGACCCCGGCCTTCTCCAGAAGCTCATGAACAACCCCAAGACGTCCGGCTACTTCTCCGACCCCTCCTTCATCGCCAAGGTGCAAGCCCTCCAGCAGAACCCTAACATGACCCAGGAGATGTTCAGCGACCCCCGCATGATCCAGGTTCTCGGTGTCGCCATGGGCGTTGACATGAGCATGGCGGATCCCGACAACATTCCCGCCGATGCCAGCAGGACGACTTTCAGCCGCGAGGCTGAGGAGGACGTCCCCATGCCAGACGCGCAGCCTAAGGCTTCTACATCAACCAAGGCACCCGAACCAGCACGGGAGCCAACTCCCGAGCCTGAGGACGAGGAAGCAGCCGCTAAGAGGGCAGCTAAGGAAGAGGCTGACAAGGAGAAGGCGCTTGGCACGGAGAACTATAAGAAGCGCAACTTTGACGAGGCCATCAACCACTACAGCAAAGCTTGGGAGCTTCACAAGGACATCACATACCTCAACAACCTTGGCGCTGCTCAGTTTGAGAAGGGCGACTATCAGGCGGCTATCGACGCCTGCACTAAGGCCGTCGAGGAGGGCCGCATGATCTACGCCGACTTCAAGATGATCGCCAAGTCGTACGCCCGCATCGGATCCGCTTATGAGAAGATGGGCGACCTGACCAACGCCATCGAGAACTACAAGAAGTCCCTAACTGAGCACCGCACACCCGATGTCGTCAACAAGCTGCGTGCTGCCGAGCGCAAGAAGATTGAAGACGCCAAGAACGCTTACATTGACCCTGCTAAGGCCGAGGAGGCCCGCGAGGAGGGCAACAAGAAGTTTAAGGAGCTCGACTTCCCCGGTGCCGTGGCGGCGTACTCGGAGATGATCAAGCGCGCGCCCGAGGATCCCCGCGGCTACAGCAACCGCGCGGCGGCGTTTGTCAAGCTCTTCGAGTTTCCCAGCGCTCTCGAGGACTGCAACCTTGCCATCAAGAAGGACCCTAAGTTCATCCGAGCGTACATCCGCAAGGCGCAGATTTACTTTGGCATGCGCGACTACTCCAAGTGCGTCGATGCGTGCAACGAGGCGAGTGAGGTCGACAACGCGCAGCACAACGGCGCGAACGCCCGCGAGATTGAGCAGCAGCAGCAGAAGGCCCTGCAGGCGATGTACGCGGCGCGCGAGAACGAATCGGAGGAGCAGACCCGCGAGCGTCTGCAGAAAGACCCAGAGGTGAGTGACAGTGAATTTGATGTCTTGTGCAGAGGCGAACCTGGCTAATATTAATGGTCACAGATCATGGGCATCATGCAAGATCCCGTCATGCAGTCTATTCTGCAACAGGCACAGTCCGACCCTGCCGCGCTGCAGGAGCACATGCGCAACCCGGCCGTCAAGTCTAACATTCAGAAGCTGATCGCCGCCGGTGTCATTCGTGTTGGCAGGTAATCTACTTGCGGGATGGGGTATGATTGTTCAGAATTGAGGAATAGGCAAAAGTTTCTGCACGAATTGGGCCACGAGGGGTTGTACAATTAATTGCGATGCACGAGATAGTAATGACCAACTTATGACATGACTAAGGATGGATCTTCTCACGTACACTGCAACTGCACGACCTTCATCTCGAGATTGGCGGTGATGATTCTAGAGCGGTTTCTGTTCACTTTGAAAGCAACATTCATTCATTATACCGATCCAACTCACGCCAGTAGGGAAGGATGTCCCAAGATATTCAAACATCCAGCTAGACTCCAGTCCCCCAGCAAGCCAACCAGTTCGCCACCATAATCCCCCTCGACAGCACCACAGTCCCTAACCCCCCAAACAGCCCTCAGCACCGCCAAGCTCTCCCTCACCCCTCCAAACACCCCAAGGTCCTTCATCTCCTTGTCCACTGCGTCCTCGAACACTTGTCTCTGCTCAGGGGTGATGGCCACGCAGCCCGCTACTGTGAAGGCCCAGAGTAACGTGCGCAGACAGCTCGCGCTGGGCAGGAGGCTGATCAGGGAGAGGATACTGGTGAGTTCGGTTTGGATCTCGGGGAGGGAGGGCTGCAGGCCGGAGACGGTGGAGGAGAGGTAGATTATCGTCGCGTGGGCGTGGATAGCGGTGTGTAGGCCTATTGCGGGGGACGTTGTTGTTGCTTTTGTTGTTCTTGATGTTGAAGAGGCAGAGGAAGAGGTGAATGATGGTGGCGCGATGGGGCCGGCAGCATGGTATGCGCCAGAGTAGTCTGATGGGTCGAAGATCCTGACCACCTTCTCCCCGTCGGCCTGATTTGAACCGCCGGCGATCTGCTCAAGGACGGGAGACAGGCGGGCAAGGCCGGTCCTAATATCCGCCTCGACATCCCCTGCGCGACGGACGAGCTCGACGACCGAGAGTGTTCCCTGGCTGCGCATCTGGGCTTTCCACACGGATAGCGCAGTGACCCGCGCCGTGGCGTGGAGGGCCCAGTTCTCGATGCCAATGTGCTCGGCGAGGTTTATCGACGGCTCGTCGTCGTCGTCATCGTTGTCTTCATGGTTGGGAAGAAGGAGAGCGGTATGATGCGGCTCGAGAAGGGGCACGCGGTCGAGCGTCGTTGCGGCCATGATGTCAATGTATATCAGCCGGGCTGTGTAGAAGTGCAAGGCTGACTCGGCGTTGCTCCGAGGAGGCTTGAAGTTGGGCGTTGAGGGGGTTGCGGCTGCCAAGGGCAGGTGAGATAGTTGTCGCGTGATTGTATGCCATGGATGTTGCTGCTGCTGCTGCTGCTGCTGCTGCTGCTGCTGCTGGGGGACGGGGACTTGGGAGAAATCCGAAGAGGAGTTGAAGTCCGGAGGAGATGCAGAAGAAGCCCCCTCATCATGACTCCTTTGCCGCCCAAGGATTTGAGTGAACAGCTCCAGGGCGGCGTTTAGATGCGGCAGCCAACTACTGCTCTCGCCCCTCCTGCCACTACCATCAGGAGTAGGTTTCCTTGCAATCGCCATTTCAAACTCCAGCAACTGCACGATGCTCTGCAGCCCCCGTATCGATTCCCGCAAGGTCGACTCCCCGGACAGCCGCGCCACTTCAGCCTGCAAAGTCTTGATAGCGAGCTCCTGGTGCTTCAGCAGATCCGCCCACGCCGCGCTCTGGCATGCAGTGTGCGTCTGGGGCTGCAGCGCTGGTCGATCGCGGGTGGTGTGGAACGCGACTGTCAGAAAGTACGCCGCGAGACTCAGCGCGGTGTGGAAGATGGTCCTGTCCTTGAAGAGCAGGTAGAGCTGCCAGCCCCTGCTGCCGGTGATGAGCGCAGGACGGTAGAAGGGGTAGAAGAAGGGGATTACGTGGTCAAGGTAGATCATGATGTTGTTCGTCTCGCGCTCGAGCTCGACGTCGTCGACTCCGTGAGCCGTGGACAGGAGGGTAGCCCTCACGGACCCGGGCATCTCGTCGAGCCATCGAGCTGGGGATTTTGCTGTGCTGCTGTCGTGCTGGCTCTCTGGGCTCGGGAGTTGGTGTGGTGTTGCTATGTTGAGGCTCCCATGGGATGTGGCTGCCTGTTGCGAGTTATGGCCCTGGTTTGCGGAGCCCCAGGGGCTTGAGTACCCTGGTGATGAAGAGATGATGACCCCATTAGTCGGAGCCTTACTCGTGTTGGATGAAGCTGAACCAACAACATCCTCATGCAGACCTCCTTCCGCTCTGTTTTCTTCGGGCTCGCTACCACCTTGGCTTGCCGCCCCTGGAGGGTCAAGGAATACCGCCCATTTCCTCTCCCTCCTCTCTCCCGCCCTAGCCTTG
This sequence comes from Microdochium paspali, assembly GCA_031142775.1. NCBI lineage: Eukaryota > Fungi > Ascomycota > Sordariomycetes > Xylariales > Microdochiaceae > Microdochium > Microdochium paspali. Next base: position 4,021,572 of record JAVBIV010000003.1, read on the forward strand.
ATCATGGCCTTGACCTCGGCAGCCTTTTCCTTCTCACGACGCCCACCATCCATCCAAGCCGGCTTGGCCTCGCCATAGTGGCACGTCACTTGGAGCGTGCTGCATGTCATGCACACGGGCCGTGTCTCATCGCACTTCTTGCGGCGGAGGCGGCATGTCCAGCACCCTCGCAGGCTGCGTAACCTGTGCTGTTGCTGCGTGGCTGTCGATGAGGGTGGCGGTGACATGGTGTTGTGGCTAAGTCTCCCCGGCCCCCCTGCGTGCTTGATGAGCAGATGAGACAAGACGTCCTTGGTGCTGACACAGCAGCAGATGGTTGGTTCACTTGGAACTTGCAGAGAACCAGGGGCTGGGTTTGTCAGCGAGGAACTACTGAAAAGTGGGACTCGAAGTTACTCAAAGAGGCAAGCGGGGCGGCGCTACTGTGCTATTTTGGGCGTTGTAAGTGAAGTCGACGGGCGAGCTTCTGATAATGCTGTGCGTCCGAAGCGTAGGACTGTGTCACTTGAATTGACCTAGCTCTAAATGAGATTTGATGGCCGAGTATCTATGGATGACCCCATCAAATGACAAGGAGGCTTCCTGGCGTAGGTGGTACGTAAACATTACACGGAACCAGAATTGAACGCGTTTAAAGTAGCTATGTGGCAAAAACTCGCGAGCACCACGCCAAAATGTTTTCATTGCGCCACGTCAAAGTAATCCGCATATACTCAGGATTATCCAAGTAGCAAGTTCTCAAGGCTGCACACCAAAATGTCCCAGCACTGCAAGACAAGCCAAGCTGTTGCGACGTAGGATTTGTCAAACTGTATGGTGCTGTCGAGAAGGAAGCGAGATATGCAGACGTTTACGTCGTACAGAGAGAAGTGGCTTCTGGGTCCCTAGATTTTCGAGGTCGTGTCAGAAGTCAGATATGCACGAATTCCTTGTGATAACAAGGAGAATATTGCGTTGGGAGGGTTTAAAACCTACGAGTGTCCTGCAATATCCAGGACGAGCCCGTGAGCCTCCTCAAATCAAAACCACGATCCTGGCATCATTCCTTCCGCGGGCCCAATGCCTCTCAGCGAGTCTGAGCGGCCCGATTTCTTTCGCTTCTTGTGTTTCTGCCTTTTCTGGGCCTTCCCACCGTACCGGTTTGGTGTCGGGGCTGGGAGCCACCCTCTATGACCTGGAACATGGGAGGTCGCTCGGGTCAGTATTGTTCCATCGCTCAGTATTGTAGATCAACATAGCCCATGCTGAGAGGGGAGGGCTCTTACTATTCCCACGCGCATTGCCATCGCCCTTGATCGGAGAGAACACAATAGAGAGTACGTGCCCAATTACAAAGCCTAACAGCGCGGAGCAGATCCAGTACGCGTTCACCCAGGTACCGCTGCAGACAGGATAGTCAGGTAATAGCCACTAGAATTTGGCTAAAATGACAGCTCAAACAAAGACAACGCGGATGCCTTACCACAGAATCAAGAATCCGGTGAGCGTATACTTTGCCAGGCCCAAGAGCACTCGGACGATCAACTCGAAGACCTTCTTGCCGCCAGAGGGATCCGGGTCGTCCTTCCGACTGGCCCTGGCGCGATTCTCGTACTTTGTGGCCGCGAGGGCCATCATCTCCACGCCGAATGCTATGAGACCTATCATGGCGCACGAGAGGGTGAACTGGGCCTCGTCCTTGATGTGCCAGTCTAGGATACAGACGTCTTTGTTGTAGGTCGTGATGCCGCTCTGTACGATCCAAATTGTGTCAAGGCTCGACTACAAGAAGCGTTTGAATTTTGGGCTCGAAAGAAAAAGGGGCGCTCTTTACCTGGACTCGACAGCCCTTCGCGGGTGGAATGGGCTCCGGCGAACCTGGTACGGTTTCCGGGACGACGGTACCGGCCCAGCCGCCGTCCCAACCGACGCTCCACTCAGCGCGCGTGCAGGTTGCAAGGACGGCCAATAGTGCTGCTATGGTTTGACGGCAGAAGCGAGCCATGGCTGTAGATGCTTTTGATAGAAATATGTGACGGGGTACGTGAAGATTTGTGCAATGCCTGAGGCATCCCGGGTCGAGAGCAACCCGAAAGATATACAAGGGCGCTTGCATTGCTACCAGATGACCCCGTCGTGCGGGATGCTTCTTCCATTGACGTTATCTCAGTGGTTCGGTAGGTTTGGTTGATCTTCGTGGATGGCGGGTCCTGGATCCATGGTACCAATCCCAGATAGAACTAGGATGGGCCAAGCAAATGTCTATACCAATCGAGCGATATCTACGTCTTTCTTGGACGCGAGCCTCGGAAGAGTGCCAGTACTGGTAATTGAGAGGACATGTAGTCTCAATTATAGGCTCTCATTTAGAACCCTGCTCGTCCAGTCCGGTAGTGTGGGCGCATTGAAGGAGGCAGAGATGAGCCGGCGAGCTCTGTGCAGTGGACCGAGAAAGTGTCTGGCATGGCGCTATGATATGGGCGCAATGAATCCTCTTGGTCTTGCGCCACAACTAAGAAAAAGGCATCTCAAATACACGTAGGTGTACTGAGTAAATATTTCTATACAAGATTATCTGAAGTGCTGTCCGGACTAGATCTCCACAAACTCCCTTTTCAACATCTCGTCCTCCTTAACCATCTCAAAGTACTTCAACACCCTATTCACCAACGCGTCCGCATCGAATTCAAAGTACTTGTACGCCGCGCCTCCAGGCAGCGAGTGTCCAAACCTCGAGACACACGCCGCGGCGTCGGCATATCTCTCCCACCCATTCGGCGCATACGGCTCAATGGCGATAGCAGGCATCCTGTCCCTTCGCAACACATCCCGCTGGTACCTGCGTTCCTGCTTGTTGAACAGCCTCTGGCACGGCATCGACACGACCCTCGCGTCGATTCCGTGCTTCTCCTTGAGAATGGCCGCGACGTCGACGGCATGGCACAGCTCCGCGCCGACGCCAATCAAGGTGACGCTCGCGGTCTCGTTCTCCTGCAACACGTACGCACCCTTGCCCACCAGCTCCCTGCGTGTGTTCTTCTGTAGGGGCAGCGCATGTCGGCTCGTCGAGATAATCGACGGCGTCTCCCGCGCCTCAATAGCAACCTCCCACGCACCAGCCGTCTCCTCGGCGTCCCCCGGCCGGAAGAAGAGCAAGTTGGGCATCGCGCGGAACAACGCGGCAATCTCAATGGGCTGGTGCGTCGGTCCGTCCTCGCCCATCCCGATCGAGTCGTGTGTCGCGGCATGGATGACCTGCAGCCGCTGGAGGGCGCCCATGCGCACCGCCGGCGCGGCGTAAAGGTAGAACATGAAGAACGAGGACGTCACGGGGAGGAAGGTGCCCGGGCTGAAAGCAGCGAGGCCGTTGGCTATGGACACCATGGCGTGCTCCCGGACGCCGTAGTGGACGTACCGCCCGCTGTAGGCGCCGTTGATCCCGCACTCGGTGCGCAGGGCAGGGTGCTGGAAGTCGATCTTGCCCGGCCAGTCCATGTACACCGACGGCGTGAGATCCGCGGTGCCGACGATTAAGGCGTCGACTTTCTCAGCGATGGGGTTCAGCATGAGGCCGTTGGCCGCGCGTGTCGATGTGGGCTTGTCTGGCAGTGATTTGGGGATCAGGTCTTTCCAGTCTGATGGGATTTCCCCCCTACGGCGGGCTGCGAAGCGTGCGGCGAGATCTGGGTGTGCCATTTCGTAGGCGGCGAGTAACTCATCGTATTCTTGCACCCATTTCTGCCCTCGTTCGGGCAGACCGCTGAAGAATTGGCGGGTTTCGTCGCCGATGACAAAATGCTCGTTGGGATCGAAATTTTCCTTCTTCTTCATGTTGGCGACGTCGTCGGCGCCGAACGCGGCACCGTGAGCGGGAGCGGTGCCGGCAACTTTGCTGCCCAGGCCGATGGTGGTCTTGATGTTGATGAAGGTCGGCTTGTCCTCGGACTGTCTGGCGGTTTCTAGGGCCTTGGCGATCCCTTCAATGTCGTAGTTGCCATCCTCGACTTGGATGACGTCCCAGCCGCACGCGCGCATCTTGTCATTGACATTTTCCGTGTTGGTGAGGTCAACAGACCCATCACAGGTGATCTGGTTGTTGTCATACATAATGGTGAGGTTGTTCAGTTTCCAGTGACCGGCGAGGGAGATGGCCTCGAGGGCGACTCCTTCTTGCAGGCAGGCGTCGCCGATCATGCACCAGGTATGGTTATCAACCACGTCAAAGCCAGGCTGGTTGAAAGTAGCAGCCAAGTTCTTGCTTGCCATTGCAAGGCCCACGGCGTTGGCAACACCTTGGCCCAGTGGCCCTGTCGTGACTTCGATGCCCTCGTGCTCGATCTCAGGGTGGCCGGGACAAAGGGCATCGGCCCGTTCGGAGTGGTAGGACATGAGCTGCTCCATTGTCATGTCACGATAGCCTGTGAGGTGGAGGAAGCAGTACTGGAAGAGGCAGGCGTGACCTGGGAGCATTGGTCATGAAGTCAGTGCTGCTTCGTTGCCAGGCTTCACTAGGTAGGGGGTCCTTACCATTCGACAGGACGAATCGATCACGGTTGAAGAAGGTTGGCGTGTGCGGCGCATACTTCATGACATACTTCCATAGGGCTATACCAATAGCAGCCATGCCAATGGCGCCACTGCAGATATTGTCAGTCTCATACCGCGTCTGTGAGACTCTGGGAACTGGCATCATATCATAACTTACCCTGGGTGTCCACCCTTGAACTGCTGGCATAGGTCGGCAACCAGAAGCCGGAAGGTCTTGAGCACCATGGGATGCACCGCCTTGTCATCTCCTAGAGAGATCTGGACATCGCGAGGCTCGGCTGTCTTGATCGAGGACTTGGAGGCGAATACAGAAGGCGCAAAGCCCTCGTGAGGGCCTTCCTGCTTGCTGATTGAACTGAGCACGCCAGGAGCCATGTTGGCAGCGGCGTGAAAGGAACAGGTTTAGAGATACCAATTTTACGGCAAGATCGTGTATGGCGCAAGATAAGTCGTTGATCGTAAGTCGATGATATGAACTCAAGACATTCGAGGATTGTTTGGCCGTGCGTGCAAATGGAATGCAGTGCCGACGGAGCAAGGTTGCAACCACTGCAAGAACATCGGAGCCTTATATTGAGATGATCGTGACCGGCGCCCCCGACTCCAAGCCGACGGCATCGGGCCCCGTCCCCAATTTTCTCTCGGGTTACCCTATTTGGACATTCCTGTCGGCGCCAGGGGCAAGACCTTGGGGTCAGTGACGAGGGTTCCCCGCACGACACACTCGAACTCGAACTGGGCGAGCAGAGAGATTGCCATAGCTGGGTTGGTACGATATCCTCAGGTTCCATGTCTGATCAGCAGCTCTGCTTCAACAGCACACGCCCACATTCTTAGCTCTACAGCCACCTACTCACATCAGCCATAACGTTTTGGTTCCATCTACACCATGACAATCGTCGAAACCACCAACAGCACTTCTGCCGGCAGCCTCAAGCCATCACACCCGAATCCGTCGCTACAGGTCACCGCCGACCATAGACTCAAGCTCGTCGATGCCCCAATCCACCAGCCCGGCCCGGGTGAGGTCTTGCTGCACATCAAGACCACGGGCATTTGCGGGTGAGGCCCTCCCCTTGCTGTAACAACAAGCACTCACTTAGACATTGCTGACGATTCCTCGTGGACTTGCGTAGCTCCGATATACACTTCTGGAAGTCAGGCCGGATAGGCTCCCTCGTGGTCGAGGGCGACTGCATCCTCGGCCATGAAGCAGCCGGCCTGGTCCTCAAAATCGGCGAGGGCGTCGACAACCTCCAGGTCGGTTCGTATCTCTACCTGCCGTCATCACACTCCACCACTACCGCCACCATCACCAGCTGACTCAACCCCCTCACCCGTCCTCAACCACACAGGTGACCGAGTAGCAATAGAGCCCGGCATGCCCTGCGAGACCTGCTGGCTCTGTCGCTCCGGCCGGTACAACCTCTGCCAAGACGTCGCCTTCTCCGGCGTGTACCCCCACCACGGCACCCTCCAGCGGTTCAAGACACACAAGGCCAAGTGGCTATACAAGCTCCCCGACGACATCTCGTGGTCCGAAGCGGCCCTCCTCGAGCCCCTCAGCGTGGTCCTCCACGGTGTCCAGACCTGCGGTCTTGGCCTCGGCCGTCCCGCACTGGTATGTGGCGCGGGACCGATCGGGCTGATAGCCCTCGCTGCGGCTCGCGCCTCGGGGGCGCACCCCATCGTCGTCACAGATCTGGAGCCCAGGAGACTGGCCTTCGCAAGGGAGTTTGTGCCGAGCTGCCAGACGTACCAGGTCGACGCGGAGCTTGACGCCGAGGGCAACGCCAAGGAGATCAGGAAGTTGTTCGAGGCCGAGGGATGCGAGTACAACGCACCCCCAAGTGTACTCGAGTGTACCGGTGTCGAGAGCTCTGTTGTCACCGCGGCATACGCGGTGCGCAGGGGCGGTGTGGTCTGTGTGATTGGCGTGGGCAAGTCGACTATGAACAATTTGCCGTTTATGCATATTTCGCTGGCCGAGGTGAGTGGTGCCCTCAATCTTGACGGCAGCTTTGTCGCGCGAGCACGTGAACGTGTTGCGCTTGAGAGTAATAGCTGACACGGGAGTTATCCTTTTGCAAAAAGATCGACCTCCGCTTCATCAACAGATACCGCGACACGTGGCCTGCAGGCATCCGGTGCCTGAGCGGCAAGATTCTCGACCTGAGGCAGCTTGTGACACACACGATGCCGCTCGAGAAGGCCATGGACGCGATGGAGATTTGCTCCGACACGAGGAACGGCAGTATCAAGATCCAGATTGTGGATGATGTAGACGCCACGGTGTAATGGTAACAGGAGTCAGGGCAGGACAAGACAAGGACCTCGAGCTCTCCGCTATGCGTATCACTGCTCGAAGCGTAAATGTACTTGTGCAGAGCAACGTGATGATCGTTGTTCCACAACCCTTACTAGCATGTGAAAACATCCCCAGTCGAAACACGGGAGAATCTCCTTCTGAACGACACTCACTCCTCCATACTCTAACAAAATCGCGGAACAAATCCTTCCCCCTCCCCCCTTTTCCCCACGCCAGCACATCAGGCGCTCACATGCAATCCTGCAAACTGCCGCTCAAATCCAGCAAAACCTTGTCCCCGTCTCCGCAGCAGCCAGCGCCTTCCGCTCCGACGTACGAAAACGCCCAACTCTCCTGGCCGTCTCTGGGCTCGTCTCAAAGTAAGGGTAAGGCATTCGGGGCTCCCCAATCAGGCAAGAACACCCCTGCTCCATATTACACAATTTCAACTGGGCTCCAGGCAAGTCAGTGCAGGGATCTCTCTCTCTCTCTCTCTCTCTCTTACACACACACACAACACATACACAAACACCTGCTGCAAATCCAGGGACTTCCATCGTCTGAACTTTGTTTTTTCGTGATACTCTGCATACAAGAGCAACAGGCGGCAGAAGAAAAAAACAAAAAAAAAAGGGGGTAAAGCGGGACATCTGCTCCACTGCAGATCTCCCGCCATGTGCGTGCTTGCGTGTGTGTGTGCGTGTGTATGTGTGTGTACGTGCCGTCCCCAGATGGCTGCCCGACGACCAACGAGTCACCAGCGGTGTTGATTACTAGGGCGGTGACAGAAGGGCCCCCCGAGTGTGCTTACATAAGCCCCCCCCCTCCGGGTGGGCTTTTGCTCGTCTTTGTTGTTCGGAAGCGGTACATATCAGGTATCCCGGGGGTGATGAAGACTTCAACTTATTTATGCTCGCTATATCTGACAGAGGGCCTTGCAGTGTTTCGAGTATTTGTGTGTGCCCTTTCGTGACGCGTCGAATCGGGCAGCAACGGTCTCGAGTATAGGCACACCCACCGTTTTCCAGGCCGGCGGTCCCACGCGTGCATAACAAGTATAGCATTCTTGAGGTCTGTGACGGTACATCTAGTGACCGCGTCGCCCCCCAGGGGGGGGAGGCCGGTTTTCAAGGTTGCATTTGTGCGACCGTCTGTTGAAAGAGGAACCGCTGCACTCTCGGCTTGTGGTTCTAACAGCGACTGCATATGCAAGCACCAGAACGTGCTCATGCTGGTTTTACTGGTTAACAAATGTCAAAACGAAAGGACGAGGAAAAAAAAAAAAAAAAAAAAAAAAAAAAGGCCCTCGGACGATCACCACCGTTCCGGGGCCCGGTAACAGCGACCCATCATCTCGTACGGGTGGTAACACGGCAACCAAAGTCCGTGCCCCGCCCCGGAAAAACCCAGACCCACACCGGCCGCCCCTCCGCCCCGTAAAACACCCCCGGAATCCGGAGGCCTTGGCCCGCGCAAAACACCCCTGCACCCACCCTCGGATCCGAGCGCCGGAGCTCCTACTGTACTACCTCGGCTGCAGGGTCCTCTTCTAACCCGTCTTCCCGCTCCCTCTGCTCTAGAGCTAGTCGTCACTGCTTCTGCGTAATGTTGCGGTCACATGATCTGCCCGTGTCATCAGTGGCGCCTGGAAACACCGATGTTACCAATGGAGGGGGGGGGCAGTTTCCCGTTTGGCACCCGACGACTGCCTGGCTGGCTTGCTGGCGGCGGCGGCAGCTATAGACACTCTCTTCTGGAGCGAGAATGCAGGGTCCTGTCGTTCACACTCAAGGATGATAATATGTGCATACGCTCGCACTCATGCAAGCGTTCTTGTGACTATATCGAGTCTACAGCACAGACCCTGCACGTCAGGTAGATCATCACCAGCCAATGCCTTCTGTGCGTCAGTATGTCGCTTTTAGACCCTTTACGCATTGACTGGCGGCTGTGATCATATCAGACTCGCGGAACCTAGAGCCCGGCGTTGGGGGAGGGGGAGGATGGGATACATGGACTTTGTCAGACAGAGGACGAATCATGCTTAACCATGACTGAGTGGCTTTGTTTTTGTTTCGGAAATGTCGATATCTACACGACGCTCTGCCCCCCCTCCTAAGCATTCTCGCTTGCCACTAACGATTCACGGCAGCTATGTGTTGTAGCTGACCGCAAGTGTGTCCGCCCGAGATCTCAAAACAGTCCAGCATTCCAGCTGGAGCGATGCGCCCGGATCTTTTATGCTGCGCACGCCTTTTCCCATACAATGACAATGCGTGGGGGCGTCTTTTCAGCAGCAATGGGATATCGTGGCAGACTCTTGTAAAAGCAGAAACAGCAGGTTGACTCCAAAACGCCTTTTCCCCACCTGAAACAATTGATCCCGTAACTCCAGAGCCTAAATCATCGTGGAAATCGTTCCTCAAGTCTTTCGCTAGCGTAAAGTCAAATTTCGTGCGGAAAGTCGTCGTAATATTCCTGGAGACTCAATCACCAGGGTTGTCGGGCGCCGCTCCGGTATGCGACAGAAATGGGTAAGGTTTGAAGGCCGGAAGTGCAAAAATGTTGGATGCATATTCTGGTGGCTGCCCAGATGTTTGCGTTGGCCAAAGGGGTTCAAGAATATTTTGGTGGTATGATGATGCGCAGGGGTGTTGGCTGAACCGTGGTCTACGGCCCATCGACATCGCAGCGTCTAGTGTGCGTGGTGTTTATGCGACGCAGAACATGACGAAACCTGGTGTGTGGTTGTCGAGCAGGTGAAGAAAAATCTGGCCTGGGGATGGCAGTACCAGCAGCTTCCGGTGCTGAACTCGGTCCCACAGTTTCCGCAGCGAGAGCCCATTGTGTAGTGTAGTTTGTGTGTAGCTTTTGTAGCCCTTTGTAGCTTTTGTAGCAGGCGTGCCTCGAGCTTTCGAGGATGAAGTGAAGTGATGGTATGCTGATGTGCAGTGCCAAAGTTAGTCATGATGATTCCCGTCATGGTTTCCCCAGCGCATGGCGACGGCCGTGGCCAGAACGAGGTGGTGCAGCCAAAGTGGCGATGGCATGGGTGGACACTTAGACGGGTGTACTCACGTTGTAGAGCTTCCAGGAGGCTTTGTGAAGTTGGGTTGGTGGCTGAAGAAAAATCCGATAGGGAAAGACAAAGATCGATGTCGAGATGAGAGGGACAGTCGAAGAAATCGAAGAACAGGGCAGGCTGCATGGCGGCGGGCAGTTGAGGGCAGAGGGCGGTGGAATAATAAAGAGCAGCTCGAGGCGGAGGAGGAGCTTTGGAGGAGCGCCGGCGGAAAGCAGAGGAGGCTCGGATTGGCCTGACAGAGGTGGCCCTGCGGTGGTCAAGGGGTTGTGGTGCTGGCCGTGGTGGTCCTGGTGGGTGGAGCTGGCGGGCGTGCGATAGTCTGAGGATAGTCGCTGCGCTGCAGCTGCAGGTCGAGGGGGGGTAGTGGAGTGGAGTGGGGTGGGGTGGGGTGGAGTGGATGTTTCCTGCTCATGTGGTGCAGCAGGATGGGATTGTGCATCCCTGCTCGCCTGACCGGCCCTGCTGGCATGGCAGGCATGGGAGGCATGCCCTGAAGCCGGTGGAAGGGCTGTCCCTAGCGAGCGGGCTGTAGGATGTCATTTACTCCGTACTCGGGACAGCAACGAAATGAGATGCTAGACTGGGCTGGATTTGAGTTGCAAGGTTGGCGAAGGCGCGCGTGCGCCCAGATGGTCTACAGGCGACGGCGGCGGCGGCGTGTGGCGCTGAGCCCTAGGCGGACGAATGCCTCGTTTGGCTCTAGCAGGCTCAGCTGGCGGCAGTGTGGTGGCAGTAGTGAGGGCGATGCCATGTGGCCTGAGGGCGCCGGGCAGACGGGCGCGAGGGTGAATCTCCGCGAAATCTGGGGGTGCTGGGGTGAGAGGTCGAGGTCGCCGTCTCCCCGCCGGAGCCGATTCCCAGCACCCAAAGACTGATGATGGGATAATAGAGCTAGGATGTACAGGTGTTAACTAAGGTACGCTATGTAGGATGAATGCAAGCTGGAGTACTGAGAGACGGTGAGCCTGGCCTGATTGTTGACTCAAACCCCCGCCCAATGGCAGCTGCCAGCTGCCAGCTACCAGTTGCCAGCTGTGGGGTTCTCTATATGGTCGCACCTGCCCTCCTCCCGTGGGAAGCCTGGACATATAGGGCATAGGACACAGGGCACAGGGCATCGCAGCAACACTGCACTGCTCCTTCCTTGCCAGAATCTGGCAGGATAGGGCATCAACATCGCAGATCCATCTTTCCCATCAAAACTACGACCACCACGATTCCAGATCGCTCTTGACGCCGCCTCACCCTCGTCATCGCTCCTGTCCGACGACACAGCCTAGACTATCTAGTCAGCAACATCCCATTCCATCCCACTGGCCGGTCGCACTCCCCCTTCAAGGAGGTATCGGTACGACGAGTGGGCCATCGGTGCCCTCCGCCAGGCCAGCCAGCCTCTGCCCGTCTCTGCTTCCGTGCCCTGCACGCCGTTCCAGCTGTCCGGAGTCCGCGAGTCTACAGTCCTCGGGTGCCTATTCTGCCTGATCTCGGCCTAGCTCAGTGCTCTCATTCGCCATTTCTCGAGTCAACTCACCTTGCAAGTCCTGCAGCCCATGACCATGTTCGCACCGAGCCACAGCCTGCAGTGTGCAGTGTGCACAACGGCCCAAGACGTTCTGGAACAACGAGAAGCCAAGCTGCAGACCAGCCGATCCATGTCTCGGTCAACCTAGGCCGACAAGTCACAAATCCAACTTGGTATGCGCACCAGATGGCAGAGACCGAATGTGGCCCCCCAGCGAAGACCCGTGCGCGCCTGCGCTGCGCTGCGCTAGGTATCGTGGCATCACAGCAACGCTCCACCGCAAAGTTCTTCACTCCCATGCCACCCGTCGACAGCCCTGTGCGCTCGACCGTGCCAAGGCCCAGCGACCAACCTCCGAGCTCCCATCAGACGGCATGTTTCCTTGACTACCTGCCTGTCCAACACTCATCGAGGCATCCGGCCAACAACGAGACCGTGCTCACAGTCTTGACGGCATAACATGGACGCCCAAGGACAACTGTTAGACACAACAGCGTCAGATCATGGATCTTCCGATCATGGCTGCCACGTGAGGTGCTGGTTCCCGCAGCCGCTAGCCTCATCATGCTTTGCGGCCTAGATGCGGGTTGCCCGGTTCAGCTCGAGTCCCTCTCAGGCCTCCTCGGGTGGCTGCCAATCACAACCTGTTGGCGGAGTACCTGAGGAGCTACTGCTTCGCCAAAGCTTGATATCTCAGCTGTCCGGTGTTACTGCCTCCAACATCGGTCACGTCTTCCCGTAGCGTGCGTGCGTGCCTACACAAGACGACTCGCAATTACTCTCGCCGCTGCGTCCCATTCCGGCGGACCGGCCATCACCGCCAACCTTAAGCATCCCTGACTATTGGTCTTACTGTGGGCCACGGCCAGCGGCACCCTTCCCCCCGAGCCATAGCTGCCTCAACCCTAGGAGACCACTTTTCGAGATGCAGTTTCGATGGGTCCAGGTACGGAGACGTCGGCTGTTTACCCCACCACTTGACAACTTGACAAGTGGATGTGCCCGCTTGAGGAATGATGATGATGATGATGATGATGATGATGATGATGATGATGATGATGATGTCTGTGTGCACAGATTAAGTCATTGACACGATGGCTGAATGCCATCCGTGCTTGAAACTGGCATTACTGGTGGGCCTCCCCCGCCAGAACAGACTTCAAGGCTCACGACATCGTCGCAAATCTTTAATCCGCCGTCCTGGCTCCGCCGGCTGCAGCCATCGGATCAGGGTCATGCGCGTCCAGGGGGTACGTTAGGCCATTCACGATGGCAGAAGGTAAAGAAGGCAAGGCGACCCGAAACGCTCTGGCGCCACACCGCCAGCATAGGGAGCCGGTCGCAACGCCACGGCTGCTGACTGCGACGCTGTGAGGCGGCCCACGATGCGCCAACACGCCTCTGGGGCAGCTGCTGGCATGAAGTGGCTCGCTCATGCATATGCAGGACCTGCGGGCCCGATCTGCACCTGCCAGACCACCCTCGTGCATCGAAAAGTTGAGCGACAATCTTGCCGCCCGCTTCCGAGAACCCCTCGCCCCTCTCTGCCAGCAAGGTCCTCGATTACCTGTGCGAGCGGCATCTGTGCTGGCTCTTGCACCTGGTCGGAATCTGCCTTTGCTGATAGGCGTTGTCTCGCCAGGGTAGGCGTTAATACCAGCCCGCCATTTCCAACGACGAAGTGCCACGAATGGAACTGTGACAACTCACGCCCCCTTGCATAGAAGCATCCTCGAAGCCCCTTGCTGCGCTGGGAAGCTTAGATAAGACAACATGGACGTGCTACGTTAGTGAGCATGATTCATCACTGCTCCAGAGAATGTCATCAGGGCTGCACGAAACGGGCGTCCCAGACCGTGCGGTCTGTGGTGCAATCATTGCAGTAGTGATCTTTTCTGTCTGGCCCAGCACAAACTGTGCATGCAGGACAGACCTGACCGACGGCGGAGCGCTCACCTGGTTTGGTTTGGGAACCTAGGGTCCGATGCCAAGGCCTGCCATCGTCCGAAGCAGCAGACACGAGGCCGATCCCTCGACGTTACGGCAGCACGCCCGGCGGGGGCTGCGCTGATCCACAAGTCGATCATCAATTGCCATGCAGGTCGAGAATACCATGCTGGGATCTGCGGAGCATCTGCCGCGGTTTTCTTACGACCGCCGTTGTGCGAGAAGCACAGTTGCAACGTTCGTTGACTAACCTACCTACTGTGGCGCCACGCCCCGCTACAGTAACAACGTCCGTTCGTGGCTGAGACGAGCTCTCAGACACGACGCCATACATTCCAGAGCACAAGACACTGACTGACACGAGGCCCAGTCTGAATCAGCGGCTATTTGTTCCTGTCGGTCACACAATGGTGCCATGCGCACTTGTCAGCGGATCAAATAGGCTACCCTTAGCCTGGATTAGCCCTCAAAGTTGAGCTTCTCGCTAGCTTCCCAGCAAGCCTTCATGGTGGTCGTTTGATGCTGTTTGCTAGCTTGATGCAACAGATGGGTAGAGTCGAGTACTGAATCGCGATGCTCCTGGAATAATCATCACATGGAGAGTTGATCGGTTTCGAGGCACTAAGATCAGCTGGGCCTACGCAGGCTTGTCTGCACTTTTAGCCCGGACGCCTGGCAAGTCCGCACTCGACTGTGAACCGATGAGTGGCGACTCGACGAGAAACGAGCCCTCATTCCTTGACCCGCCGGGTGAGCCTATTAGACAGTTTTTTTGATGCATGTAACAAGTTCCATGGCTAGGCTGTATGCCACCTAACATACGACTTTGATGTGCTTGGGAGTGAGTGGCCGAATCTATGAGCCATCCTGATAGGGTGACAAGGCAGGGACGAAGTCCATGCAAGTCCTTTCCCATGCTGGTTTCAGCATGCATTGTTAAACTCTGCCGATTGGTCGGTACGATAGTCGTTGGGGAAGCAGCAGTGGACATGGCCGAAGCTCGTACTAAACTGCACTTACCTCCCCCGGCGCGGAAGAATAGAAGTATGACTTCCCCCCCCTTTTTTTTCTTTTTTTTTCTCTTTCTTTTTCTCTTGGCTTTGCTTTCCAAAACACAAAGGGACTGTAAGGCACTGGATCTAACCCTACAGCACAGCACTCATGACACTCCTCTGCTCAAGCTCTCCTCCCCCATTAGCATGACTCCCCTTGATCTTTCTGACCTCCCAAACCCACACCACCGGTTTCACCTCACCAAGCCGAGTCGTGAGAAACATTGCATATTACAGCAGCAGCAACATGATGTCTTTGCTCAATGACCTCCTACGTGAATAAGACCAGCATTATGGAAGACACCACTTCATATACTAGCGCGGCCATCACGCATGTTATTGAAAAAAGCAAAAAGATCAACTCTGGTTCAGACCGAGCGCTCCCGGTGAACTGACAAGTCCTGCTACTGCTCGCGTTGCCGTCGGAGAAAATGGAGATTCGGAAGGGGGGGGAGGGGGGGGGGGCAACCGGTGGCCGAAGTTGGAGGTTCAGCTCCGAAGCTCAATCCTTATACTTGCAAAGCACTGCCATCCTTACACGTGGCCCAATTGGGTTGGGGGGGTGCATGAAAGGGGCACGTGAGCTTGTACGACTTCAATGGCCAGTGCGGTCTATAGCCATGGAAGACTGGGGCCGACTTAGTATTGGTGCCTCGGAGAGGGTTCAGTACTATGCCGGGGGGATAGGAGCAGGGGTGATTTATCTATGGAGGAATTTTGGGAACACGACGGAGATTGTTCAGGATGTCCGGAGTTATGGTGGCGTGCATGATATAGGGATATGGGGATTTCACGTGGTTGGGAAGGTTCAAAAGACAGACCTTTTCGTCTTGGCTTGGGAGGCTGGACTAAGTTGCCTAGATGCGGAGGCTGTGTAACAGGGAGATACTTCATCGTATATGGTCGGTATTGTTCAGCATTGGACCGAGGGGGAAATAATGATGCACACGACACGGCATTAAGCGGAACAGTGTTAGTGGATGACGCTCGCAGGTGCGTCTTTATTTATTTTCTATTTTTTTTTTGTTTTCTCTGGAGATATTTCTGGTTGTTTTGTGCTTGTATGACTTGCATTCATCGTACTCCTCGCTCATCTGGCACAGCCAGACTAACAAAATGTCTCGATGATTGCACATAAAAACCAATTCGAATCGTCGTAATACATAAGCAATCCTAGTGTACGAAGAGGAAGATCGTTGCTTCTGCTCATTTTATATATCCAGAGCTAGTGATCTCGGCGAGCACTTGGGGTGGACTCGCCGTTCTGGGTGATATACCCAATTTCCTTTGATTTGTCGTTGTTGCGCATGATTGTAAATGCAGATGCTCGCACCTGTGTAATGTTCGCAGTTACGAGAGATGGTCAAACAAGCTATGATTCGATCATACTCTCGAGGTCACCGCGGATACTCGTAGGAGTACTGGAAGTCCATGGCTATATACGGTAGCATGGAAGCAACAGCACTTATATCATTGGTGGCAGACGTGTCTGCTTGGCCCAATAGGGAGTTGGGGCTCCAATGGCCAATGCTATTGGATTGGCCGAAGGTCGGAAAAAACGTATGCTCTGGACCGTCATCAGGCAAACCCTGCGCAGGATGCTGAGAGAAAAGCATCCCACGGTCCAGCAGCTGTTGTGGCTGTCCTGGTGTTATCCAGGGCTGCTCCGTAACGTAATGATGAGCTTGGTTGTTGTGGTCACCGCGTGTCATTGTCGCTGCATCGTCGGTGTATGTCGAATCAGCCAGAGGAGCGTCCGTAGGGCCCTTTTGGCTTGATTCCCTTGGGCGCCTGGTGTTCCCCGGACGACGACCCGGCGTGCCTTTATGGCTTTTTTGATAGTGCTTTTCCAAAGCCCTAAATTCTACGAACTGCTCCTTACAAGGACACTCGAGAAATCCGGGGAGGCCACGACACTGTTGGTGCTTGTTCAAATGTGTCTTGAAGCTGTCCCACCTCCAGAAAGCTTGCAGACATCGACATGCATAATGAGGCAAGTCCTCATTCTGAGACGCCAGTTCGCGACAAGCTCCTCTCCTGTGGCGTTTGCGGTCTTTGGGACGGGAAAAGTCTTTGTCGCAACCTGGTTCGTGATCTGTGCTGCAAGGGAATCTTCGAGCAGTCTGGACGTGACTAGGAGGGCTGTGGAGCAGCCGGAGTCAGCAGACTAGACGAGATTGCAACATCTGTGGCCCTCAAAGCCAAAGCTGATAGGACAGCGATGCGGTAGAGATCTGTATGGAAATGACTTACCTTGCTTGCTTGGGTCCTTGCTGTGGAGGACTGCCATTGTGGATGACTGCTTGTGTGCTGCGATCACATGGACTGGCTTGTGCGATTTCAAAAGGCGGCAGCTGACTGAGGGGCGACACTCCTTGAGCTGCTCGTGCCGCGACAGGCGGAGGCGAGAAGAGTGATGGTCCGTTGAATGTATAATCCTGCGTCGAGACGAGGCTCCAAGAACCTGGGATAGCCTCATAGGAGAGACCTAACGAATGATCCGGCCAGGCTGAGTCGAGCTCATTGGCATCCAGCAGGACTGATGCTGGATCTCGGTGGTCCGGTTCGTTGGGGCTGAAAAGAGGGAAGTCGTCGATCACGACTGGCGACTCGACGCAGTGAACATAACGGGGGAAAAAAGGAATGACGGATGGAGCGGCAGGCGTGTTTGCCTGCCGCTCTAAAGAACGTGTGCTGAGGGAGGAGTAGGCCAGCGTGGAGTCTGAGGCAATGTACCAAGGACTGTGCAAGCTTCCCCCCTCTCGCTCCTGAGGGTTGTTGAATCGCAAAGTGATGGACACGGTAGGGACTAAAGGAAATGGAGAAGATGAAAAGGGTCAGGCGATTACCACCAGGTATAAATTGCGTTGCGAGAAGGCGAAAGGGGGGATTCAACCAGATAAGATGACAAGTCAACGGCTGGAGTTGATGGATATTCTTTTGACTTGATCGGTCGGTAAGGCTCTGTCTCCCCGCCTGCAAAACCCTCGAATTGGCCTCTCGGCGCGAAAGGAGCCCGGTAGCGGCGCATTTCGCTTCAACGGCCGCCGCCTTGCCAGGCTGGAAAAGAGCGGCGGATGGTGTCTGGCCAGTGAAGCTTCATGCCGCACAATGGAAAGCGCCCGCTCCGTATTACACGATGTCGCTGGGGAGGTCCTGTGGTGATATTCCTTGCCCAAGAGTGCAGTCTCTGTGGTGGTCATATGGCCAGCACGCTGCTCACCATGGCGGCGGAGTATAGCGAGGCAGACTCTGTGCTATGCAATCAGATGTACTCCGCCACGATTCGCCCATTGTTTTGGGCCGTGAACCCTTTGTGATGTCGGTGAGCTGGGAGGTTTGCCAGTTGTCGGTAACGTTGCTGCCCAAGACTGACCGCAACGCGACAAGTCACGTCCTGCATTATTGACATCGCCACTCCTACGCCTCGTGAGCCAGCTTGAGTGTTGCCCGATCCTAGATGTTGCCCTCGCAGCTGCATACCAGGCGTTGGATATGGGCCCGTGTGGACGTCGAGTTCTGTGCGGCTGGTCATCTGTCGTCCACTCGTCTACGACTGTTGCAGCCCATGGGGTACGGTAGCCATGGGCCGCTGGCTGCTGACTGCATACAGCTGTCCTGCGCCGGGGTGGAACACCTTTGCATTTATCTCCAGGCAAGCCACGTTGTCACTGACTGCAGAAAGGACGGAGTGATCTTGGTTTGCGACGTCATAGGTGTTGACGTAACAAGTCCCTTGTCTGTCAATAATTGCGACCACAGACTGGATGGTGCGCCAATAAGAGGCACCCTTTGCTCACATTTTCTCTTGCCAGAAGGATTCAAAGCGTTAAGTAGGTATTTCGTTAAACTTCAAACGACGAGATGAGGTTTCTGGCCTTGCGCACAAATTGAAGAAGAGAGAACGATCCAAAGCTGGACTTTGGCAGACATCCAAGTAGGTGCTTTGCGAGTTAGTTGTAGTTTGTGTCTGTGGCCACAAACTGTACGCCACCCCAAACTACTTAGTTAGCAATGTCTGATGGGCGATGGGCTTACCTCTGACTGTAGTATCCATTTCGCTGCAGTCGGAGCCGGCCGAGTTCCCGAGACCATCAATCGGTGAGAAGCAATTTCGAGGCAAGGAGCAAAATGGTCCTTGAGGCGTAGGCATGGAGCAGTCTGAGTGCTGACGGCGGGATGTGCCGCTGCTGTGCGTCCCGGCAGTTGCTGGCGGGGCCGGGACCTGCGGAACTGGTGGAGCAGTGTCGGAGTCGGAGGGAAAATACTCAAAGGGGCATTTGGGCATGGGAAAGGAAAAAGAACAAGGGCAACAAGTCGAGACTGAAGCTCTTGCACAGCAAGTTGAGCTGGAGCATCGAGGGTCCTCTAGGAGTCGGGTGGGACCGTTTTCAAGGCGGGCAAAAGTCAAAGGCACTTACTCAAGTACCTATTTTACCTTCGCACCCGCGCCTTCCTCAGCTCCTCAGGCACAAGCACAAACACACGCTCCTGCCGTGCCGCTGTGGTGCATCCTTGACGTCACCCACCTACCTCACCCACTTCGCCCGCTCCCACCATCTTGCACTCATACACAACCCAAGACCTTCCTCGCCGCCTGGAACACCCCGTCCTGTGATTTTCCCTCACAACGACGACAACAACAACAACAATAACAACAGCAGCAATCGCAACAGCAACAGTAACAGCCCATCAACAGTACCCCCTCCCGACAGCCTCCCCTCCACCATGGCCGCAAAGATGCAGGCCTGGCTCTTCACCTCGGCGCCCAACGGGCTCGAAAAGGCTCTCTTCCTCTCAAACAATGCCAAAGCACCCGACATGACGCCCCAGACCCTCGGCAAGACCGACATTGTCGTCCGTGTCGAGGCCGCCTCCATCAACCCCGTTGACCACAAGATGCCAGAGATCCAGTCCGCTCTCACCCCGCGCTTTCTCTCCAACTCCGCCGCCGCCCTTCCAGGCCCCGATGACCCGGCTCCCAGCGGCGCAAAGGCCCCCGGTCTCGACTTCGCCGGCACCGTTGCCGCCACCGGTGCCGCCGTCGACACCTTCCGCATCGGCGAGCGCGTCTTTGGTCGCTGCGCCGTCCCGCCCCCCTACGGCACCCTGAGCGAGTACATCGTCACAAACTTCAACGGCCTCTGCACCCTGCCCGACGACATCACTTTTGAAGAGGGCGCCGCAGTCGGCACCACCGCCCTCACCGCATACCAGTGTATCTCACCCTACGTCACCCGCGACTCCAATGGCTCCGAAAAGGTCTTCATCAACGGCGGCAGCGGCGGCACAGGCACCTGGGGCGTTCAGATCGCTAAAGCACTAGGCTGCCACGTCACAGCCACCTGCTCCACCAAGAACGTCGAGTTTGTCAAGTCCCTCGGCGCTGACGAGGTCATCGACTACACCACCCAGGACGTCGTCAAGGAGCTCACCGCCAAGGGCAAAGTCTTTAAGCTTGTTGTCGACAACATCGGCAACTCTCCCGCCAACCTGTACAAGGCCGCCGACGACTTCCTTCTGCCTCAGGGGTCGCATTTCGTGCAGATCGGCGCGGGCATGAGCGGCGCAGACATGAAGAACCTCATGTCTCGTTCCCTACTGCCTTCATTCCTCGGCGGTGGCAAGTCCAAGTTTGTCTTCGTCCTTACCAAAAATGTTCACGAGGATCTGGTGCAGATCGCAAAGTGGCTTAAGGAAGAGAAGGTCGAGCCAATTATTGACGAGGTATTTGAGTGGGCTGACGCCCCTGCGGCGTATACTAAGCTCAAGACTGGTCGGGCGAAGGGTAATATTGTCATCAAGGGTCCTCCGGCGAAGAACTGAGAACAAGGAATGCCAGCAGGTTGATCGGATTTTGACGGCACTGATTGGCCTTGTCCAGAGCCAATTGCTTACACGTGCAGCGAGGTCTGTCTTGATAATACTGGGTGCAATGGTACCTGTCTCGTGTCTCTGTAGGGACCACAATCAGATTGGCATAGTTTGTTGAAAAAGAAACAAAGAAATATCAGCGCTGAGGTGGTGAGATGACTTCTTGTAGGCATCCTACATCAGCACTCAAAACATTAACAAGCATCCACCGGGACCCATTATTGGTGCTCCGAGTCCAGTCCGTTCCCCACCATATGCACCTTGATAGAGTTTAACTTGTTTCTTCTTCTCTATCTGTGTATGTACATGACCTTGCGCAGTGCATGTCTGTCTAGCTCTCCACCGCAAGTATGTGTACAGACCGATCGGGAGGATCCACCTCTCCCGACACCCATATTACGCCCTTCCCTTTGCCTATCGCCGAACCTTGTCGATGGCCGGCCATGGATCCATTAACGCCCGAGAACCATATGCAATGTTGTGCGCACAGAAGCGCAAAGACACACCCCTGTTTGGCATGTGATTCGACATTAAATTCAAAAGTCTACGATGCTGTGGTTCGACCTGAATACAGTCGAATTACCGCTTGCCAGCACTCGAACGCTCGAGAGCCGCAGAGCTCTTTGCGGTCATGGTCAGACCAGCTGGCGTGACTGTCCCACTCGGCGCAGGAGTTGTGCTCCTCGTAGGAGGCTGCGAGCGGTTGTGAGCCATGTGTGCCTTGACGAGGTGACCAGCAGCAAGCGCACTGCACAGAGACAGCTCGCCAGCGAGGACTGCAGCACCGATGATACGTGCGAGACGTCTAGCATTATCACCGGGATTGGTTGGGTGAGAGCCACGGATGCCAAGCATATCAAGCATGGCGCTCTGAGGTTCCAGAATGGTACCTCCACCGAGTGTACCGACCTCAATTGAAGGCATGGAGACGGAGATTTGAAGAGATCCACGGAGGCTGCGAGACTGTTAGTATACAAGTATAGCTCGGCACAATGTGATTCAACAACTTACTTCTTCATGATGGTGATACAGTTAGAGCTCTCGATGACCTGGGCAGGATCTTGCCCAGTAGCGATGAAAATGGCAGCCACAATATTCGCGGCGTGGGCGTTGAAGCCACCAACAGAGGCAGCCATAGCAGAACCAATCAGATTCTTCGACACGTTCAGCTCAACAAGGCTGTCTACATCGCTCTTCAACACAGCCTTGACGACATCTCCAGGGATAATGGCCTCGGCCACAATGCCCTTTCCACGGCCCTCGATCCAGTTGATGGCAGCGGCTTTCTTGTCGATACAGTAATTGCCAGAAAGGGAGATGATCTGCATATCGTCGAAACCACTCTCGGTCGACATGACGTTCAGAGCGTGCTCGACACCCTTGGAAATCATGTTCATGCCCATGGCGTCACCGGTGGTTGTCTTGAAGCGGATGTAGAGGTTCGTCCCGGCGATGGCAGTCTTCATGGATTGGAGACGGGCAAAGCGAGACGTAGAGTTGAAGGCCTTCTTCATAATGTTCTGGCCAGCTTCGGAGTCAAGCCAGATCTTGGCAGCACCAGCACGCTCGAGGGTCTCGAACGCGATGCAAGGTCCACGGGTCATGCCGTCAGCAGTAAGAACGGTAACAGCACCGCCACCGGAGTTAATGGCCTTGCAACCTCTGCTCGTGCTGGCAACCAAGACACCTTCTGTCGTAGCCATGGGGATGAAGTAGCTTTGACCATCGATGACTAGCGGGCCGGCGACACCAACAGGGAGAGGCATGTAACCGATGACATTCTCACAGCAAGCTCCAAGCACTTGGTCCCAGTTGTAGTTTTGGTAAGGCAACTTAGAGCGGTCCAGGAAGCGAGTGAGGTCGGCAGTGGCGCGGGTCTTGGAAATGATCTCACGACGAACCTTGACCGCACGTGTGCAGTCCTTCAAGCTCTTCTCCAAGGCGTAGCCGGGAATCTTGCCCTTAAGAGACAGTGCAACCACCTCATCGTCGGACATCTCGTGAATACGCTTCTCTGCAAGCATCTTCTCAAGCTCACCAGGAGCGCGAGGAGTACCGTTCGGCGTAGCGGGCTCGATTGTAGCATTGGGACCTTCGTCGTCTGTCTCTGCTGGAGTTGGCGGCATCGTCCGTCCAGGCGTGGGGATGTCTCCCGTCAATGGCAGAGAAGCAGTCTGGGTGTCGTTGAACCTCTCAGCGGCCGCAAGCTCCTTGCGGTCAATGGGCTGGTGTGGGACATTAGGATCCTTGATACCCCAGCGAGCAACGTTGAAGAGATAGCCGTTGAGCGCGACACTCATAGCCAAAGCGACTACAATCCACTTGGAGAGAATGGGATCCTCGAGACTCTTGAGGAGACTTCCAACCATGCGACCACCAACGCCGTAGTCCTCAAGAGGCGAGTATGGGTTGGCAGAGTCGTGAGCAGTGCTCGAAGAGGTAGCAGGCACAGCATAGTGTATCGACGGGTACTCAAGCTCGTACTTGATAGGCGCCAGAACGGTGACGGCAGTTGGCTTGTTGTGGCTGCGGGCTGTGAATAGAATCTCATCAAGACCGTTGGACGCAACCTTGAAGGGGTCCAAGGGAGGAGAGTTGACGACAGCGCCGAGGCCGCCAGCCCAGGAGCTAACGTTGCCGAAAGAGTGGTTCTCGGAAGCACGGAAAGGAATGGTGCAGATATTGATCGCGTTGATGGCGAAAAAGCCAACAACCATCCAGAACTTGAACTTGGGCACACTGGAACTCCTGGCGTTCTCGCCGAAAAGACGCTCAGTAACAACATCTTTGGAACCCTGTCGGGGCCAGTCGTTGCTCTTGGCGACATTCTCTGCCACACGCTTGCTCACGCCGTCATCTTCAAGAGCCCTGCGCATCTCAACGTGACGCTTGATGCGGTTGATCTCGAGCTTGATGCAGAGGATGGCCATGTAGAAGGTGAAAAGCAGTAGGCAGTCGAAGAAGAGAATCCAGGCAGCAAGGAAGCAGAACTGCTGGAGACCACCCTGAACTCCTGAAGCAGCGCCAACCACCAGGATGAGGATCTCGAGAGCGTAATCACGAACAATCTCGAAGCCAACTTCTCTGACAGCCTGCTGGACTGCGTACTGGATCATGTTATTGTTGGCAGGGTTGGATAGCTTCTTGGCATTCTTGTCCTCAGGTCGGCGGTGCTCGATGGCGTGCGACAGAACAGCTTTGGTCAAAACAATGTTCTTTTCGAAACCAACAGTGACAACCAGGAAGGGGAGACCCTCCGAGAGAAGGACGACAGAGATGGGAACACCAAGCTTGTGGGTAACATTAAGACCGAAGAGGAAGGCAAAGGTGGACGAGATCAGGACAGTAGTGGCCAGCCAGACATTGGACCCCATTTTCCGCATAGACAAGAAGAGGGAGACAAATGTCAGGTGCATGGATAGGTATCCCAAAACCATGATGATGATGTCGAGGGTCTCGGCGTTCTTGAGCAAGTCGAGAAACTCGACCCAGGCGTTCTGGATCCAGCGAACCAGACTGGTGCTGGTGTCACCTCTGGCCACCTTCATGATCCACATCTTGTCCTCCTTCTTGCCAGCCTCGGTCGTGCGAGACTGTGCCGCAGGGTCGTCATTGGGAATCTCGAGAGTGGCGCTGAGGAATTCGGAGGCTTGGCTGTATGGTACAGAAAAGGCAAGAGAGCTGTCTTGCGAGTAAGCCGAGAGACTGTTGGAGGTCGAGGGCAGGTGGGAGATAGTGAGGTTGGCGGGCAGAGGCACAATGTGGGAGCCGGGTGCGGTCAGAGGGCCGTCTTCTGAGGACTCGGGGAAGACAAAGGTAACAAGGGCGAGGTGGTCGATATCCTTGGCGATGTCAGCGGCGTGGTCGACAGATTGCCACTTCCAGGACGTCTCAGGCCCCGTGTGGAGAGTGCGGCTGCCCTCGGTGAGGGAGGACCACTCAGCCTTGCGAGCATTGCGAGTGAGGTCGAGCAGGCTCTCTTTCATAACACCAACATAGGTGGTGCTGGCGATGAGGGAGACGAGGCATATCGTGTGGATCGGGTGGGAGCAGGCGAGCTTGGAGACGGCGTGGAGGAAGGGCGTGACCTTCTTATTGATCTGGGACGGCGGCTGACGCTCGCCCGAGGGCTGCTCACCGCGGAAGCGGGAGGGCAGAAAGGACGAGGCTATCATTGCGGTGTTGGCAGTACGAGGACGACTAGTTGAGAGGCATTGGCGGGAGTTGGTGGGCGCCAGAGGACTATATGAGGAAAAGCTCAAGAGGGGAGGGGGGGCACGTTGAGGTGCAAGTGCAAGAGTCGGTTGGTGGCTTGCCTCGAGAGGTCAACTGAACTGGGCCGTCGAGGACACGAAGTCTGCTCTCGTGGTAGGTGGCAGGAGCTGGGGACTCGACCTCAGGAGGGAGAGGGCGGTGATGGAGTTGGACGAAATCGCACACTTTTGTCCTGGGAAATGCTGGGCCCGCGCGGGCGAGGCGGGCCAGGGGTCGGATACTTGGCGGTACCTGCGCCTGCCTCAGGCACTCCAAAATGTTGCCTTGGGCCTGCCCAGGTTTCCCCAGGCTGCTGGGACACACACATTGGACGCGCAGTGCACACTGTTCAGGTGGCGCTGACCACCCGGGCACACCTGGGGCACTCCATCAGTGACCACAAACATCCTGAAGTCATCATCTCCAACACCACTGGCGAATCCATGAGCACCACCTCGTCCAGCCCGCCCACCGAGCCCGGAGCCTTGCCTCTTTCGTCGTCCTCCGGCATAATCATTCGGCGCTCCAGAGACGGCACTCGACTACGCACATGGCCGTGAGCATTTGCACAGCCTCTGAGACGCCTCCCACGCCTGCCTGCTCTGGAACCATACGATTCAAGTTGTTCCACTCTGCAAAGTCTACAACACCAGGACCAGCTGTCAAGTACCGACAAGTACTCTCCATCCAGTCTTGTGTCCGCTAGCTTTGGAATCGTGTGGGGCGCGGCCGCTATGTTTCTCATTTCGACCATGACACCCCAGCACCTTGGACCCCAACTGTCCTGCTGCAGCTGAGAACAGGCACGACTGCCAACCACAGCCATCAGCCTAGATCCCGATACCCATAGACGCACAGCGGGCAGCCAGACTGGATGCCATTTCCATGATATGGCAAGCATTGTGGGCCAGTGTCCGGACGGAGCAGAATCTGGTTGATGGACGAAGACCTCGACACAGCGGCTGGCAATGTTGTCACGCTACGATGATCTCTCCGCCGGTGCCCGGCCCCTTTCCTGGCACCAGAGTACAAGATTGCACGATCCACCAGCCCATCCCTCTTCTGGCCAGCCAGTCCGCCCAATCCTCGCCAGTAGCGGCCGGGGGTTGCCTTCGAGAAGGCACAAAACAGGAACAGCGCAGTGGAGCGGTCAGGGAATTTCAGCGGCACATCGGCCGATGGCTCGCCCTGCCGCTTAGACGTCACTGGCGACAGATCCCAATTATGGCCAGCCAAGTCACCAGGTTTTGATGCACACTGGCCCCTGCTCCGTCTGGCTGCCACGACACCGATAAGAAACAACGATCCCAGTCACACCGCAGTTATGCGGCGTGGTGGCACGTACACGCGGGGAGTGATAGCAGACACCTGGCATGTGGGCTGGTCGACCTCGTCCGCTTCTGCTTCCTCGTTGTGTCTGACTTGCAGCAAAAAAGCGGTATCGCAGCCAGCAATGGACCCTCGCTGCATCATGCAGGGTGAAAACCTACCACGTCCACCTGCGCCGTTGCAATGACCACGAGGATGAGCGACAGGTCGCACAGCAGGCACCAGGAGTGCCGTCAAGGCATCCTCATGACAGTTAGTATCGCGCATTTGTGACGACGAGATGCTGCAAGGCAACAACACCAGAGCCATACGAGTTGTCAGAATATGCATTTGGTCATTGAGGCTGAATTGTATCTGCAGGGATGAATATGGAGGGCCATTGTCGGAGCCCGAAGTCCGTGACACCGGGGATGCATGCCGGCTCGCGGCAAGGGACCCAGACTGAGTTTCATCCCCACACAATCCTGTCTTCCATAAGTGATGGAGCAAACATCCGCACAGAAGGTTGCGTGAACGATGCGAACGTGTGCTGATGTACCGGTGGGTACCACTGGCAACCTCTACCCTCGTCCTGATGGGTGCTGATTCACAGCTGAAAATAGTTCTCCAGCTGTTTGCTGCTCCCCACACCCGTTTGGGGAAACCACTCTTGAGAGCCGAGAGGGCTGACTGCATTGTATCTCCGGACTTGGGGACTCTTGAACGTGGGTGGGGGCGGTTCGGGGACTGAACCTCGCCGTCTTACGTAGCATTCGTCGACCCTGGGCCTTGATACGGGCAGAAAGAAGGTGCTGCCTGGAAATTTCAATGGGCTGTAGTGATATTTGCTGTGCTAGGTAAGGAGCAGACCACGGCAAACTAGATGACGAAGAGCTGACATGTGTTCTAACCTGAACTCTCCCGCAGGGCTGACTGCTTATCTAAAACTCTGGACGAGCTTGTCATCAAGCTTACCACCAAGCAACTGAGGCGGAGTCGCACGCTATTGATTAGAAAACGAAATCTCGCATGGCTGAGCAGGGCTTGGGGTTTCGTTGACTTGTCATGTACTTTCCTTTGGAAGCGAGAAAATCCGTTTTGAGGCAATCATCAGCAATGTAAGCAGTAATTCTTCGTGACATAACACATCATTATTGAGGTCGGCCTCATGATGATGATCAAAATGACTTTATGAAGCTGGGGGCGGGGCCAGTAGTGCCAGTAACAGCATAGCGAAAATGGTCCGTGGCTCCGTATATGCAATTGTGATAGATAATCGATGATGAGATTGTGATGCATTCAAGAACGGGGAGGGATTGGAAAGATTGATTTTGAATAACGGACACATGAAGAAGTCGAGGAGAACAATCTCGCTTTTGTCTTGTCCCTTTTCTCTTTCTCCTCTTCTCTCGTGTGTTGATCAACGTGTACAAATTTGATGCACGTTGCACAGACTCATCAAAATCAATGGCCTCATCGTTTTGACGTGGTCGTAGTGACCATCCTTGCCCCGTCCACTCACTTGAGCCCATTGACAATCTCAATCCCGTGTTGAATCATGAACATGATCAAATTACGGCCAAACAAATGCCAAGAAAAAAGAGATTCAATATCTCGCTTTCAGCGATCTGGAAACCACGAACTTCGAACATCACAAAAGCGATTAAAACACCAGGTCGCCCGCGACACAACAAGCATCAAGACTTTTTTAGTAGGGCAAGTCTTTTGAAAGCAAGAGGGGATACACTGTTTGTAAAAAAAAAAATAAAAAAAATCGTTGTTTTGTCCTCAGATTGCTCGTGCAGCGAAATGCATTTTTATATATAAAACCGCCTCTTTGGCGCTATTTGCTGCCGGGGCTAAGCATCAGGCGGACCTATGCTCATGGCAGAACGCGCGGGCATGAAACAAATAAATGATTTTGATAATCTCCGTTTACCAGGTTGTGGTTTTACCACGGGAGGATGCTATTTCAAGTCACGGCGCACAGAAGAGCTAGGCTTTGCACGGCGACTTGGAAGTTGTCGAGCTTGCTACGAGCGGGTTCGTTGTCATCATCATCATATTGGGGCGATCGTTTGCTGACGATTTACTGATTTCGGAACCTGTGATGGGAAAGGACTCTGCGGGCTTCCTCTTTTTTCTTCTTCTTCCTTTTTTGTCCCCCTCTTCACGGATAGACTCATCCTTGTCGACATGCTACGGTAAACGCCGCGCACTATCTTGATGCGGGGGATAGACTGCGACAATACACCAAGGGTCGTTATTGTCGTTGTCATGTCAAGGGCCTGGTCGTCGTTACGAGTACTCACAAACGATGCGGCCGTATATTGTGAAGCAGATTGTTGTAATTACTAACTTTTTTGTGTACACTCGCACTTTGAGGCCGATAGGGATATCCCGATGTGTCTCTGCAATTTAGCCTAACATGTGCAGCGGCCCCGGACCCAGGCTTTCCCGCCCTCTGCGTGGAAAGGAAAATATCTTGCTCCAGTATAATGACAAACAAACCCAACAGTGCTCCCCTTTTCCATGGAGATCCAGGAACCGTCCAAACCTCATAACCGGCATTAAAACTGATACAAAACCCCGCCCTGCTTGATAGCATAGCATATCAAGCCTTGACAGCGATCTCCCTTGTGAACCGGGCAGCATCCTCGATAACCTTTATAAAACTGCCCTTCAGCCCAATTCTGTCCCCAACAAGCAAGGTATCATGCGGGGCATTCTCCTCGTAATAGAGCTCCAGCGCTTCGTTCCACTGCGCGTCCTCCTCGCCCTCTGCAAAGGCCCCCTTCATCTCTTTGACCCACGCCGTCCCGTCAATCTCGAGGATCTCGAGGGTGCCAAACGTCACCCACGTCGGACAGGGCAGTCTGAACGGATGGCCCCTGTGCGTGATGTACTCGTCGCTCGCGGGGACGTGGCTCGAGTACACGAGGGCGCCCCACCGGATGAAGGCCGGGGTGATGTAGTCGGTGTGGTAGTTCGGGTTCGTGGTGACACTGAGGGCTGCGGCCTTTGCGTTCGGGGAGGCGCTGTCGAGCGGGGAGATCCAGGGGGAGAAGAGCCAGCTCGCCTTGGGGCAAGGGAGGCCCGCCTCGTCGGCGTGGTTGGCGAGGTAGCGGAGGAAGGCGACGGCGAGGTTCCCGCCGGCCGAGTCGCCGGAGACGATGATGTTGGAGGCCGGGATAGAGAGGGTGCGGGTCAGGTACAGGTAGCCGGTGACGACGTCCTGCAGGGCCGCGGGGAAAGGGTGGATCTCCGGGCGGGCGACGAGACGGTACTGGAGGGAGAAGACGGCGTCGACGTTGCCGTGTGCAAGCATCGTCTTGGCGCCGAAGCCTAGCTGGTCGGTGCGGCCGTCGCCGAGGACCCAGGCGCCGCCATGGATGTGGTAGACGACTTTTGCGGTGGTAGGGTTCGAGGTGGCCTCCTGGATGTCGGGAAACCACGTGCCGCCGACTTTGGCTGGGCGGACCTGGGGCACGGCGGCCAAGGGCCCGAGGTAGAAGGAGGACGGGTAGGGCTCGCAGGTCTTGAAGCGGTCGCCCTCGCCGGCGGGCTCGAGGGACAAGGGCGCAGGCTTCTCGGTGCTTGAGTCTGCGTCGACAATGGTCTTGATGAGGCGGACGCCGATGCTGGTCTGGACGGACCAGGACTTGTGCGGGCGGGCGGCGCGGGAGAAGGAGTAGAGGATGAGCAGGAAGGGCAGCTTGCCGGCGAAGCACAGCAGGTTGGAGACGCGGTAGATGATGCTGAGCGGGGGGTACGACTTCCACGGGCGGCTGTAGACGGGCGCCATGCTGGAGGGGGATGTTGTGTCGTCTGGATGCGAGTCTATGTTGTTGTGGTGGTGATGATGCGAACGAAGACGAAGAAGAAGGCAACGAAGATAAAGATGAAGAAGGGAAAGAGAGGAACAGGAGGACGAGCAAGAGGAGGAGGAGGAGGAGGAGGAGACCGAGGCAGATCAGCTCCAAGGAGCCGTCTCAGACATCCATGGATCTTCTGCAGGCGCGGCGGCCGTGAGACTTGCATCAACAGCTTGACAGCTACATACATACAGAATTGGAGTAACGACCTGCCTAGGTAGAGCTCGACTCTAGCGCAGTGCGGGGGTGAGTGGGCTAGTCGCCGCTTTCCGCGTACCCCCGCCTCCCTCCATTCTCCGCTCCCCCCCTTCCAATACATACATACTTTACTAAGTGCTTACCATGGTCAGTGGGCAAGCTGTTCGAGGACATGCTCGACAACCGCTCTAGACAGTTGGTTGACTTGCCGTCGTCTTGCCAATGGCTCCTAAACACGATGTGCCGCCATGCCATGCAAAGTCGACTTGTCGTTGACGTCCTGTGGCAGATGAGAAATGCCACCACCCGAATCAGCGCTTCAGCTAGCACTGGCAGTCTGGGACTTGATAGCCAGAGTTGTGGCCCCATAGTAATCAGATGTTTAGTGATTACAATATATTTTAGACCCCGATTGGCATCCTGGCCTGCCTACTTAGGGTTACCATCCCCATGGTGTGCTTGATCTGTGCGCAAAGATGCTTGCTCGGCTTCGCTGCTCTGACTACGCTGACCTAAGCGGGCCTGGCGACGACCACGAACGATATCAAATCTCAGTCAAGTCTATCGATCACAGCCACAGCTCCGACATCGCCCCGCATCTCTCCATCTTGAGCCGCCATCCAAGTGAGATCACCATCCAAAGTCCAACGTCGCCGTTTGAAATCATAAAGACATTGTGATCAGTAAACAAAGTGGTTATTACCAGCCAACATAAGACTTGTCTGACCAGGCACGACCCTAACTCTAACTTAAACCGGCACAACAACACCATGGCAACATCCACACCCCCATCACAACCATTCCGCCCAGCCCTCCTAATAGTAGACGTCCAAGAAGACTTCTGTCCGCCGCACGGCTCCCTCGCCGTCCCCGGCGGTCGGGACATAACGCCACACATCAACAAGCTCCTCTCCTCGCCGGCATTCGCCCTGCGCGTTGCCACACGGGACTGGCACCCACAGGACCACATCTCCTTCGCGAGCAACCACAACGGGAAGCAGCCTTTTATAGACACGGTCAGGATACCCAACCCTCTGCACCAGGCAGCAGCCGACGGGATAAACGCCAATGAGGGGAAGGAGGAGGAGGCAGTGGCAGAGACGATAGAATCCCGTCTCTGGCCGGTGCACTGCGTCCAGGACACCCCGGGGGCACAGCTCATCCCGGAACTCGACGCGGACAAAATAGACGCTGTCGTCGACAAGGGGATGGACGCGAGGATCGAGATGTACTCGCCCTTCTTTGACCCTTTTGCGCCTCTCCCCCCTCTCCCTCGCGGTAATGACAATAACAACAACAACAACAACGAGACGGGCAAGAAGGCGAGGAGGGTATGCGACTCTGGTCTCGCGGACTTACTCGAGGCTCACGGGGTGACGCATGTCTACGTCGTCGGCCTCGCCGCAGATTATTGTGTCCAGAGCGCGGCTGTGGACGCTGTCAAGTTGGGGTATGTGACGTATGTCGTCGAGGACGGGACGAGGGCGGTGGATGAGGGGGTCTGGAAGGAACGGGGCAGAGGGGAGATGCAAGCAAAGGGGGTAACTGTTGTTGGCATGGAAGGGGAGGAGGTTAGGGGGCTGTTTCCCGCGTAGCTTTTTCGAGACTGCACATGAATTGTTCGGTTGACGGGGACGAGGCGGCGGGCATGCAACTTCACAGACATCTTTTAGATATACCATGTTCACACAACTTATATATCCGGTAATCGAAAACATAGGGACAGATCCGAGACTCATTTGAGAAGAGATGTATTCGTGGCGTCTTGTCCATGGCTTCGCCTGGATTTACAAGGCTTGTTCCTTCATATCCTCAAAAGGATGCCATGTGTGTAACTCTTTATACGCAGAACACATTTGCCGCATGCTGAGTTGGTAAAAAGGCGCTGTGGTAATCAAATGAATCATTCCCAACGCCGTCGCTTGTGTTTATGTTGTGCCGCTTTGAGCAAATCATCAACCTCCCCACCCGCTTCCCGCACGTAAACCGTGCCTCGCCGGCTCGTCCTACTCAGCGCAGCAGCGGCACCTGTCTCTTCGGCTGGATCTCCTTGACCCGTACCTGGCTCGACCGCATTTCGTACTGCTTGCTGACTGCGTTGTACCAGATCATCACCTCACACGTGACATATGCGTGCGGCGCCTCATAACTGATCAACCCCGTGATGGCTACGCTACCGGGCTGCGGGAGGCAGATCTGACTTGACTTCCATCGTGAAACCAGGCTGTGCTTGAATTTGCCCCAGGGGCCGCTCGTGTGCTCTTGCGTCATCTTGATCACATGCAGATCTTTTGCACTCAGCGCCTTGTCGCTCAGGGCGCTCGGGTCTGATGGAAGTGGCCGGTCCACGTTCGTGGTCGGCTCTGTAGACTTCTCGCGTGAGTTTGTTGAGTCCGTGGTACCTGACCCTGGTGTTGTGGGGAAGTTTGGTGATGAGAATGTTTTGTTGTTGCTCACGATTTCCTTCAACTTCCGATCTACTTGCTCTACCGACAAATTGACATTTGAGCTGGACAGCCCGGATGAGTCCAGACCGAGCAGACGCGCCGCAGAGTCCACATTCTGCTTGGCCAAGGCACCCGAGAACGTCCACAGAGACATGGCCAGCGCAGACGGCCAGAGGGCCTGCATGATCTTAGTTTGTACCCACGGGTGTATTGGTCGCTCAGCGAGCGCAATAGAGTCGTCGTCAACCACAAAGCACATTCGCATGTAAACCGGCGGCGGTCTTGGCGGATAGTTGAAAGATAGCATTTTGCGCGACACGCGCATCTCCTTGCCAAGTCGTTTCGTGAGGAAGGGCGAATTCTGGAGGAGCCGCTGGACGACGTTGCACACCTCAGCTAGCAGAGACGCAAGTTAGTATCAAAGATCGTACAGATAGAATGGTGCTCTTGAAATTTAAACCTACTCTCCATCTTGGCGCGCTGCTCAGTATCCCTGCTGAGCGCAACGAATGCCTTCCATTCCGGGCTGCTGCCTTCGTATGGCGGCTGCTTGACTATTCTTGTCGTGAAGGGCAGGGGTATCGCTATTATGTCGTCCGCGCCGTCGTCTTTGCTGTCTTTCTTGGTGTTCTTGGTGGTGAGTTCTCTCCGTTCCTCGGGAGTCATGTTGGCAAATTCGTCTTTGAGAAACTTGTCGAGAGGCCCCATCACCAACCCCGCGTAGACGGCGAAGCAGCAGTAGACGGCGAGGCCGCCGCCGACAATATGCCAGGGTTTGAACCTGCGCTTGATCCTGACATGCTCCAGTCGGATGACCGCGGGGTCTGCGACAGGCTCTATTGTGCGGGTGACTCTTTGACCGAGGTTGAAGACGTTGCGCCGTGACCGGAGCATCTGCAGGGCTCGTGACATGACTGATGAGGAAGGCCGAGCCTCGGGAGGCGGCGCCGTGTAGTGTAGAGCAGGCCGGCGATGTTGTAAGAGTCGAGAACCGCGCTGTGTGAAAGTTGGTGCTGGAGGCCGTCAGGATCGTTGCCGCAGCCTATAAATGACTTGAAAGGCGCCCTGCCTCCAAGTCGGAAGGCTCGAGAGCGGGGCTGACGCTGGTGGCGAAATAGTAGGGATAGTGATGAGAATGGGGGGATGTAGTGAAGAGCGCAGGGTTGAGTAAGAGCCGTGGTGGTGGGAGCAGGATGAAACGAACTGGAAGGGGAGTTGGCGACGCTGTCGAGATGGGGATGATGGGACTGAAGGAAAAGTGAAGGACTACAGAATATGGTGGAATCGGCCTAGATTCAGGGTCACGCAGCGAAACAACCAACATCCGTCAACGCCAGCGAACAATGGCCGTCTCAGGCCGAGTCTGGAAGCAGCCCAGTGCCATCTCAGTTTGGAGACTGTGCGCTTTGGGTGAGCGGCATCTGCCACTTCCACGTACGCTCATGCACTTTGCCCACCCACTCTGCCTGTGGCAGAGCCGTGCGCTCACACAGTGAGTGCTGATTGAGGCTCCAAGATTCGCAGAAGATGCCTCGGTACATTGAAGTGTAATTCACATTCTATTTCTTATCGAGACATCCAGAGCCTCCAAGGCCCATAGTTCCAGAGGCTCAGAAGTTAGAGATTCGGAGGTGCAGAGGAGGTCCTTGGTGCAAGGTGTAAGGACGCAATGGTGCAGAGGTGCATAGGTGTGCAGCCGGCGCCATAATGAAAATACGTAATGGCGCAGGCACGACGACCGCGCCCCTGCCTGCTGGAGCTCCTGCCTGGGTCAGACCGAACCACAAACAACAACTCCTCGGCGGTGCTTCTCCATCATTTACACAACTCGCCTGCTTCGCGCGCCACCACAACATCCAGCATCGCAGGACGATACCACAATGAGGCTTTCCAGTGTTCTTGCGCTCGCCGGCGCCGCTGCCGCGCAGCAGCCCTCGGAAGCCTACATCCTCCGCAGCAAGCTTCCTGCTCCCGATGCCGCCGTCTCGCTCCAGCCTGAGGTCGCCGAGGCTGTGCTGCTTCAGCGGTTATCCAGCGACGTCCGATCATATCCTCTCGGCAAATTGCCCGAGTCCATCAGCATGGACGACGCCGTCTCGATGATCAACCAGCTCGGCAAGCCAGTTCAGCCTCTCTTCCAGAAGTCTGCCCCAGCGCCACACCAGCTCGTCATCGAGTTTTCTGGTGTGACGTCCGACAACTACGAAGCAATCAAGGCCGCAATTCCACGCGTGCCTCTTGCATTTACATCTGACCATACTGTTTCGCCGCGCGCTGCTGTCAACACCAAGAAGTGCGCGTTTGGTCCCTCAATCAGCACCAAGAGAGCCGACTGCTGGGAAGGCAACACGCAGTATCTGCGCTATGATGCCGTAAAGGTACGCGAAAGCCATCATCTCTAACCTTTGGAGGGCTCATTTGCCTTATCTGGATCATGTGCTGACCGGCTTATCTATTGTAGGACGCCGCTGTCATCAAGCAGCTCGCAGTCAACCTCGGACACCTTAAGAACGCCGCTCTCAACGGTCAGCTAGAGACCATCTTCTTGATCAACGGCCCACAGTCTACGCACGCTCGCCGCCGCGAGGAGAAGCCCATGACCGAGACCGCCTTCATGTTCGATCCCGCCCACCCCGGCTCTACTGGCGCCTCGAAGGTCGGCGTCGACAAACCTGTGCCCGCCGCTGAGAGCAGCTCCTCCCCGCGACCTACTGGCCACATCCAGGCCTGCTTCAAGACCGAGGAGGCTTGCAACAAGGGCACGGGCAACTGCAGTGGCCACGGAAAATGCATGGCCAAGTACCCAGGCGAGGAGGCTGCCTGCTACAGCTGCAAGTGCCACGCGACCAACGAGGACAACGGCCATGGTGGTACTTCCGTCTACCACTGGGGTGGTAAAGCCTGCCAGAAAATTGATGTGAGCGTGCCCTTTTGGCTGTTTGTCGGAACAGGTGCTATCCTGGCTGGCATGGTCGGCATGTGTATAACATTGCTCTACAATGTTGGCGAGCAGCCTCTGCCGGGTGTGATTGGTGCTGGCGTCTCTAGAAGTGGTTCGAAATAAGCCACAATATTGTGATGGACATCGATCAGCAATTGAAGGAAAATGCCGCGTCGGTTATGATCTCAAACAGTTTGTGGACTCGCTACCTGGCATATGTAGCTCGTCAGTGCTGGGTCGTGGTGTACTATATCTGCTTCTGTGCAGTTCCCGATAGGATTAAATAGCGATATGCAAAGCCATTGTTCTTTTCACAGAGAGCAACGTGATTACAGGTGGTGCTTCTGACACATGTTCATTTCGTGCTTTCTATATAGGGTATCATGGCTCATCTACTACATTATATGACCGGACCAAAGGTTTAGGTTCTAAAGCTCCATCTCTACGGGGGGCTGTCGCGTCGGCGTCGTGCCCAGACTATCGAGGCCTCTCGCACCACCGAGAGGTGTATCGCCGCCGCGCGCCCTGTTAAGAAGTGACTGTGCAGCTGCGATCCCACTGATACCGCCGGCGGCCTCTTCTCTACCGGTGCCAGCACTCGCACTTCCGTCAGCCATCTCCCCTGGGCTCGCAGCAACCGTGCTCCCAGCAGGAGCGGTCAGGGCCTTGTACCGCTCGCCAGCCTCATCAAGCAGTCTCTGGACCTCTGGCTCTCTGGCCAACACCCCATCGCGCTCGGCACGTAGCTCGTCGATCCGCGTCCGCATACGGTGCAGCTCGGCTTCCTTCCGCGCCATCTTGGCCTTGAAATCCGCCACGAGCACACTCAGATCCGGCAGCGGCGTGATCTTCGGCGGCGGGAGCTGTGCGCTCGTTGTCGAGGCGGAGGTGTCGTTGCGCTTCAGCCCGTCCATGCCCGCGCGGGTCTGTGCCTTTTCGTACGCTGCGCGCCGCTCGGCCTCACTGTCGTCCGACTCTGACCCGTCTTCGTCGTCGTTGCCGCCCTCGGCGGTCTGGATCATCGAGGCCATGGCGGCCCGCTGCTTGCGTTTGGCCTCGCGCTCGGCCTTGCGGGACAGGGAGAGGCCGCCTGCGTCTTCCACGAAGGCGTCAAAACCTTCGCCCAGGTCTTCGTCTTCGTCTTCGGCGACGAGGCGGGATTCCTTCTTCGACTTTGACGAGGTGGAAGGGTGAGATTGTCGGGATAGCACGGTGAGGTAGGATTCTCCTGCGCTACGGCGGGTGGTGCTGTCGTCTTCGCCGTCGGAGAAGGAGATGAAGTCATCCCCTGCCGCGGATTGTTGTTTTGCTAAGCGCGCTCGACGCTCTTTTTTCTCGCGAATCTCAGCTTCTGATAGCATTGTTGTTTGTGGTAATGGTGCTGCTGGCCCCGAGGGCTCCGTGTCTACGATCATTGCACCGTCGAGCTCTGACGGGTCTAACGACATTTCGTCATCTGATGTCGAAATATGCATGGTCTTGATGTTTTGAGGGGTATTGGGAGTTGAGTTCTGCAGTTCGGATAGGTATTCCTTGCTGTACCGCGGTCTCCCATCGTCGTTGTCGTCGCCACTGTCCGCCGAGCGCATGGCAAGACGGTTGAGTCCTGGTAGAAGGTTGTTCTTCGCCATGCCCTTCTTGATTGCACTGTTCTCGGAGGCGGTTTGAATCAGGCCTGAACCGGGCTTTTTGGGTGTGAACGTTGGTTCTCCGAGTAGTATCGATTCACCATCGTCGTCGCCATCGCCGGATCCCAACCCCCCTGGACCAAATGACAGCCGTGACGACGAAGATTGTCGCTTCTTTGATTTCGTAGACCCAGATCTTCCTAGAGGCGGCCGCCTTACGACTGGCGATCCTGTGTCCTCTTCATCGTCCTGGTCTTTCGCTGTTCCTTCCGCACTAGAGGCTCTGTCCCCGCTGCCTGTCACGGACCCCTCATTGATATTTATGCTTTTCCTCAGCGAAGACTGCTTGAAAGCCTTCCGCGACTTGAAAGTTGCTTGCAGGAGTGGTGGTTCTTGCTCTGGCTCGGACGCCGTGGCCGGGGAGACGAGGCTGCTGGAAGATAGGTTGCTGCTGTCGTCGTCATCCTCTTCCTGGACTGTGATCCTGCGCGCTTTGCGCTTCGCACCGAAAGAGCTCATGGCAAGCGGTTCGTCCTCTCGTGGGCGGACCTAAGGGTCGTGGTCGTGGTCTGCTTGCGCGATCCGGGGGAGTTGGTGGTTGGCTGGGGGGTCCTTGTGGTTTCGTGATGGGTTCGCGACTTTGAGTACAATGCGCCACCCCTATGTTGCACGGATCGCTGAATATCGTGATTGAGCTCGGCAGAACCTCGCTGACAGCTGCTAATAAGAAAAATTATGTTTTCCGGTATGCAAAGAAAAGGAAACTGCCGCATCTTTGTCACGAGGGCTGCTCGGCGTCCAGGTACCTCACGCGGCCCCGGTCGGCGGAAAGCTCTTATCGATAGCCTCCAAAGCGCGATGCTGAGCGCCCGCACGCCGCACGCCAGCCCGCCTTTTGCCCATTGCGAAAGGCACATGCTACGGCCATACTCCTCCGCCAGTTCCCCGACGCCAACGCCTGCTTCTCTTGCACCAGCGAAGCTCGCAACTGTTCGCGTACAGAGTATCAACCTCGCCTTATTGTCCCTAGGAACCTGCGAGATCGACTTCGACAGCAGGAGAGCGCTCCTACGACCACACCGAACTCGCGTTCCTGGTCCAATTTGCTCCTCGCAGGCGACTCACTCTGCGCTCGACCGAAGCGTAGTCGTCTTCCTAGATACGTCGACATCTTCGTGGATCACCACAACCGCAGCCATGCCTCAGGCGCAACCAGAGCTCAAGAAGGTGAGCAACGCGCCGTACTTCTGCAACAGACACAAATAAAGGCAGACGAGCAAGCTCATCTGGCATTCGTGATGACAATGGCTAACTCCAGTGGTCAATACAGTACCTCGACAAGCGGCTGTTTGTCCAGTTGAACGGCAGCCGCAAAGTGATTGGCGTTCTGCGCGGATACGATGTACGATTAGAACCCCTCTAGCTTTGTTCGTCCCCGTCTCTCGGCGAGCTCGAAATCCGACTTGTCGGTTGGGAGAAGAGATTGGCATACAAACTTATCAGACACGTCTCAGTGGCTGCATGGATCTATTATCCTGAGCTCAGCTGACGTCCCTGACTTTGCTTCGCCAAGCGGCTTGCACCACCAGGGCAGTCACAGTGCTCTGAACCCTTATGTACTGACTGCTTGGCCGTACAGGTATTTCTGAACATCGTTCTCGATAACGCCGTCGAGGAGAAGGAGAATGGCGACAAGGAGACGCTCGGCATGGTGGTGATTCGCGGAAACTCGGTTGTCATGCTCGAGGCTCTTGAGCGGATTGGTGGTGACAGGGACAAATGAGTGGTCTGAAGCTTGGAGAAGGAGATTGCCGCTTCTGGCTACAACTGATGCAGGAACTCAAGCACGACTCAGGGAGAGCCGACTCCAGGTCTCGGACTCATTGCAGGGCGGCACCGCGATACACGGTCTGTGGTACCAACCTTTGGGAGTGGTTCGTGCCAAAAACATCCAGCAACATCAATTGTTTGTGACGCGGTACTATCTGCGGCCTGCCACAGCAACGTTGTCTCTAAAGATACCCGAGACGGGGAGGGCTCCAACCCGGGTCTCTAGTTGGACTCGTTGGGAAGCACCAGTAAAAGCAGAGGTTCTAGATCATTAGGAGCTGATGATGATAGGTCTCACGAAATATACCAAAAAGAGCTTTACGCTCCACGATACCCTAAATAAACACTGGGGGAGATTTTCTTTTATACCCTATGGAAAGGTACCAGATGTGTGTTGTATGATTCAGATGACGGCTTGGGCTCGTCCATCGAGCAGATGAGGCGACGGGCAAATGATAAAATGAAAGACACCGTCTCATACAAGCTTGACGGTGTTGGACACGAATCGGTATGTTCAAGAAAAAAAAAACGCTGAAGCACGAAGAACAGTTGTCAAAGATTACTACACTGTATTCAAGTATGTATGTATGGATGCTCATCACTCAGAGATGAACGCGAGCGGCGACTGAATCAAAGTCAGCACGAGTATTGATGCAGCTTAGCCGCATGCAACCACGCGCCGCCCACCCCCACACGGCGGCCACACCATCCTCGACCATCGAGGGCTCCCTCCCGCTCCACGTCATGGTGCGGCTCGCCCTGTCCTTTTCCATGTCCAAGCTACCTCGCCCGTCACACACCCTATCTCCGCATTGTCGAGGTCCGGTGGCACGTCTGTCTCGGATCGTCTGTCAGTGGCTGCTTAGCAACTGCTACAAGCAGCTAGAGAAGCTCTAATCCTTGCTTGAGTACACAAGCACGCGATCGCAACCACGGCTCACACCACTGTACTGTACATGTACAACTGGGCCACACAATTGGCCACCTGCTGCACGGCCGACATGGAGTGCCTCCTTCAGGTACCTCAAGCATGTCCATCCCTAATATGTGCTCACTGTAACCCGGGCCGCTTGGCTCAGAAGGATTCAAGCACGCCATGGCTGCGGGTTCTCAACCAGGTCCTCAGCTCGCTACCTTGAACCTAAGGTCGGTCTCGGACACTCAAGCTTTCCGCAAGCATCAGCCGACTCAGATCTTTATAGAGCTTCGAGGTCCTCTAACCTGTCGTACGTCTTCCATTTACAACGACCACGTTGGAGGCAATTCCACCTAGGTAAAGCAGTTGACTACGACCGCTTCGCAACCTGCCAACAGTCCGTTGATGCGCCGCCATGGTGTCTGAGAAGTCACTTGAGGAGGCTCGCCCTCAAGGCGGCGAGTCCGTCGCAGCGTCCCCCGTCCCCGGCTATGACGATGATAGTGCGATCCCAAAGGGCCAGCTGGACCCCGTCTATGAAGCAAAGGCGCGCGTCTTGAACAGAGCTGTATGCCAGTGCCTTAGGAACCCATTCTTAATACATATTTTGACTAGAGCTGACACTATCGCAGATCCAAGACATCGGCATGGGCTGGTA
The DNA here is from genome assembly GCA_031142775.1 of Microdochium paspali. NCBI lineage: Eukaryota > Fungi > Ascomycota > Sordariomycetes > Xylariales > Microdochiaceae > Microdochium > Microdochium paspali. Next base: position 4,061,942 of record JAVBIV010000003.1, read on the forward strand.
TCAATGGCAGCTCTTCATTGTCGTCGGCTTTGGCTGGGCATCAGATAACCTTTGGCCTATTGTCACCTCGCTCATCTTCCTCCCCATCGGCCTCGAATTCAATCCAGAGCGCCCGCCATTCCTCACCCTGTCGCAGAACATTGGCCTCCTCGTTGGTGCTATCTTCTGGGGTTTTGGCTGTGACATCTTCGGCCGGAAATGGGCATTCAACTTGACGCTCGGCCTCACAGCGCTTTGGGGCCTTGTGGCCGCGTCCGCTCCCAACTTCGCCGCCATCGCCGTCTTCGCTGCTCTCTGGTCATTTGGCGTGGGTGGAAACCTTCCCGTCGACTCGGCCATCTTCCTCGAATTCCTCCCGGGATCACACCAATACCTCCTCACCATCCTCTCCATCGACTGGGCCATCGCCCAAGTCATCGCCACACTGATCGCATGGCCTTTACTCGGCTACCGCACCTGCCAGTCCACCACGACAACATGCACGCGCGAGGCAAACATGGGCTGGCGGTATTTCATGGTCGCCGTGGGCGGCCTAACCTTGCTAATGTTCATCATCCGCTTCTCCTGCTTCACAATCTTTGAATCGCCCAAGTACCATATGGGAAAAGGACATGACGAGGAAGCAGTACGCATCGTGCACGAAGTCGCGCGTCGCAACGGGACAACGTCCGCGTTAACCCTTGAGGACCTAAAAGCCTGCGAACCAGCAGACTACGTTGCTCCTATGGCCTCCGCTGCATCTGCTGCAGTGAAGCGCAAACTCGAGGCCGTCAACACATCGCACATCCGCGCCTTATTCTCCACCAAGAAACTCGGGTACAGCACCGCGGCGCTGATGCTCATATGGGCTTTCATCGGCCTCGGATACCCCCTGTACAACGCCTTCCTCCCGTTCATCCAGGAATCCCGCGGCGTGGACTTTGGCGACGGCTCGATCGCCACGACGTACCGCAACTCGCTCATCATCGCGGTCCTCGGTGTCCCCGGCGCCCTGGTCGGCGGCGTCCTCGTGGAGACACCAAAGTTCGGCCGCAAGGGCGCACTGTCCCTGTCCACCGCTCTGACGGGCGTGTTCCTGTACTGCTCCACCACGGCCCTGAGCTCGCAATCCTTGCTAGGCTGGAACTGCGCGTACAGCTTCACGAGCAACGTCATGTACGCCGTCCTCTACGCCTACACGCCCGAGTTGTTCCCCACCAAGGACAGGGGCACGGGCAACGCGCTGACGGCGACGGCGAACCGGGTCTTCGGCATCATGGCGCCCATCGTGGCCATGTTTGCCGACCTGAAGACCGCGGCGCCGGTTTATACCTCTGGAGCGCTGTTTATTGCTGCTGGGGTTGTTGTGCTGACGCTGCCTTTTGAGTCGAGGGGGACTGCTAGTCTTTAGGTGGGTTGGCTTGAGGCATGAGTGAGCTGGAGATGGTGGTTGGTGGAGTTGGTTGATGTGCGAGAACGGGATAATATGACTTTTGAGGTTCTGGGTAGCCTGTGGGAGCTTGGCCTCTTAGCTATTACTCGTCAATGGGCATGACGATACCGATCGTCTCACGAGGAACGAGAGAGTCAAACACGTATGTCAGGCGTGGGAGTCTGTATTCATGGACTAATCCGATTTTATTCTTCTTTCAAAGCCACCGCCATCTACGCAACATTGACCACAACCTTGCCAAAGTGCCCACCGCTGTGAACATACTCAAACGCCTTTGCCGCGTCCTCGAACGCAAACTCCTTGTCCACAACCGGCCTGATTTGATTCCTCTCATATGTCTCCAGCATCTCTTCGAACCGGTCCCTGGGCCCGTTCAGCATCCCCTTGAGCGTGACGTTCCTCCTCAGCGCGAGCACATTCGTGTTCAACTGCGGCTCGCCAGCCGGGTCGAGCTTACCCGAGAGGTAGCCGATGCAGGAGATGAGCCCGCCAAAGGCGACGCAGTTGAACGACTTGGCTAGCGTGCCGGCGCCGCCGCACTCGAAGATCACGTCCGCCCCGTGGCCACTGGTCAGGGAGAGCACGGCGTCGTCCCAGTCGGGTGTGGTCTTGTAGTTTACCATATGGTCTGCGCCAAGGGTGCGGGCGCGTGCGAGCTTCTCGTCTGAGGAGGAAGTGACGATTGCTATGGAAGGAAAAGGGGGGGGGGGTTGTCAGCGGTGCCGCCGACGATCAAGCTAGCAGGATGCGAGGGATGATGGGAAAAGGGAGGGAATTCTTGAAGAGCTTACTGGTGAGTCCCAAGGCTCTGGCAATCTGCAACCCTGAAACCGAAACACCGCCAGTGCCCTGGAGCAGGATAAACTTGCCCTTCCCCTGGAGTGGTTGGCCCAATGGCTGGAAACTGTTGATCGCCATCCACGCGGTCACCGCTGCGATCGGGAGAGTCGCGGCCTCCGCGTCGGTGAGATAGTCGGGAACCTTGACGAGGCCGGTGGCTGGGAAGATGCGGTACTCGGTCAGACAGCCTGGGAGGGGCTTGCCCAGACCAGAGGCCATGTCGGCTTCTTGGATCTGTCCGGTGAGATGGGTCTGGTTGAAGATTGCCATTACGCGGTCGCCGTTCTGAAACGGGGAGGAAGGTGTGGTGGCAGTGATTGTGCCGCAGATGTCGGAGCAGGGGACGAGGTTGGCGTCTTCTTGGAGTGATTTGTGGTGTTTGTAGTCACCCATCACGACTGTGATCGCAGAACCGGTCAGTTGATGTGTCTAGAATAACAGATTGGAGTTCGATACACACCTTCGGTGTCGCGGTAGTTAAGGGAGACCCGATTGACCTTGACCAGGACCTCGCCGTCTTTGAGAGAGTCGGCGGAGGGCATTGGGGCATCGGTGACAAGCTGGAGCTTGTCGAGCCCATCCTGCTTGGTGGTCCACTGCTTCATGGTGTTGGTGGTGTTTCTTTTCTCTATGTTTCTGTGAGTGTAGTTTTCGTCGAATGGTTTTAGTTTCGTCGCATTCGATCTGTTTTCCCAGTTCAACTTGTGGGAGAATTGGACAAGAAGCTCATCGGTCGAAGCAGCCGACGACTCGAGGAGACTCTTTGAATGCCGACCTGCTTATCAATCGGCAGCGGCGTCTTCATCGCTGGAGGCTGAAAAATTGGAGAGACTCTCCACATCGTCATAGTTGCCATCGTCATCGCACTAGGGTTGTTGCTGGTCGGCGGGACCCGGCGGGGCGGAACGGCGCCGATTAGAGCTGGACTGTAAGATTAATACAGCGAGCGAATAAGCATATCGGAAACCGGCAGTAGTCTGAGTTGGGAGACCCGGCGCCGGGGTCTGCCCCAAGCAGAAAGGCAGCTCACTGCACGCAGTAGAGCTCTAGATTTTAACTGTCTGGAGAGCAGAAATACTAGCATCGTGAGGGAGGCTAACTCTACCGGTTCTCGGGATTTCGCATCGTTCCTGCTATACTTCTAGCAGTCCACGGCCCTCCCGACGAAAGATGCAGATTGCTGCAATCTTGATTGCTGACACTGGATCCCCATATAAGCGGACCTACCCAGGTTCTTTAATTAAGTAAGGGCCGCAAGGCTAGCGACGCTACAAGACCTGCGGGGTCGCACGGGACAGAGCCGCCGACGGATAAGCTTAATTCGATCTGGGTGAGCCTATGACCGCAGGATCGATGACGGGCAGAACGAGTCGTTTACTTATCCGGATGCGGACGCGTCCATGTTCAGAAGGAAGGCTGAATAGTGGAAATCGATGGCGCCCCATGGATAGGAGATCACTGGGATTCGCACCCGTGCTGTCAGAACAGCAGGCACCAGGGGTTGTCCCGGGGGGTACTGTACCTGGTGTCGGCGTCCATTGTGGCTGCGCGCGCGCTGGTTCATGCCAGGGACGATGATGTGCCTATCCTCCCGAGCTTCCCTTTAGGGGCCATGTTACCCCTCTGGTGCTGACGTTGGGACTGGTAAGACGGAAGAAGAAGAAGATTCAAGACATCTTGACAGGCACCGAGAGTTAAACGAGCTGGTCTGGGTCGTGCCTTCCTTGCTCCCCACACAATTGTCTTGGCTGCTCCTTTCATCATCTGCCCAGCCTTCCACGCGTGGTGAGACTGCCCATTTGTCTCAGACAAATCGATCTCGGCTCTCAAAACCGTCTTTTGCCCACGTACTTCATCCTTTTCTTCTCGCGCCCTTGCTGTCTTTGACTCGTTCTTGATCGTCACCATGCGCCGGTAGCATCACCAGGTTACCTCCCCGACACGCTCACTGAAGACCATGCACCTCCTCAAGGCCCTCGTCGCCTGTGCGGGCCTCGCTGTCGCACTGCCAGCCCCAGAGAACCAGCAACTCCCGCCACGAGCCGCCAATTCGCGAACCCATAAGATCAAGGGCAGCTCTGGCTGCGGCAAGAAGCCCGGAACCAAGCTCGACAGCTTCACCTACAAGAACATCACTCTCGACGACGACGTCGCCCCGCATCGCCGCTATGCCTACTGGCTTCCACCAAAATATGACCCCAACACGCCTGCCCCCGTCATCTTCGCCTTCCACGGCGGCTTCCAGTCCGCCCTGAAGCAGCACAACCTCGACCACTTCACGGAACCCTACTTCAACGATGGCAAGCACATCATCATCTACCCAGAGGCCTGGATAAGCCCCCTTTTTGGTCCAGAAGGACGCATATGGCAGGTTTCACCTGTCATCGACAACCTCGGCGTCGATGATGTCAGGTACACCATGGCCGTTCTCGATGAGATTCTCGATGACTTCTGCATCGACGACCGGCGCGTTTACTCTTCCGGCATGAGCCAAGGCGGCGGCTTCACAAACATGCTCGCGTGCCACCCTGTCGCTTCCACCCGCTTCGCCGCCTTCGCTCCCGTCGCCGGATCCTACTTCTACCCTTCCAAAGGCAGGGATGCCAAGGTCAAGTGCTATTTCAAGAAGGATCCCCTCGTCTGCAACCCTGGCCGCAAAGGCATCCCTATAATGGCCACCCATGGTGGCGCTGACGATACCATTCCTTACGGCGGCGGCTACAACGAGAGACATGATGCTTGTTTACCGGACCTCGACCATTGGCTGGCGCTTTGGGCGGACCGCAACGATCTCGATGGTGCGGATACAAGAATGGTTACGACTAATTGGGACAACAAGACAGCACCGGGCAGGAAGCCGCTGGGGTCGGACGCCCAACGTCAAATTTACGGCTTGAACGACGACTCTCGCGGACTTATTACAATGGTCCACTCTGGTTCTCACGTCATGCACAACTGGCCTCGCACCTTCCAAGATGAGGAGCTTGGCTGGGGCATGGCATCCTTCAATATTAGCTCCATGATCTTCGAGTTCTTTTCTCGTTTTGAGCTGCCGTAAGTCGACCAACGAATGCTTCGAAATTATGAGACTTGGAGACTGACAGTACACTACAGAAGCAACGAGACGGAAGAGGGCGTTCCTGGCCTCGCCAACGTGGCGCCAGATGCTCATGGCTGGACATCCGGTCGTGTATGGCCGTTGCTGATGCAAATTGCCATCGAGGCTATTGGGTCGCTTTTGGGATGGCCATAGCTGGGTCCTTCGTTAAGTTTTCCTACATATCTTTCTACTATGTGCATAATGGGGCGTTCTGCAAGTCATTTCGGAGTGTTGCACATGTTTTCTGGAATAAGGGCGCTGGATGTACATATTCCCTGGCTGTTGTCAAAATCATAATTCTGTATTGCCAGAAGCAGATACTGGTGCCACAGTACATTTCTTCTGTGCGCTGCCTGTGCTCACGTTCAACAACTAGAGCTAGATCTAGTGGAGTGACTGGCACCCGTCAAAATAGTAGCGCGTGGGTCTCTTGCTTGCAACTCTCTAGGATGTTTGCAGAAGCCTTTATTTCGTGTAAAAGATTCCGGTTACCTGGCTCGATCACTCAGCTATCGCCCTGGATCCGTGACTCCAACGTCCAGTATCGGTGCAGATGCGGCCGGCCGGATGGGTAGCCGGGGGCCAAGGAAGTGGAAAGCCGCATCGTCATCCCTCCAGCAGACCCCTGTCTGCCATTGGGGAACACACCAGGGATCAAGGGAAATCATGATACGCTGTGCAGGGACAGACCTGGTCAAGGGACCAGACGGCATTTGGAGTGAGACTATGATTAAAGGTTTGAGTCTGACAAAGCCGCTGGGATTTCTGGTAAATGTTGACCAACTTCCCAAGATATTCTCACTGCACCAGTGTTGCCTACCGCTGCCTAGGATCAAAAGTGGTGATGTAATCCACATTCCACAGGTCGGTCATGCTTGCCAAGCAAACTAATGCAATCGAGGACCACATGTCAACGTGTTTCTACCTCAGGCTTCCGACTCTTTCAGCTGCCGAGCTCTGAGAAGCACGCCACCCAGGGGATCTCAGATGCTGGTTCCACAAGGCGAAACGCGCGGCTGGGCCCGGTTTTTCGTATGCACGATGGACAGCTCTTGCAGCTTGAGTGGAGTTAGGCAGGAGGCGCCGAAACCAAGGCTCAGGGTCGAGGCCACAGCTGCGGATGGCGTCACTAACGCTAGCTCAGCCCGTCAAGGCTGTGTCAGTGGCGCTTCTCTGCTGGTTTCACATGTAGCTTAAGTCTAGTCTGTCCCGCAAGTGGATGACCGTGCAATGACCGGATGATTTACCGAGATCGTAGGAGACCAATACTGTGATGAGTGTCAAGGTCTCTTCGAATCTAACCTTTCCTCTCGCATAGGCTGACTATATCGAGCCCTCGTGGAACGATGCAACAGCGCACCACATCAAGAGCCGCAACAGCAGCACAGCCCACCACTTCGCCAACTACATGCAGGTAGTTTTGTTTCCGCTGATGCAGGAAAAAAACACAGTATCTCCTGCCAAGGAGATATCCATCACCGTTGGGCACGACCACGACAACAAACTTGGAGACACACGATATAATGAGGGTTCTCCATCGTTGGGCTCGCAGGCAGCCTACGACAACATGCAAACCATCGGACCAATACCTCGCGATATCCCGCCTAGAACAACGAAACACGACGACAGCATCGTGAGCATCGGCTGGGACCCTGCTGAGCGGGCACAAGGGATTATACCGGAGAATGTTGTGGACGGATTAGACAACGAGGAGCTATGGCTTCTGCTGAGGAGATTCAACAACGTAGGACTATGGAGGACTATAATCTGGTGTCTTCGATTAATGAGCCATTGCTGACTGGGAAATAGTACATCTTCCATATCAAGGCTACGAAAAAGCCTTTGCTGCCTGAGGAGTTGGATTTGAATACAGCGCCTCACGAGGACTTCACTTCTAATAAACTCCGGGCGCAGCTGGAGAGGCTATACATGGGGTTTCTGATTGGCATGCTCTCGTTTTCCCAGCACGTCACGCGACTTCGCTCATGGCGTGAACCTCGCCGGACAGGACTATTCTTCCTGGTAGGCATCACCATCTCACGAAGACACAGGGGAGACTAACACCGTCCCAGATCTACTTCACTAGTTGGTACTTCGCCGTCCTATTACCCACAATCTACCTCATCCTCGCCTTCCTAGTCCTCTCCCCACGCTTTCGCAGAGTCATGTTCCCTCCTGCACCGCTATCCATGGTCGACGCCACCACCGGCGCCATCAAGCCCCCTCCCGCGGGCTCCTTGGCAACAGCAGACTCTGCCACCGGCGCACCAGAAGCCCACAAGGGTGAGACCCGCGAGAATGAGGCGAGCAATTTTGCGGCCAGCATCATCGGGACAGCGATGAATGTGCTCAACGACGTCGTGGAGCCTCAGCACGGTGCTGGGGAAGGAGACGAGGCGAGTATACTGGAGTACCACTACTTCCACAGTGACGAGGCGGCGCTCCGGGCTGCGCGGGCGACGAGCGCGAATGGTCCGGACGGGATGAAGGGGTCTTCTGTCGCGCGGTCAGGGAAGCCCTGTGGTGGTGGTAGTCGCGGTGGCAGCGATGGAGGGATGGAGGATAATACAGACAAGAGAATCGCCAAGCCCTCCATGCTCGAGCCGCATCGACTCGCCACGAAAGTGGCCTTGGCCAAGGATAAGGCCGCGGGCGTCGAGAGGCCGTCCAAAGACAAGTCGAAGGTCCCCATCCAAAAGATGGTCTGGCGAGGGACCCGGGCACTAACACACGGGCTCAGCGAGCTGTCTGACTTCTGGGAGCGGTGTGAGAAGTGAGTCTCGATCCAAAGCTTTCTACCGATGAAGAAAAGTGCTGACGGTGTGACTTTGCCAGCCTGATCAACCCCAAGGCTCCATTCCTTGAGTGTCGCGGCAGACTCAGACTTGCGAGCTTCCTGCTGACCTTATGCTCGTTGACGCTGTGTGTCTCTGCGCGCACAATCTGCCGCTCTTTTGCGTTTTTCGTCGGGGTTCTCATCTTTGGCAGGCCACTGCTAGTTCGTCTCCAGCAGAAACTTGAAACGAACAATGTCTCTCTGAAAAGGTAAAAATACTCAGCTTTTCCGCTGACGGATGTGGCAAGTCATCCTTATACTGACACATCTGGCCCCCTAATAGCACCCTCTTTCTCGGTGTCCCGACCGACGCCCAGCAAACAATCACCATCCTCCGCCTCGCCGAGGCCGCCAGGACACCGATCCCACCACCGCCACCAAACCACTTCGTCGACACACCCGACGGGGGAAACAGGACTGACGGCGAAGGCGATGGCGTTGGCGTCGGCGGCTTCAGCGGCGTCCAGAAGCCTGCCTGCCTTCGTGACCCGTCCAACCTCGACGCCAGCTTCAACGACAAGCCTCTGGGCATGGCCCCGACTGAACTCGAGGACATAGCGAGGACGAGCCATGAGCGAGTGAGCCACAACTCTCCGCACGACCGCGTCCTCGCGGACAAGCATACCCACGGCCGGCTTCTGGGGCGCGTGTTCCGCGGGCTCAAGTACGGGGCGAAAGGGGTGGCCAAGACCGCGGTCGTTGCGGACGCGGTGAGGGCTAAAGTGCTGGGTCATAACCCCGCGAGGTTACGGCTGGGCGTCACGGATAATGATGACAAGCATGATGAGGATTCTGCTGGTGCTGGAAGAGGCGCTGCGTTGTTGGGGCCGGTGGAGTTCCGGGCGAGGTTTGAGGGGAAAAGGGGGTTCGTCTATTTGACTACGCTTGCAGGGGGGCAGGCGAGTTTGTGCTTCACAAGGAGTCGGGGGGTGACTGAGGTTGAGGATGGGGAGAGTGACAGCGATAGTGATGAGAAGTTCGAGGTTATAAAAGGGTGCGAGAGCCGTGTGGAAAGGACGGTTGGGACACTGCAACCGGCATGGTCGATCCCTGTCGAAGAGATTGCAGAGCTGAACAAGTTTTCTGGGTATGGCGAAAAGGCAAAGATTTTGGCCGGGTGGGCGTTGGAGACGTCTGTCAAGGACGGGCTGCAGATTGTTGATCGGAATGGGGAGATCAAGCTCATCACCGCCATGCCTAAGAGGGACGAGCTGTTCAATCGGTTATGCGCTATGGGCCAGCAGCGATGGGAAATTTGGTAGGTATAAATGCGATATAACAGCGGTCGCGTAGTACGTACAAGACATAACAAGCCCGCTACAAAGCCAAGCAGTTCCATTTTGCCTTGGTGGTAAATTGTCACAACAGTATGAAATAGACAGATTTCTGTTTAGTGGCCCGCGAAGAGGCCTGGCCCATATGGCCTCTTGCTATTCTCGGCATTGCTGACAGGTTCGCAGAAGGGCGTGCCCGAGGCTGAAGTGTGAAGCAGGGTCGATAAGGTCGAGCATCGGTGTTAACAGCTCTGGTGGTAAGTCTGGGAAGGCTTATGCTGGTGTTCATGATGAGGGTCACTCGTTATGGAAGGTGTGAAATTCTATAGGGACGAAATCTATCTTGAGCGGAATGCACCGAGATCTCCAGACGTTGTAGTCTACCATGAACAGAGTAAGGGTTTTTTTTTCCTTTAGACCACTAAAGACTTCAACCTAGACATCCTACTGTAAGCAGCGCCAATCGCTGGAATGCTGCCGTCGCTATCATCACTATCACTGTCTCTCTCATTGCCAAGTTCATGGCTCTTCCCTCTCTTCGCCGCATTCGATCTAGATGCCTGTGCCATCAAAGGCTTTGCCTGACCCGTGAGCCTATCTGCGGAGCTTGGGGCCATACTGGAAATATGTGTTTCCACACGTAATATCTTGCTGGGCAGTCTGCTTGCTTCTTCATCCTCAGACTCTAGGATCGTGATTGGTCCGTACGAGGCTACAGCGCTTACCGCTGCCCTTGCAGGAGCTTTTCGGCGGGTTTCTCGGCCCGGACTAACTTGTTTGTTGGTGATTTTGGACTTGGGCTGTTCGTCGTTGGCGTTTGCTTTCGCCTCGCGTCGTTTGGCCGTTGGTGCACTCTGGTTGTTCAGTACACCGGTGATAGATGGCTCCCCAAGGACTACCGGCGCCGAACCACACTTTCGATGTGACTCTTTAGCAGCTTGGAATGCCTCGATGAGATACTTGCTCGACTCTTCTGGAGTCATGAATCTGGGAGGACCATAGCAGTGTCCGAGCCTCAGACATGACTTTCTGTCTGCAGGATTTCCAAGACTGCGGTCTTCAACAGCATCGGTTACTGAGTAGAAGGGAATTGTCAGCATTGAAGGAACCAGTGTGTGCAGACTTGTGTTGTCTGCTTCCAGAACGCATACCTCTAACAGCGAACTTGTCATAAATTTCTTTGATAGTTTGGACGCCGTGCGCCTTGGTCCTGAAGTGCTCTATAGCGCGGTCGGCGTCGAGCGGGCTGGAAGCGAAGTAGACCACCGTCTGTCCGATCTTCATGTTACAGGTCCATTTCCGAGCCCATCCTCCTTGCTGGGACAGTGTCCTCTTGCAGGTGTTGACGTTGCAGCGAAGCACATAAAGGCCTTGATGTTGCCCGAAGTGGTGCACACATTCGTCTTGATTCAGCCCAGCGACAGTGATGGTCTTCGTCGTTGGCTTTACACTTGTTAGAAATTGTGTTCGGGAAAGCAGCTTCGGCTGACTTACCAGATACGGCTTGGGCGCCATAGGGGAAAGCTTGGCACCGACTGTGTTTGCGTTTTTGGGCTTCTTTGCTGGCGGTGTTTGGGATGAGGCCAAGAAGTCTGACATGGCTACTGAGGGCCTCTTCTCTCCTAATCGGCTCTCCGGGGATGGAGCGTAGCGATCATGCTCCCTTCGACTGGCGGTGTTGGCAGCGGCTGTATTGATTCGGGGTGGGATGCGGGATAACTGAGGCTCAGAATTTTGCAATTCTTCCTTTTTGACTATTATCGTCTCACATGGAGGCGTCTTCGAGACCGGAGGCCCGGCTTTGATGGCCAATCCAGATGCAAGTTCGCCACCAGCCCAGTTGAAACCAAATGGTGCTGGCTCGGGGGACTGGCGTACGAAGAGTGACTCCTCATCATCTTCAGTGGCAGAAGCTGATTCAACAGTGGCTTGGAACCGTTTCGCGCGGCCCGGACTATTGTGGACTTGTCCAGTAGTATTGTGTGAGTCGTCTTTGGGCGGCGCGACACCATCGTGGTTCATGTCCTCAGTGGTGGTTGAGGAGGTTTGATTCAGTGTCGGCCACGCATCGATCTCTACCAAGACCTCCGTCAATATGCTGTCAAGTTGCCTTCGCAGCTGTTGTGTCACGCGTGCCTTGCAGGCATTGCGAGTCTCCCTGTACCTGTCTGTCTGCGTTTCAATGTAAACAGATGGATTTGGGTCTGTTCGGGGTATACTGCGAAGGTTGTCGTCATATGTCTGCTTTAAAGGCAAAAAGTGACATTTCATAAGCTCGGACTTCAAATTGCGAAGGAGATTGAGCACTGGAAGTGATAAAACAGCGTTTTGGGTTGTGACTTGGCCTGCCATGGTCGTGATAGATCTGCTCGTGTTTGAGGTGTTTCTAAAAGGCAGCATCAGTCCCATGGAACATTGTTTCACTTTATACACGACTATACTCCCATCCCCAACCGAAAATGCGCTACGGGTCTATAACAAGACACGGCAGAACGCAAGGCTAACCTATGGGCCTTGGGGAACCCCTGGAACGGTTTCAGTTCTCTAAGAACTGCGCGGCACAAGCTTAGCCTCGGCCTCTGTGGCGCAGATTGTCCAATAGCACGATAGTCCTTACAACCAACACCAAGGGATTGAGGTGCAGAATTGACGGGCTCCCGCCGGCACGCTACGTACCTCCCGACCAACCACATTGAATGTTTAGTCGCCAATGCAAGGGGGTTTCGTGGTCGCTGTTTGTGGTTGCAGTAGTTACGAACTGTGGTTCTGCTTGTAAGGCCTTGAAATGCACTAATGATCTCGAAGTTTCCGACTTGCATAAGGCTCGTTTCACAAAAAGCTCATTTGTCAGTCGCTGTATTTATTGTGCGCCTTGACTTCTAAACAATTCTGGACGTCAACTTCGACATCCTTGACATCCTCCGCGCAACAGCAGTAAGCGCCGGGATGCTGTCGTCACTATCGTCACTATCACTACTCGCTGCCGTGTCAACCTCCCTGCTCTTGCCTTTCTTGGGTCGACTCGGACTTGGACTTGGCACTGTGGGTTTGGATACCTTATCACCCTGAGCCGTGGCGCCGTCTCCAATGATCTGTACAGTATTTTTGCCCTTGGATACATGTGCCTCGAAACGGTTCATCTTGCTGCGTGACACACTCCCTGCTTCTTCCTCAGATTCTTGAATGGTTATGGGATTATTGGAGGCCGCAGTACTAGCTGCTGCGATCCCCGGAGCTTTCCAACTTCTCTCCTGCTGTGCACTGAGGAGCTCATTTACGATGTTGCTTCTCTGAATTGAAGGTTCGATCGTGGGTTGCTTGTCAGACTGGTTCGATGTGGGACTCTTCTGAGTACTGGCTCCAACCTTCAGAGATGTAGAGTTGGGCATTTCGGGCTGGGGAGCCGTCATAGGGTTGCTTGCATCAGCTGCCTGGACCCGATCGAGGATCGAATCGCTCACGATCACTTTTTTGCCGTTGCAGGGCCCGACTTTCAGGCATGAGTTTTTGTTTATGGGCTTCTCGGTGTTTTGCTCTTCGGTGGCGTCGGTCACTACAGTGATAGAGAATTAGTGCTGCTAATGATGATTCTTTCGACGAAAAGAAAACAAACCTCTGATCGCGTATTTCTCATATACGTCACTCATATCGCGAATGCCATGGCCCTTGCCTCTAAAATGACCAATAGCATTACTGCTCCCCATAGGGTTGCCCGCTATCTCCATAGGATTGGCTGTGAAGTAGACTACTAGCTGGGCTGCCATCTTGACTGATGTTAAATCACGGGGCGTTGGTTCCAGAGATTCAACTTTCTTCTTGCAAGCCATCGCGTTGCATCGCAAGACGTAGAAGCCCTTGTGCCCGTTGTAGCGATGTACGCACTCATCAGGGTTGACCTCGGCCATTGTAATGGTCTTCTTCGTTGCCTGCCATATCTTTGTTAGTCTCCACGGTGGGATACGGGGTCATGTGTACTATCACAACTCACGAGATATGGTTTGGGGACGGTAGATCTGGGACTGGGCCCTATTATCGGTGTCGTCTTGATCTTCTTTGTAGCCGGCTTGGATGGGGTAAAGAAGTCTTTCATGGAAACCCGAGGCCTTTTGACACCCGAGGCCAAGTTATCTGTAGGGGCTGCGGGCTCAACATGCTGGTCTGCGGGTTTAACTGGTGTATTTCTGCTTCGTGCTAGGTCTGTGGGCGGTTGTACTTCCGATGGCCGAGTGTGTCCAGACTTCTCGCCATCATGAGCGTTTGCGGCCACAGGTGCTTTGTCCCCAGACTCCGAAGCACGTAGTCGAAGAATTGGGTTTTCCACGTTGCCACGGACTGGAGGAGTTTCCATGGGCGACATTGAGACGAAAAGTGAGTCTTCTTGCTCGCGAGGCCGGCTGGACCCAGCAGCGCCGTTGAATATACCTTCCCGAGATGTGCTTGCTTCAGCGCCATCACAAACACGATGGTGATCTGGAACTGGCTCATTGTCGCTGGTTTCCGCACGTTTTTGACCCTCGTCAGTGTCACTGGTTGTGGATGAGGCCGGATCGTGGTCCAGCGTCGGCCATGTTTCAACCTCGATCACCGCCTCGGCCAAGATGCTGTGAAGCTGCTGTTGTAATTGCACCGCAATCCGGTCTTTGCAGGCTTTCTGGTTGTTCCTATACAGCTCGGTCTGTCTTGCGATGTAGACCATCGGGTTCGGATCCGTTCTCGGTATATTGCGGAGGTTATCGTCGTATGCCCGCTTCAGGGGCAAGAGGTGCTCTCGGATGAGCTCACACTTCAGAGTTTCGAGCGATTTGAGCACTGAACGAGAAAGCGCCAGGCCTGAAGCTGGCGTGGCTTCCGACTTGGTGGCCATGGTTAGGGCCGATTCCGCTGTGGTTGATTTCGTGAGCAGGATCGAGGTTTGGACAAATTGCAGCTTTGCAGGTATGGCTGCTGCTGCTATATGCGGGTCTTGGATCATCATCAACAAGTCGAAAAAGGCCGCCAGTCTTTGCGCGAAGCCCAAGGCAGATTGCGGGTTGAGGTGGATTGGGCTGAGTTGTTGTTTCCTGGGAAACCCCTGCAGAGGGTTTCAGTCGTCCCCGCGTTAGGCAAGCTCAGCCTCAGCTACGTGGCGCAAGCTGTCCAATAGCGACACTGCCCTCACAACCAATGACAAGGGTTTCTGTTGAGATATGCTGAGTACTGCTCTGGGACGGTCGAGTAGACCAGTGCGCATTTTGTGGCCAATCATCTTGAGCGTATAGTCGCCCGTGCAGGGGGGCTTCATGGTCACTGACATGGTTGCATTAGTCTGGAGATACGGTATTGTCCGGTTTGGTAGGCTTTGGACTGCACTTGTGACCTAAACAGGGTGGCTGTGCAGAGAATGACACACTCGGGAAGGCCTGGTGTGCGACCAACATCAGGCCTTGTGTAGTTCGAGGGCTCTCAGGTGTACCGAGGAAAACAGCATCGGGATCATTGGGGATGAGCAGCAGCAAATATATATCAAGCAGGAACTGCGTGGGATGTCGGTGGACGAGTTTCCAAGGTGTCGGGGGCTTCTGAAGCTTCTGCCAGCGGCTAAGGGAATACACGGAGACAGGGACATATGGACAGGTATACTGAATAATCATTGATCCAGTTGACAAGCAATCAAATAACTTGGACTACGTACACAAGTAATGTCTATTCGAAAATGACATGCATAATCCTGAATCTCACGATGTGAGTTTGAGCTGAGATACAGATACAGTGAAACAAAAAACGCATGCAGAAAGCAACAAAAGCTCGCTACACAATCAAGGCGTCAATCGCCATGGTGATCATCCCGCGATTTGCACATCCCTTAGCTCAACCTCTCGCCCAGCTCCCTCACCATCCGTGCGTCACTGGGTGCTATCCCCAGCCGTGGTAGGGTTGCCACGTCGACAATGAGGTCCTCGTCCTCAAAGTCGCCACGGACATACCGAGGACCCGGGGTGCTGGTGAAGAGAACCTTGACGGTGGCCTGGACGTCCGGGTTGCGGACCGGGCGCAACAGACACAACAGCGCAGGTGTGGCTGTGTCCCAGTGCTCGGGTCGCTTGCACATGATGACGTCGTCGATGAAGCAGAACAGCGTTACGGCCTGCGGCAGCGCGCGCATCAGCCACGTCAGGAGATGCTCGAGGATCTTCAGGTCCGGCGAGTGCAGCAGGGCATATAGATCAATAGCCTGGCTCAGAGCCTGCATGTCGAACCCGCCACGGTAGTTTCGGAGGAGCTGCGCTACTAGGCCTTTAAGCATGGCGATTCCACTGCCCCCTTGGTCATTATCCTGCACATGACAGCCAAAGAACCAATGGATCGACATGAACCGGTGCTGACCGGCGAGGGCCTGCACTATCTTGGCACAGAAGAGTGACAAGGGGCTGAGGTCGGCATGTGTCTGAGGTAATGGATCGTTCCACCGGACAAGCAGTCTGGATGAGTCGGCGGACACGATCCAGCTGACGAAGTGCTGCTGCTGGACAATCTGCTCGGCTAGGGCACGCTCACGGGGCGGGAACTGCGACTCGTGGCTGGACATGAAGTTCATGTCGTGGTAGTCCGTCATTGCCATGCCTAGCGCTGCCTGTAGTTGTTCATGGCTGACGTACGGCTACATGACGGCAACAGGCATTTGGATGAAAGACTGAACCGATACTGCAGGTGGTTGCCAGGGGCCGGGACCAGGAGAGGTAGACCGAAGCCGCTCGTTTTCGATCATCACATGTAAGAGCTTTCCTGTAATAACAGAGGACAAGATGTGAGATTTTGCAGGTGGACAAGTGAGCAATTTGGAATACTAACATACGATTCACTTGCGCCAGCTGGGCGTCCTTCTGTTGGATCTGATCATCTTTGGACCTGAGATGCTCTTGCAGGGAGAAATATATCTATCTAGCATGAGGAACGCTCAATATCGGCTCAAAGTTTATTGACAAAATATCACTCACATCACAGCCTATACTCATGTTCGAGTTCATTCAGTCATGTAGAGGCAATAGAACACTGTCCTTAAGTATGTCACCTGTCACTAAGCCTACCACAAGTAGAGGAAATCTTCGCTTTTGCCCTAGTGGTAATTTACCACAAATACTAAGTCTTTATAGCCATACACAGTTGTTGATCGCCCTAGGCGATCCTTGAAACTGGCAGACTCGTTTGCGAAGGCCGACACAGAGATTCACAAGCTTCTGATATAATTAAACAGTAGAGGCCTTATCTGGAATAAGCAGATTATGCTATAAATTCATTATTAGGGAGTGCTATGATAGGTGTGCGAAAGCTCAGATCCGTCAGCTGTCTCTATCGGTTCTCTGGAACGTGACAGTGTAGATATTAGCTCCTACCATGTTGTGGCATCAATCACAGGTCTCATGAAACGGAAACCCCTTTCCAGACGACCAAGCAGTTCTGAGCTCTCCCGGAGCATATAAACAGAGTACCGTGGCTCGTAGGCGCCACTTATTATAATGTAGGCAGCTATACAGGCATCGCATTGTAGGCCTCAACTAATGCTCTGCGTGCTTGGTTGACCCTTTGCCACACATGTTATAAATCGGCAACGCATGTTTAGGACGTTGTCGACGAGCATCCCACGAAGTCTTGTATCAATTATGTACGTGTTTCGCATTAAAACTCACTGTTTGCTTCCCCTCGTGCAGCTTGGGGAGGGAAGGTGGGGGAACTTTGAACGGGTTCCACTCTTTCAATTATTGGTTGTTTTTACGAGTGTATACTTGAAACTGGCCAGTGAGTGAGATTTCCCGACTTATCATTCAAACGATGACACAGACATCGGCCGAATTTATCCCCTGCGGCAACTTCTGTGTCTCAAACAATAGAATCAAGTGTTGCACAAGGAACTCTGCAATTGTAAGAGTCCACTCACGCTGAATGTGCGTCACGTAATAGCTCATTCGCAACTGGGGTTACTCCCCTCGCTGAAGTCAGCAGAGTAATTTATGAGGATGACAATCAATGGCCCGGCGATACTCTCCGACTCTTGGCCAGCCGTTCCATGGGCCCAAAGTCTCCCTTTATCTCGTCAAAGTAATGGCAGCAGTCCGGAGCGTCGCTATGCGTTATGTCACCGACTACTGTGGCTCAATCATCCCCGGCAAAGCCAAAACACAACCTCGTTTTCTTCGATACCAACATGTCCGGCATTTGCCCAACAATAAGATTGATTACTTCGTCTACTTGGTCAATAGCACTTTCAAGGTCGTCGGTGCCAAGGATGTTGCTCAGAGCCTAAGGATCCGAGTATTAGAAGCGTTGGTGGTCATGGGGGACAGGTTCGATCTGATCCTAGTGCATCTTGACATCGGCCCCATCAACCCCGTGTCTTCCACCCTTGGAAAACGTCCCCAACTACACAAGTTTCACTTTCGACGTAATGATAGGTAGTAGCAAAGTCCAGGCTCTTACAGTAGCGGAGGTCAACCCCGGTCATAACCCGAGGGGGACAATGTGAGGGAGACTCGCGGACGATATCACACCGATTTTAAGTGAGGGTCCACCATCCGCAGAAACTCGCTTTCAGGCCCCCCAAACGGCAAATATTCCGGTAACCTTTCAAAGATTAGCTACGCATCCTCCAACGCACGACATCAGTTCCCCTCAAGCATTATGTAGCCTTTTCACACTGGCTGAATGATTATGATGAGATAATCCACGAGGAAATGGTGCGAAATTGAGGAGCTCTGGTCCAATTTATACCTGTGGATCTACTTCTTCGGCGGAGGGTATTTTCTGGTTTGAGGCCGATCCTTTGTCCCCGTCATAACGACAGGATCATTGTCGACTAGCGAGTCCAGTGTAATTAATACACCCAGGCTGTTGCGAGACTTGATTAATGTCTTGATCCGATGATAGATATTCCTCCAACAACGAAGAGAATCCTTTCAACTAGCTCAACAGCGCACGGATCACCGTCGCCCTCGTGGTTGCAGTGTATACGTGTGTGGTCTACGTCAGCTCTCTACCATGTTAGACAACCTGCCGACGGATGCAAGCAATCCAAGAACATGATCAGACTCGGGTTGACTTGTCTCAGATATACTCCAAGCGAGGATGGCGTGAAACAAGCCTTCAGTATTGGCACGATCTGTGCGTTTTTTTTTTCTTAGCTTCGCGCTCATTGTTCTTGGGTAAGGCACAGGCCCGCTCTCATGATCGTTCCAAAGCGAAATCGTCAACGTTAGGCGGAACCCCATCTGCAACATCACCATATCCCTGTCCGTCGTCATCTCCACTCCCACTGTGCCAGCATTGAGATACGCTGGCCCGGTGGTGGCCTCCTTGCCTTGCATCCGGCGGTGCCTCAATCAGCGACATGTTTGGAGAATATGACAAACCTTATGCGCCGACACTCTGGTCGCTGTGATTTATTGTGGTCCAGTGCTCGGGCCTCTCTTATCTGGTTTTGCAGTCCGTATTAGAGTTAGAGACGATCGAGATTATCTGAGCTACTGCACCGGTGTATATTGTTATGCTGTTTCTTCTTCTGCTGGGGTCGTCGGCACCAAACCCGTTATGCAGTTAGGCTCGACGGTTACGCGAGGCTACTTGGAATAAGCGTTAGTTTCATCTTCTCATAAGCAGAAATCAATCGTCGGCATGTATCTAGCGATGGGATTGTCCTTGATGCTATCCTCGGGCGTCTATAGATCACCACCAAAGATCCCGTCGTGCTGTTTGTGCAGGTCTACTCTGCGATCACCTACAGTAAGCCAAGATGAATATGCTTAATTTCTATAATAGGCTCATTCTACATTATATATCACGTGTGGTGATATATGTAGACTAATAAAAGCCTGCTATAAATCGGGGGTACCTTTCGCTTCGGCCTTATTGGTAAATCACGATACTACGCGATTGTGGTCTCTGCATATATCCCGATGGGTCACCCGGCCTACGTGTCGAGTCTGCTCGAGGCAGTGACTTCTTGAGGATTTCGTCCGCTTCCTTGTTTGCCCTCCGACTTTTCTACTTTTGTTTTAACAGTGTTCTTGTCGTAGCAGGGAGACGGATTGGCGAGTGTTGAAATGATGACGACATAGATTCTGGTGCCTATATGACCGGATCAAGTATATGCAGCCGAAGGAGATCAGCACGCTTGCTTGTCAATTGGAGAGATATGTGCTTTGCTACTTAAAGGTACATATGTATGCATATATGTATGTATGATGAGCGATTTTGTCTGTCGGAGCTGCAGTCCGGGCGTGCCGAGTATGTCAGTGGCTGCCGTGTGGTCGGAGCCGGGTCCGGAGAGAAGGGCCCGCTCTGACGCCAAGGCCGTTCCTTGGTTGCGAGGCAGGGATCCTTTTTGATGTCATCATCCTGGACCAGCAAGCCACTGCCGGGCTTGAAGCTGTCAAATCCGCCCCAATTCCCAGTCCCCTGCAGGTACGTCTCCTCGACAAAGAGGAGCAGCGTTGCCGGCGCACACACAGGAGAAGAGAGAGAGAGAAAGCAAGACGGCGACCTTGGAAAGCCACAACTTGGGCCGGTGACTGTGAGCAATGCCGGTGCCGGGATCGGGGCCTGGGACTGTGTCTGGGGCTGGGCTTGAGTCGCAAGATTTGCCTGTGAGGGAGGGCCCTGGCGTGTCGGGATTGCGCGCGACAACGGGGTTGCCAGCGGCGGGTATCGGTGGAAGCCAGAACTGGCCTCGTACCGGTAAACCACGCACGGGTCTTGTGACCATCCCTGCGACAGCTTGGTCTTGATGTCGCCCAGCACGACCCCTTGTAACATCAGAGTCTATCTACATTGTGTAATTAATTACAAGACAGTGGCGGAGAACAGCTGGGCCAGCCCAGCGGGGATGCCCCATTGGCGGCAAGAGGGGCAGCTGGCTGGTGAAGCCCTGAAGCCAAGTCCTTATCTTGCTCTAGGGGTTTTTGGCACACCCCTCGCTCACCTGTAGCAGACGCCAGTTCTGTCCAGTCGAGGGTTTCTTGGCCGCTTGGCCGCCTGGCCGCCTGGCCTAAGTTAGGTCTTGGCTTCTCCGACGGCACCACACGTCTCCACCAGCACCTTCCCCCATCTCCCAACTTTAATTCTTTGACTGACGCAACAACTGCCAGCAACACCTACTACTACGACTCCCACGCCAACTCCCGCTCCCACCTCACTTTGCACCTGCACTTGCATCTACACCTCTCGCGGCCATCAACCACCCAGAACAGTACCTCCACCTCCGCTTGCGCCTTCACCAGCACCAGCAGACGACCCGACCAGCCTCGACGCCCCAGGCGACCCTGTTCCGACGCACAACCACCCCCTTCTCCGCGCCCACGGGTGGGCTGCGCTCCCCTCGCTGACGGCCTCCACCATGGATTTCCCTGGCGCCAACCGGTCGCCTAACGGCAATGGCCTCTCTTACGACTTCTCGGCCACCTCGACGCCCACCGATCTCTTCGACTCCCTCCACCAACCGGCTGTACCGACCCCCCAGGCAAACTTTGCGTCCGCGGCCATGCCCATGACCTTTACTCCCACCGGCCCAATGACCCTCGACCCGTCCCTGCCGCCCTCGGATGCCCTCAACCCGCGCTCCTGTGTCGTCTGCCGCAAGCGCAAGGTCCGCTGCGACAAGCACATGCCCTGCGGCAACTGTCGCAAGGCAAACATCCAATGTGTCTTCCCCGCCCCCGGCCGTGCGCCGCGCAGGCCACGTCCCAAAGACCCCAACGCGCCCCCCAAGCAGGCCAGTGATCGTGAGGTCGAGCTCATGAAGCGTCTTCGCAAGCTCGAAGGCATCGTTGAGGATCTCAGCGGCCAGGTCGAGATCGAGACAGGAAGGCATGCTGCCAGCAACGACGGCTCTCCTGTAGCCGACTCTACGCACGAAGACCGCCGTCTCAATATCGATGCCGCAACCCGGCGTGCGCCTCACTCTGATCCTGGCGATGCGATAAAACACAAGCGCCGATCCCTCGACTCGGGCGTCTCCAGCCCAACCGTCGGTATGCGCAGGGACTTTGGCCGGCTCGTCATCAACGATCGGGGCAGCACCAAATATGTCAGCAACGCCTTCTGGGCAACTATGACCGACGAGGTGAGTATTTAGAATGCCACTTCGCTCTTGCCAAGCACGCACAATGACTAACCGACGCCATCTCACTTCCAGATCAACGAACTCAAGGCACAGACACGGCAGCTTAGTGACCTCGATACGGACCTCTCGGACAACGAAGACACGCCAGAGACGGACGAGTATGCTGACCCAGGGGATCACCACTCTTTCGTCCTGGGCTACAGATCAAAGGACGTCGACCTGAGCCCACTCCACCCTCCACTTACCCAGGTTCCCTTCTTGTGGCAGATATATATAGACAACATCGACCCGCTGATCAAGGTCCTACACGTGCCGACGATGAGCAAGCATATCCGAAGCCTGCGGCACAACCTGAAAGACGTCTCTCGAGAGATGGAGGCTCTCTTATTCGCGATATACTTTGCCGCCGTTACTTCAATGGACGCAGCAGAAGTTCTTTCAAGTCTTGGTGTCGAGAAGGCCGTCCTCGTCAACCAGTATCGCTTCGCATGCGAGCAAGCTCTTGCGAAAGCAGACTTCCTCACTACCACAGATATCGTCGTTGCGCAGGCGTTCTCGATCTTCGTGGTTCTTGTACGCCGCCACGATCAGACTAGGTTCGCATGGACGCTAACCGCAATTCTCATCCGCATGGGCCACTCCATGGGTCTACACCGTGAAGGCACAGCCCTTACTGGACTTCGACCGTTCGATATAGAGATGCGCCGCCGCTTGTGGTGGACCATGTGCGTCATTGACCTTCGGGGCGCCGAAGATCAGGGTACTGAGCTGAGCATTGCGGATGGCAGCTTTGATACACGATTGCCGCTCAACATCAACGACGTCGACATCGATCCAGAGTCCACAGACTTCCCGCAAGAACGAGAAGGCCCGACAGACACGACCTTTTGTCTCGTCAGATTCGAGATTTGCAATTATGCGCGCAAAGTATACATTGCCCACAGCGCGATTGAGACATCTATGCAAGACAGTCTCGGTAGCATCGCTGAGCGTGAGGAGATGCTCGAAATGCTTCACCAGCGGATTGAAGCAAAGTACTTCAACGGGTCCTTCGACAAAGACAAGCAACCGCTCCACTGGACTACAAACACGATACATCGTCTCATTATGGCCAAGATTCGCCTGATGATGTATCAGCCACTGGTAATGACAGCCGACCTGGAGCAATACTTGTCCCAGGAAATGCAAGACCGAGTGTTCCTGGCCGCGGTTGACCTCGTCGAGTACACCAAGGTGCTCACCTCGGATCCCAAATGTCGACAGTGGCGCTGGCTGTTCCAGACCTACACGCAGTGGCATGCCGTAGCCTTTGTCCTTATACAGGTTATTCGTAGACCATGGTCTGCATCAATCGAGCGTGGCTGGCAGGCGCTGAGTGCCACTTTCACCGACCCGGAGCCGACCGAGAACACCATGTCGGCACTTCACGCGGCCGTCTGGGTCCCGCTACGCAAGCTGATGATCAAGGCTCGGAGACATCGTGAAAAAGAGCTGGTTAGACTGCGTGCTGACCCAGAGGCTGCTCGACAGCTCGATCTCGCTGAATACAATCGGCCTCTACCTGCCAGTTTCCGACACTTGTCGGCGTCCGTGCGGATATCTCAAGCACAAGAGAAGTGGCGCAAACTTGTTGGGAGGGAAGGCCTCGATCCAAGAACCGAGCAGGCGCCAGAAGGCAGTTCGACAGTTTCTGATCCTTTGTCGCAAGTTGAAACGACACCAGCAATGGAGCCGACTCCCCTTCAGCAAGAATATCTCAATACGCTGGTGACCGACCCTTCGTTTAACCCGTCCAACTTATTCGATGCAGCCTTCCCTGGAGATGGAACATTCGACCAGGTCCGTAATGCAGCCTTTTACGGCCCCATCTTCGCCCCAGGCGCATTCGACCCTAACGGAGCCAGCCCCGTAACACGAAATGGACTATCCAGCACACAACAGCAGTTGCCGCAAGCTGCGGCCGGGGTTTTCAGCTCGCCAGATGGCAAGACATATAGCGGACCGATTACGCCTGCCAACAGTGCCGGGCAAACAAACACCAGCGCGAGCAACAACATAGTGAATTCACAATCGTCGCTTGCGTCCATGGCAGAGAACCCGCCGTCGTGGTTGTGGGCCGATCAATGGGCTGGGGATCTCACGAGCAGCAATGGCGCGAACATCAACGGCAAAGATGCGGATATCAACATGGATGAGGACTTCAGCTGGCAGAACTGGCAGGATACGCTGCGCGGCGCTGATACTGATGGCACTCTTGGCATCGGCCGGCCGGGTTTTATGGGCGGTATTTGAAGTGGTGCTTTGTGGTGTTCATGGCGCGTTTCTCCGTTTTGGGGGGGTGAAGCTTTTCCTTGTCTTGGATACCCGTGTGTGGAACTCTGGATTTTGGCCGAGTTTGTGCTAGCAGGGCCCTCCTAGGGGCGATAGGCTACTGAGGTTGTTGTACGTGTATAAGCGCGTTACAATCTGAAAAATTACATGAGCTTTTCGATAGTGTACGAGTGCGAATTCTGGAAGAGGCTTCCTCGATGACCTGACAATATTGCCTCAATGCGGGGACCTGTCATGGGTGTCAAAATACGGTCTCCGGCATGAACGAGATCCGTTTGGTGCTTGCCTAGTACCTTTCCGAAGCATATGAAGAAGTGATAACTTCAGGTAGCTCTTCCCTCTGACGGAAAAAGCACCGACCGAGCAGGACCCGCAAGTAGCTGACGGAGGTCTCCCGAAAAAGCGCTGGGGTCAGTGACCCCACTTCCCGAGCGGCTTCCGGCCCCGGAACTGGATCCGGTCTGTAGCCGAACGGGGATGGTGCCCTTCCTTCTCCATGGAACCATGACTTGTCTGCGAGGAGAAAACTGCTCTGAGAAAACACTACCGTCATCCGGAGACTTGTCAGACATACAGTTTACAATGCCGGGCTACCACGAACCACGCTGTGACGGTCGCTACGCGGCAGTCAGAGGAGAAAGTGGTCGGTATCTTACTGGACCATCTGCGCGGTGAAGGTGATGGTAAAGATGGTGTCGGGGTGGTCCAGAGTGGTGTTCTGTGGGGAGTCGCTGACCCCAGGTGGATGTGGGCTGTTTGTCAACAGCTTTCTAGAAGATTGGTACCTATTTGTCATTACGCATACACAGCATACCGCGAAATTCCACAAGACAAGGACTTCTCCCCCCCTTGGTTCTGGAAACGAAGAAAGGTTTGGTTTATGAAGAAAATCTGCTCATTCTCAGCACTGATGAGACGGAAGCTGGCTTATCTAGAAGGACGTTCCAGATATCCAGCGAGGTACTTCCGCAGTTCACGATACCGTAAAATTACCTTGAACAGAGCCCAGCATATTTTATTTACGTCAGTTGATGGATATGAAGGCTTCGGGGACACGGCTAACAAACCTGCCAAATGATGTAACGATGGGTATCTCTAGTATTGACAGACTATTGTTTGACATATTCTAATTAGACTTTTGCTCTTGTCATTAGCTTGTGCTTGAAGTATGTTGCCAGCGCTCTTTGTTGTGGAATCAGCATGTCTAGATCAGGAAGTAGGTCTTTCCTTTGGTATTCGTGAGCAGGAATGGGGCGAACTGATACCTGATTGATAAGTAGAGAACGCTGTTAATCCAGTTTAAATACTTACTTGATGCAGTTGCTGTCATTGTGTTTGTCCCCCACAGTACGGAAAATACAATAGCGATAATGAGTGGATAATTAAAATTCAAAAAATTAATAAAAATAGATCAACTTATTACGAACGAACACGAAAACGGTACGGAAAATCCCGTAGAATAACTCCGGGGTACGAATAGCAAGACGTCGTGGTTAGAGCAGCAGGCAGACCGTCCCGCCGACGCGACGATTGGAAGTGGAGTTGTTGGTGCTGGTGGTCAGTCGTGGCTCAAAAGTGGCTGGTGTGTTCTGGCGAGCTCTTGATGAAACTGTGGCGACGCAAGCATCAGCCGGCTCACCAACAGCAGCGAATGACGTTTAGCTACACGCAGCAGACAGAGAGACCCGCTCAAGCTCCCGGTGTCCCAAGCTTGCGAGCTTGGAGCTTCTGTTTTTTTTTTTTTTGCTGAAAGCTCGAACAAGACCCGCTCGGGCCTTGCCGCTGCACGGCCGTCAGTCGAACCTCGGAGCCCCGTGAGCTGGCGGACCCAGACAGGGTTTGCTTAGTGCAGTACATAGCTCGAGGTACTCATACTTGGTGCGGTACTATGCCCGCCACACCAAGTAATATGCACTGCACTGCACTGCACTGCACTGCATCACCACCCCTTGGCAGCATTGCTTGCCACCGGTGAGCGACGTGGCGGTGCGATGGGCGGTGTCGGCAGTGTCAGCGGTGTCGGCGGTGTCGGCGGTGTCAGCGGTGTCAGCGGTGTCGAATGTGCTGGGTGTGCTGGATTTGTTGGCGGATTGGCAGCCAGGGTCTTCTGGGGAGGCCCACCAGACGGACGCCTCTGCATTGTTCTGGAAGGCTTCGTGCGGGCAGCACCGTCGCACCGCTGACGGACCCCAGCAGGCCTGCAAGATGGCCGACGGAGCAAAAGCGGCCGGAAGGGGGGAGGGGGAACGGGGGGATGCTGACTGTGATTGGGGCCCCCCTACTTAGTGTACCCTCGCCCCCCCTAGGCCCCGGGCCTCCCAGCAGAGCGGACCCTTTGCGGCCCGCGCGCCTCTTTGCTGCTCCTCGTGGTGGCCCCTCGTCCGTCCGTCCAGGAAAAGGAGCCGGCGCTGTGGTTGCCAGCTCGGGTGCTGCCCCACGTCCGTCGAGGTGTGGGGCCCTGCTCTTGAGCACTCCCACGGCCACGGCCACTCCCACTCCCACTGCCACTCCCGTCACTTTGGTGGGCAGTCGCAGCCAGGTCGCAGCTGCCCAGGCTGAGGCGACCTGGAACCCCTTGCTCCTGCGTCTTGCAACTGCTGTCCCGCCTGCCATGCCATGCCATGCCCTGCCATGCCTGCATCGCTTCAACTGCTCTTCCAACACCACGACCGCACATCACCATCAGTGCCCACTGTCCACCGCCCGCGCCTTCCCCCAGACTTGGCACACCTGCTTGCTACCGGTCATAGTACCAGCTCACCAGAGCTCCGCCTCACGGGGCATCGCATTTACTCTACCTCAGGTAGGTACGCACGGCACCCTGCCCACTTCATCCATTGGCCCTCCGTTTGACGCCGCCATCAACCCGCTCCTCTGCCTCCCTCCCCTCCTCTCCCCCCCCCCCCCCCCCCCCCCCTCCTCGCTCACGACAGCCAGCCAATCTCTCCCGCCCATGCTGATCAAGGCAATACAGTTGTAGCCTGCATCGTTTTCAAATCGTCGAATATCGCCATCGCCAGTCGAAGTCAGGCCCGTTCAGCGAACTACCAGTGCTCCTATCTACCTCGAAAGCCCCGCATACCCGACAGGTCAAACGCACAGCCGACACAAGTGATACACGACACTGCCGTCCAAGGTGGCCGTTCTCGCCCCCGCGTTTGTCATTGAAAGCCACACTGCCCTGACACGCGAGACGCAGGACGCAGCTGCTGCCCAGAGCGCCCACCGCAAGCAAGCCAACTCCCCAAGACTACCTTGTGCCAATTCCCCGGTGATGGACAGCACTGGTCGCTCTTGATTCCTTTCCCCCGCAGAACGCTTCGACGCGTGTTGCATAGCAGGATCTCCTCGCCCGCCTGGTAGGTAGGCATTTCCAGTCCTGTAACAACAAACCCATCCCGGTCTGCTCCCCAGGACACAACTGCTCGAATCGCCCAACATGCGCCGCAATCGAAGCCCGTCATCCCCCTACAGGGTGCTGGCACACCACGGCGTCAATGGCCAGGCTGGTGACGCGGCTTCCCTCATCCGATCTTTCAATGTCGAAACAAACCCAGCCAGGCCCGTCCGACCGTCACCCCTCACGGCGTCGACACTCCCCGACATGCCCCTCGACCTCCTCGATCGTATGCGTTCGTTTCCTCTTTTCATGTCCGCTCCAGAGGAGTTCCTCGTCGCCATAGGGAAGCACCTGCGACCACAGGTCCACTCGGCACACGACCACGTGCTGACAGAGGGAGAGGCGGCCAAAGCTATGTACTGGCTGGTGCGCGGCGTTGTCGCCGTCACTTCACGCGACGGGGAAGCCATCTACGCTGAGCTCAAGGCCGGCTCCTTCTTTGGTGAGATTGGCGTCCTCATGAACATGCCGCGCACAGCCACCATCATCGCCCGCTCAAAGTGTCTGCTGCTCGTGCTCAAGAAGGAGGATTTGCAAGCCGAGCTCCCCGGTTTCCCCGACATGGAGAGGGCCATCCGCGAGGAGGCCAATGAGCGCCTATCGATTCTATACAAAAAGCGCCAGGAGAGTGGCCACGGTAGCAAGGGCTTAGGATCTTCCAGCACAGCACGAGAAGCTGCGCCGGGCGAGGTTTCGACTGGTGACAGAGGGGTCATCAAGGAGGGTACCGTTGTCAACAACAAAAAGCGCAAATCACCAAGCCCAGGGATCATAGAAGATCCCGCGGCCGGGAGCGCATTGGGAAGCGGGTTTGTCAACATCCGACAGACGCTCAAGGAGCTTCCACTTTTTTCGACATTACCGCCCGATATTCTGCACTTCCTAGGCATGAGCGCACAACCAAAGACGTACGCACCATTCACAGACATAATACGGGAAGGAACCTCCGGTCACGAGATCTTCTTCGTGGTTAGAGGAGAAGCAGAAGTCATCCACAAAGAGTCAGATGAGAAGCCGATCGGTTCCAAGCCGAAAATGGCGTCATTGATCCGACCCAGGTTACGGCAGGGGCAGTATTTTGGTGAAGTCGCGAGTCTGGGTCTCTCACTGCGACGGACAGCAACCGTCCGAGCCATTACCACTGTCGAGTGTTTGATGATCACGGGAGAGGCGCTGGACGAGCTATGGAAGCGTTGCCCACCAGGCATAAGAGACCAGGTTGTGCAGACGGCCAAGACGAGGATAAAGGTTAAGGAGCACGACACAGACGTGGAGATGACGGACGCAGGCGAGCCTGTGAAGACCGCCTCATCAGCACTGCCAACCACGATGCCACCACAGATGACATTTACCACGCCCTCGAAGCCCGCGTCGCCAGTCAAAGACGAGGCTGATCAACTCGAGCCCAAGGACCCAGACCCATTCCTCAGCGTGGACATGGAGAACATGAGGAGCCGACGGAGAGGCTCGATCGCACCACCAATACCCAGTACACAACCCCCAGCGACAACCAACGAATCTTCTTCGGGCATGCCAGCACCCAAGGTCCTGCGAGGGCGGCCGCTTGACACCGCGCTGGCGGCAAACTTAGCAGCTCCGTCATCACCGTCTGGCTTTTCGCCAAATGTGGAGGGTCCGACGAAGAAGGCGCGGATACTGTCTTCACGATCGAGCCCACATCGACAATGCCGCTTACCTGACGACGTCTTGGTCAACATGTTTCAGCACCTCGAATTTGGTGAGTTGTTCAAGCTGCGCATAATATCACGACAGTGGCGTGACCTGCTGTCAACATCGCCGCGGTTGTGTACAGTCGTCGACTTGTCACGATACAACAGGACCATTACGGACCATGTACTGGCGGACATCCTGGCACCATTCCTGGGGACACGTCCGCGAGAGATGGATGTGAGCAACTGTTTTCACGTGACGGACGAGGGCTTCTCGGCACTGTGGAAGAAGTGCGGCAAGGAGATCCGGGTGTGGAAGATGCGGTCAGTCTGGGACGTGTCGGCGAACCAGATTCTAGACATGAGCGACAACGCCAAGGGGCTGGAGGAGGTGGACTGGAGTAACTGCCGCAAAGTTGGAGACAACCTGCTGGCAAGGGTCGTGGGATGGGTGGTACCCGAGCACGCGCCACAAACGACTAAACAGATTGTCATGGCGCCTGGCAGAGGAGGACGAGGCCACAAGCAGCAGATGCAAACGGTAACGCTGCCCCCGCCAGGGACAGTCATTGGATGCCCGCGATTGCGGCGGCTGAACCTCTCGTACTGCAAGCACATTACAGATCGGTCCATGGCACACTTGGCGGCACACGCGTCCTCACGGCTCGAATGGCTGTCACTGACGCGGTGCACGTCGATCTCGGATGCCGGGTTTCAGGCGTGGGCACCTTTCCGGTTCACACGGCTCACGCACCTGTACCTTGCAGACTGCACCTACCTGTCAGACAATGCTGTGGTGGCCCTGGTCAACGCGGCCAAAGGGCTCACGCACCTGGACCTGTCCTTTTGCTGCGCACTGTCGGACACGGCGACGGAAGTGGTAGCCATGGGTTTGCCGCAGTTACGGGAGCTGAAAATGGCCTTTTGCGGGAGTGCCGTATCCGATCAGAGTCTACACACGCTGTCCCTGCACCTCGATCAACTGGAGCGGTTGAGTGTGCGCGGATGCGTGCGTGTCACGGGCGCCGGCATGGAGCGCATCCTCGACAACTGCACACGGCTGGTCTGGGCCGACATCAGCCAATGCCGAAACCTCGAGCCATGGGTGCGTGCAGACGGAGTGACCAAATGGGGCTACGATGAGAACAGCGAGTCGAGTGTAGAAGCTGCCATGAAGAAGATGACAATGAAGCCACCGAGGGGCACCCGCAACCGTCGGCCAAGGAGGCCGGTTGCTTTTGCTGTCGAGAAGGGGCCGAATGGGCTGAGGTGAAGTGGACGCATATCACCTGTAGATGTAGATGTAGCATTGGTACGGCGCATTGTCATTGCCGGCGTACTTGGTTTTTTTTCTTTTTTGTCTGTCATTGTAGATATTGTGATCACCTTGTCACATTAGCTGGCCCTGTCTTGTTCGTCGGATTTTGTGGATTCTACCAAGCTACTGAGGAATTGAACAGCAGATACTGGATGAGTAATTGATGACCATCTGAGGGATAGTGCGAACAGAACTCTGATCCATAAACATTCACGACTACTCTTGACAATCGCATCCGGCGGCAAGACGACACCATGCACAATATTGAGGTTCTGGATAGTGACGAAGACAAATCGCACATATCAACTGGTGAAGCGCTGAGGCCAGCTTCTCAAAATCGAGAAAGTCGACGATGCTCTATCTGATCCCAGCCACCGATGAATACTTGGTGGGGAGCCTTGGCCTTGCCATGAATGGCTTTTGTTGAGTGGTAGTTGTTACTCACCAGTTGTCACCGTGTAGTTCCCTGTTGCACAAGCTCTCGCTCTTTCTCAAGCGCATGGCACTCACGCTTGCTAATGCTGGACTGTCAGCACCGAGAATGTTCAGCTTGTCACTCTACAACCACCACAGCCAGTACTTGCTGGCCTTCCTCCGCCACGCTCAGGATACCTACCACCTCTGAAGGCGTGTGGCCGGCCGGAGTTAAGGGTGCTGGAGCCGGAGCCGGGGGCCTGCCGAGGAGTTTCTCGAAGCTGCGACCGGCCGAGGTGGATCCCCCGAAGAGGTGACTCAGCGAATCAGCAGTAGGTGGTCCGAGCTCCAGCCTGGCAAACCCCCGCGCCACTGCCAGACGAACTCTTCGTCATCACCAACGTATGCCTGCTTAAGGCGCTTCCTTCCACTTAAACCCTCTTCCATCGTCGTCGCCGTCGCGCATCACCAATCGTCGCCAACCACACGTCTCCCGACTACGATTCTCGACAACTACCACATACTGTTCCAACCCACTACCATGTCTTTCACGATAGCGCTGCGGCAAGGCCCAGCTCGACTGGCCTCGCGGTTGCCTCAAGTCTCTAAAGCCTCGGTCCGCGCCTTCTCCAACAAGCCCTCGCCCGCCTTTTTCACTGCCAGATCGTCGCCCTCCGCTACCTCGGCCATCGTCAGGGCGGCTGTTCCCAAGAATGCCTTCGGCCGTGCTGCTTTTGGCTCCTCGCGGACCTACATGCAGCAAACAGCTGCTCGGACGACTGACCAGGGCTCAACAATGCGACGGCTGTTGACTGGCGGTGCCATTTTTGGCGGCACCCTTGTCGCCATCAACATGGTCTTCAACCGCGAGACCCGCGAGGATGGCGGCATGCCGTTCTACGAGCGCGAGTACCTCAACTCGACATTCCTCCACACCGGCCTCGGCGTCGGCATCATTGGCCTTACTGCCCGCCAGATGGTCAACACGGGCTTCGTCTACCGTCTCATGGTCACCAACCCCTGGGTCGTCGCCATCGGAGGTCTCGCTCTCAGCTTCGGCACCATGATCGGTACTCGGTCTATTGATCCCGACAACTACGTGCCCAAGTACGCCATGTGGACGGCCTTCAACGCCACTCAGGCTGCCTTTGTCGCTCCTCTCGTTGCTTTCGCTCCGGGCGCCCTGCTCGCCCGTGCCGGTCTCTACACAGTAGCCATGATGGGCTCCATCGCCTTCGTTGGTGCCACTGCCAAGCAGGAGAAGTACTTGTATATCGGTGGTCCTCTTCTTGCCGGCGCCGCTATTGTGGCTGTCTCCGGTCTCGCTCCTCTAGTCATCCCCGCCACTGCTGTTCGCACACTCGCCTTCACGGAGAACATGTGGCTGTACGGAGGCCTGGCCGTCTTTGGTGGCTTCACGCTTTACGATACGCAAAAGGTTCTACACCACGCGCGCATGGCCGAGGCGGGCGTGATCAAGAAGGACCCTGTCAACGAGAGCATCTCGCTCGAGCTTGACTTCCTCAACATCTTTATCCGCATGGTTCAGATCCTTATGATGCAGCAGCGGAGGAAGTAGAGTGGTAGCTTGCAACCACATCTGTATGATTATGAAGGGGCGATCAGATATCGCCTCCGGAAGAGCGTTTGATTCATGTATTATTCCCCTCTCGTTGCAGTGGACGACTCTTCCTCGGACGAAGCTCAGACGTCGAGCTAGTTAAGTACATAGGTCGTAAAGTTAGCAAAGTTCCAATGAAGACATAACATCACCCAGCATCTTGCGGCTGACGATCAATTAATCACTCGTAGCGCATGTGCGCGTACTCATAACTACACCATTCTCACGCAAGATGTCTAGCTGCGTATCGCCGCCAATGTAGCTGCGTAAATGGACTTGCTGCTCTCAACTACCCATGGCCGTCTCGACGGAAGAAATTGAGGGCACTGCGACGCGACCTTCTTAGCCATTGGCGAAGGGGATGTCCTAAGAATACGACCCGATGACGCTCTCATGGAGACAAGCAAAGAACAAGAGGCTGCGCCATCTAGTAGTGGTTGAACAATGCGGTAAGTCCCTCCGACGTTCGGGTCTTCAGCGCCCTGCCCGGAGGGAGAGAGCAAACCATACAGGTCCAGACTGCTCGACCTGCCTCAGGAACTCCTCGATGGTGGTATCACCCAGCACCTGTCTCCCGCAAGCCTTGTCTTCCTCTCCATCGTCAATGAGGAACCACTCAACATTTTCAACAACTACGTCACCATCATCAGCCCATCCCTCCTGCCCAAAGAAGGCAAACACCCTGATACAATCCTCAGAAACCACATTAACGCCACTGGTGCCGCCTCCCGCCCTGGCTACCGGGGCGTACTTGCTGCTCAGCACCCTCGACATCGATCACCCAGATCTCGTCTTCTACTACAAGTGCGGCAAGATGCTGCACTTCCCATTCGTCGCCCTTCCAGGACCGTCTCTTCGCCCCCCCCAACAGCTCTGTCAAATGTGTCGCCTACAACGAGGACAGCCACATCCCGCCCCGGGCGACCCGCAGGATGATCCGCGCCATCACAAAGCACCGGCGGGGTGCAGGGTTGAGTACCATTCTCTGCTGCGGCAGTTCAACAACACTGTCACGACCTGCAAGGCCGGGCGGGTGGTCCAGATCTCGCTGCGCATGCGATATCGCCGCGCGTGTACTTCCTCTTCCGCCTGCAGCTGCTTAACTCATCGGACAGAGAGAATGCGTGTCTGCTCGAGGGCCTGCGCAGAGTGTGCAGGCCGTGTAATCACGCCTCGTGGATGGAAAGAAATACCAGGAGATTATCAACCACTTACATCTCGACCCGCGATGTACGGTGAAGAAGGAGATGAGGGACAAAGGAGGCAGAGCGTTCGGCAGACACAAAGACCACGTCGTGCAGTGCTTCGGTGATGAAGAATGCGACCTCGCGAGGCAGGAGGACAACGGTCGTATCGAATGCTTTGGCCATGAGATGCACACCCCCGACGCCAGCGGACTTTGGCCAGGTTCTAGGCTGTAACCGCTGCGCGGCAGATTTGTGTCCGGGTATCGTCTTTCCGCCGGGGCCGTACGGGTGGCGTTTTTTGCTCACAACCTGGCTCGACATTGGCAAGATAGGCCTGTGTCAGAGGCGAAACGCTAATCGCGCAGGTGGCAGCATTGCGCCGAGACACTACCGTTGCGACGGAGACATTGGGGAGGAGCTAAAGGCATCCACTTACACGAGGTTAGAAGGGCTAGAGCCAAGGGTCTAGTACGTGCTGTGGATATAACATTTGGATCTGAAACGGCGGAACAATTATGGGATGACGAATGGCGAAGGCTCGGTGTCAGCTAAGATAGACCCGAAGTTCTCGAGCTGGAATGGTGAGCATGCTGTTTCGTACGTGACCTTCGACTCACGGCGTGCTTACGGATGACGTGCATACTTTTACTCTAATTACCTTATATTAAATATCCGGACGCGAAGTGTTGACCCGTCGGCAAGGGGTCAGCCTAAAGTAAGTCCGATACAGGACGAGGGTAATTCGTCTTACGGATACTGCGGATAGGCGTGATAACAGCTGGTGTCGCGTGGAGCACCAAAGGGCCGGGATGAACACATCCCTGGTACCTGACCAATCGTTCTTGAGCTCCTTGTGCACTTATAAATGGCCCATCAAAGCTCATATTCATTCATTCATAACTTTCCCTTTTTTTTTTTAGACCGGCAACTATACGTTCCCCCATTGTATCCTTAGTATCACGCTCTGTGAGCACGTGAACGCCACTGTTACAACTAGTCTATAGGATGCTCAAACCTAACTAGGGGAACTCAGCGTATAGATACCCCAGACGGCAATGTAAGAGTCAATATTATAGAGTTTCGAAATAGTACCTTATATGTTTATCCGAAGGATACTCCATGCTAGAACGGTAGTTTTAGTATAAAGATTATCCGAGCTAGGTAAAAAGTCGACTATCTCACAAGTTCACCATAGACTCCACTAGAAGCAGTATGATTCTTTAGTCATAGATCGAAATCCCGCTCTCTAACTATAGGTATATAAACAGCTGTTGGGCCAGTTCGTTGCCAACGTATCTAAATGGCTTATCCTCACTCGCATACGATACATGAAGTAGTCTAAGCTTATCGTTCCAGAAATCCCCCAACTTCAACTCCAGCAATTCGCCAATTCCTCGATACTAGAATTCCTTCAAAATGGTTCATCTTGCCAACACTATACTCGCATCGCTCCTCATACTGGGCGTAGCAGCTGGACCGCTCCAAGGCGACACTGACACGCTCAATCCTATCCCAAGCCCCAAGGGACCGGGCAACCCCCCGGGAAACGGTGGTTCGAAGCGTCAGGACACGCTCAATCCTATCCCAAGCCCCAAGGGGCCAGGCAACCCCCCCGGCAATAGCAATGCCAGTCATTAGAAGGTAATAAGCCTCATCCTCAGTCCCGAGGGCCTTGCCAGCGTTAGCAAAAGCTATACGTAAAAGGACGAAGCTTATTCAATATCCTAGGCTGAGTTTATACTTTGTGGTATTGGAACTTGTTCTCCAATCAAAATGGTTATTTCCATAGTTACTCGTTTATAGTCATTCGTTCATAGTCACTCGTTCGGAATTTATATTTTCCTCAACTATCTATCATCAACTTCACTCTTTCTACCAGCTTACTAGTAAATATTCACCCGAGCTTAATCGCCTTCTCAAACCCAATGGCCCCCACCCCGTCTTCGACTTTCGCCTCGACGATGCTATACACTAGCAGTTCGGCCAAGCTCTCGAAAATACGGTTTAGCCTCGGCAGCTTAGTCCAGCCGCCCTTGTCGAACGTAATAGTAACCTCCTTTAAACGCTACGCCGTTTTAACCTCCTGCGGCCCCACGTCCATGCCTTTCTCGATAAGCATGGGGTACTCCACGTCCGCCTCGCTCGGCTTACCTACGGCAGTCACGTAGCAGTACACGAGCAACTTATCGTTCGGGTCTACGGGAGGACCACCGGCAGGTTTCCCCCCTCCTGGTGAGCTGCCGTTCGTCTTCTAAGGCGCGTTAGGGTTGTACAACACCGGAGGAGGACCACCCTGAGGACCAGCCGCAGCAGTTAAAGGCTCAGTGGCCAGGTCAAATACCTTGACGCTGTTGATGCTAGTATCAGCAAACTTATAACCTCTCCAGCTACATACGACCCTTTATCGTACGTATCGGTACGTATCGGATTACGGCAAGAACGGGCCGAAGCGGGTCGTGGTACGGCGGCTGAGGCTCCGTACTCTCTAGATTTACCCAATTGTATCAGTCTATACTAGCATTTACGCTGACGAGCTCTATACTGGTTGAAAAGAATAGATATAAGGATATAATGACTATTGAGGCTGATGCTGTAGCCTTAGTACAAACTTCCAGGGCCGGGCTGCTTTACAATGGAGAGACTACTAGTTGGGTGTACTTAAAATTGACATATAAAGCTATTCGCCGTAAACCGAATTATATGGGCAGCTACATCCCTGAGGGGTTAAACCCGCTTAAAGCGAATAACGATTTATCAGAGATACCTCATATCCCAGAGATACATTGGCCAAGGGCGGTGTTGAAGCCTCATTCGATTGTGTGTGCGCTCTATCTTCCGGTAGAGAAGCCCATAATGACTTGTCCATACTCCAGTCGCCGCTAGAAAAGTTGATTTGCCCCTCGACTTGTGATTGAAAACAGTGAAACTAGCTCTCCTGAACGCCATCCCCCCCCCCCCCCCCCCCCCCCCCAAAATCATGTGATAAGAAATTGTAAAAAGCTTCCACAACTCCCCACGGTCTCACAGAGAAGAACCCGGCAGCGGCGCGAACTTGCGCAAAAAGTGATTCTCGCACTGGTACCCATGGGGGTTCCTCTCCAGGTAGAGCTGGTGTCCGTCCTCGGCGTCGTACCACTGCGTGGCGGGCTTGATCTCGGTGGTGATGGGGCTCGAGCCGAACCACTGCGCGGCCTGGACCTGCTCCGTCACCTCGCGGGCGACGCGCTCCTGCTCGGGCGAGTGATAGAAGATGGCGCTGCGGTACTGCGTGCCGCGGTCGTTGCCCTGGCGGTTCGCGGTCGTGGGGTCGTGGGTCTTGTACAGGAACTCGATGAGCTCGCGGTAGGTTATCTTGGTTGGGTCGAAGGTGATTTGGAGGGCTTCAGCGTCTAGATGGGAAGAAGAAAAACGGAGAAAATCAGTATGGCTGCCAACTTGTGTAGCGGAAGAGAAGGAGGCAAGGAAGGAGGAGGAGGGACGTACGGCCAGTCGCGCCAGAGCAGACATCGCGGTATGTAGGGTTTGTCGTGGTTCCGCCGGTGTAGCCAACGCGGGCATCGTACAGCCCGCCGCCGCTCTTGGCATCCTTGAAATGCTTGCGGTAGATGTGCTCGACACCCCAGAAGCAGCCGGCAGCGACAGTCGCGAGCTCGGCGCCCTCGGGCAGGGCCCTGTTGATGCTGGAAGCGCCGTTGGTGGCACCGCTGACGTTGGTGGTGACGGAGCTCAGCGGACGGAAGAGCCGGGCCATGAAAGCAGGCAGAGCGAGCTGGGAGAAGGCCATGGCAGCTGCAGTTGAGGTTGCGATGGCGACGAGGAGGACAAGCAGGGCGGGGAACAGTCGTGGGCGGTTGGTGGGGTGAGCTTGGGTGTACGAGCGGAGTTTGGAGGATGAAGCCGTGATGGGCGAGAAGTTGTCGAAGCTGGCGTCACTGCTGTTGGTTAGATCTGGGCCCGCACAGGTCCGTCGTTGTTCGGCTGAAGGCGATTGCAGCAAGAATCGATGATGTATGAGAAGAGCTGTGGCGGATGAAAGTAGGGGCGGGCGGTTTGTAAGCCGGGTATTGCGGGGTCCTGCCTCCGTGCCACACGCCCAAGCTCCAATGGCGACATTTCTAGACGGAGGCATGCGCCCAGACTCCCGGTGCCAAGTGAGCTTAGTCATGTACCCTGGCTGCCTCTTTCGGCCTAGCCTGGACCCCGACAGTTCGAGTCCGCCGGGAGTCGGCGCATCTGTCCCCGCCGCGCCGAGGTGACCACAAGCAGGGGCATGACGACGTTCACAATCTTTTCTACCGTTGCTGCAGTTAGGACACTCACGACGGCACAACCATCACCACGGTAAGGCATGAATCGTCTTGGGAAGTTATGTGATAATGTATGTCCAATTTGTTCACTGCTCTCAAAATATATATAGGTAGAAGTCATAGCAGCTCTCACCAAGTGGGGAGAGCGCCTTGTTCAAAACGCTCGTCAGGGCATAGTGGTGCCAGAGAAAGCGGAATCACTCCCGCCACCTCGGACTCAAGTAACTCATCTCCTCGTTGTATCGATGCTGCTGCTCGCACAGCTGATTGATTTGGGAAGACCGAGATTCGCTTAACCAGAGGGGTTGCCGTTGAAGGCAAGCTGGTTGACAGTGCCGCTGGGGATGCCAGAGATGACGCTGGACTGGGACAGGGTCTTGATGCGGCTGCACAGAGCAGTAGGGGTGTAGGAGCCCTCAAGACCCAGGAGGTAGGCACCAAGGCCGGCAATGTGAGGAGAAGCCATCGAGGTACCCGAGATGCTGTTGGTGCCGCCGTTGTTCCAGGTCGAGGTGATGGAGGAGCCGGGGGCGAAGATGTCGACGAGCGAGCCGCGGTTCGAGTAGCTGGCAATGGCATCGGTCGAGGTGGTGGCACCGACAGTGCAGGCGTTGGGGGTCGACGCGGGCGAGTAGTTGGCGGCGTCAGCACCGTCGTTGCCGGCGGCGACGGCGAGGAAGACGCCGGCGTTGATGAGAGCGTTGGCAGCGTCGTTGACGGCAGTCGACTTGCCACCGCCGAGGGACATGTTGGCAACGGCACCCTTGGGGCACGAGCGCGTCTTGGAGTCGGTGGCGACGAAATTGATGCCGGCAATGACTCCAGAGTTGGTGCCGCTGCCGCTGGCGTTGAGGACGCGGACCGCGTAGAGCTTGGTCTTCTTGGCGACACCGTAGGTGGTTGAGCCGACAGTGCCGGCGACGTGGGTGCCGTGGCCGTTGCCGTCAGTGCTCGAGTTGTCGTCGGCAAAGTTGGCGAGGTGGGTGGCGCGGCCGCCAAAGTCGGCGTGGGCTGTGTAGATGCCCGTGTCGATGATGTAGGCGCAGGTGCCCTCGCCGGCCGAGGTGTCGTAGGTGTAGCCAGTCGCGGTGCGCGACTTGTGGCTGATGCGGGTGATGCCCCAGGTGGCACCAGTCTGGGTCGTGTATGCGTTGATGTGAACCTCGGCGTCGTGCTCGATGAACTCGACATCCGGGTGGTTGAGCAGTGCCGTCAGCTCCTCAGCCTCGAGCTTGCCGGCGAATCCCTTGAAGCCGCCGGACGAGTAAACGTGGTCGGCGTCGGCCTTGAACATCTCAAGCGCCTCGTCGACCGCGGCGGCCTGCACATTGTTGGAGAGCTTGACAATGTACTTGTCAGCAATGATGGTGCCGTCACGGGGCTTGAGCAGAGGCGCGGGCGACGCGCGGCGGGCCGGGGCGGCCGACACCAGCGGGAGCACCAGAGAGAGGAGGAAGAGGGCGTGCATCTTGGCAATGGCTTTCCAGGGACGATGTAGCGAGGAGTATGAGGCGATGAGGGCTTCGACTGCGGAGGAGATGAGATGAGATGAGAGAGCAGAGGGCTGAAGATCCAAGGCCAGATGCAGAGATCGGCGGGAGGGAACCGTGATATTTATCTCTGGACATGTCGAGCACGAGCGCCCGCCAGATCTAACCTCATGAGACTGTGATAGTAAGATGCTACCGACCTACCCACCCTCGTACACGTTCTATACGCTCGCCATACACGGAGGATGTCCAACCAGGCCAGGGTATGTCTTGGCGACGCCGCCAGACTAGCACTGCGGATAGCAAGCATGCGATGGCGTCTGAGTCGTTAGCCTCTTACCTTCCCAAAGAGGGAACTATGGCAGCTTCGTCTGCCGCCGTAAAGCACTACGCCATTACAATCTTGATTGTCGTTGGACAGACTGCCCGACTGGGTATCGAGCATAAGCAAGGCCCGAGGGGATCGGCCTTGTCGGCACGGCCATAACGTAGGAAATGTCGGGGATCGACATGGGCTGTCCGGCAAGTGACTCGCAAAGATGGTGCTACTGTAGCCGCATACGAGGGGGGGGGGGGGGTATTGGATGGATGGTACTGTAGATTGGTCTCCGATTCTCGCCTATGTGGTCAAGCAAAGCTTGGTCGCCGCCATCCCAACCACAACCAAGGCCAAGGGCATGCATGGGTTGACTTTTGGTCTCGACCGGCGCGTGCCCCCAACATCACGAGTCGACCAGGAGGGCAACGGATCGGTAGGCTTGTCAAGAGGGGAGCGGGCACGGCACTCGAATGCCGGCCGTGGGGTAACCTTGGAGATTCGTAGGATCGCATGCAGATAGAGGCCACCTTATCGGTGGTAGACAAGTTGCCAGCGTAGCATCGGATGAGTATAACAGGGGTGCCAACCATCTTGTTAATACTATGGACCAATCAAAACCCTTGCTCGGAACCTTCCTAATCGGGCAGTGTGCCTATGTGTTTATCTGATGGGGGGAGGGGATCCATGAGTGGCGATCAGCACCGGCGGTAGCGCTACTGCAGGCTGCAGCAATGACTCCCATCTCTATCTCAAGCTCACCAGTTGTCCCAGGGTATTCTTGCGCAGTGGGGGTTGCACCGCATTGGCACCATGGAGGCGAATCCCACACAAAGCACGCAAGGTGGTTTGAGCAGGAAGGACACGGTGGTGACCCCAGACGGGAGCGATAACGCCATCTATAGACTCAGTTACATCTTAGGCGTCTTATAGGATCCCTACCACGGCCAGATTGTTGTGTGATCTTTGCAGACACTGTTACACCGCTAGCCGGGGCAGTCCGCAGTCCAGTGAGTCAAGTTGGATGAGAACCACACGAGCTACTCCCCGTCTTGCTGTGATTTCTGCCGAATGATTCCGGGAGACAAGAGCTGGCCAGCGTTGCTCGGGCCCCACCAAACAAGGTCCCCGGGAATAATCCTACATCATGATAACCTCACAAAGTTTAGCTCAAGGTTTAGCTCTTGGGCCAACCCAAACTCTGTCCTTGTCGCGTTGCTGTATACTATGTGTTACCACCGTTACATGCGCTAAGTACGCCATGCCCCCTGGCGGGGATTACTGCTCTGGGACTTGCGAGTGGCACCGAATGGGCTCATGACCTCAACATGTCGACCCTGGACAGCGTGCGTCTGCAGGACCTGCCTCACCTGCTTCTGCAGAGCACGATGCTGTCGCCGGGAGCACCTGTCACCACTGGGAAGCAGGGCACCCTGGTACCACTTAATTCCAGAACCCTGTCGCTGCGTTGTAGTGCCTTGGTTCGTGAGTACGATACCTGCATATTGCCTGAGCGCCAGTTGTTTGGGGGTCCGCAGCCTAGCCAA
Source organism: Microdochium paspali (assembly GCA_031142775.1). Taxonomy (NCBI): domain Eukaryota; kingdom Fungi; phylum Ascomycota; class Sordariomycetes; order Xylariales; family Microdochiaceae; genus Microdochium; species Microdochium paspali. Next base: position 4,103,113 of record JAVBIV010000003.1, read on the forward strand.
CCGACATTGCAGATGCCACAACGGTGCAACTCACAATGACTAGGTTCTTTTGTGAGTAGATGATTTAATTATTCCCAGCAGCCAATTTCGGCGTAGCAAAACAGCGCCGGTCCGTGCTAAACTGGCCAGAGCCTCCCGGCGCCATTGCCGGCTCTTTTGAACAGCCAGGCGAGTTGGGCTGGAGCTAAATAATGGATATTAGCTGGCTGCCAAGCCACGATCTGCGAAGGGCGGCTATAGGTTGGGGCACATCCAGCGATATGCGGGGTCACCCTCCATACAGCCAGTCGCTGAAATCAGGTAGTAATGGCTTGTGTTTAAGCTTAGCCAAGAACAACCTTGGTGGCCTAGGCATTTCTGAGCTTCTCTTTTCGTGATTACCGCCCGATTTCTAGACGGCCACACGGAGGCCGTCGGGTCTAAATTCCTCTCGCCATCCCTGTGGGCCATACTATCTCTATCTCCTTCCCCCTCCTGCATCTAGTAGGGTTGCCGCGCCTACACAATGCAACCATCTGGAGCAGCCTCTCTCATCACCATGCCTCACTTAGCGCTGCCTTTGAGCCTCCCAAGATCATCTCGTGCTCAAGTCCTGCATCGCGTGTACGTGACAACACCTTCCAGAAAGAGCGGGAGAACCCACACCATGTCGTTGTCTGTTGCCTTTCTATCGTGACGTCCAGGCACGATTGGCGGTCTGGCATACTACTTTGTATGCCGACTAGCCGCGATGTCATTAGCAGCCGCGCAAATACTCCTCTGGTCTATCTTCCACATCACACTCTACCGAAATGACTGAATGATAGAATCAGCTCCGCTTTGACGGTTGATCCTACTGACGATAGTTGAGTGTCGCCGACAGAGGTATGTGAACATCTTGCAAGGAACGTCGTTTGCACGTGCTGAGCTGAGGCCACATCATCTACGACAAGGTGTCGGACCATCCCGCGGAGGGATTACCCTGACTTCCAGATTAGGCAGGACAACCACCTGCGCGTCGTTGGAATAAATAAGCTTAGTGCAGGTCTCCACTTGGGAGACCCAGACATCAGTCAAACTTCCCTGGGAACATCCGACAAGTCGTTCTGGCGAGTGGCGGGCTAGGCCGTGCGCGCACTGCACGTTCCGCGGAGGTTGGCCAGGGCAACAGGCTCCTTTAGTGGCGTCAGCCACGTGCAGTAGTCTTCGCTGCTGAGACAGGTCTAGCCACTACAGTCAAAAGCCTCGGCAGTAGTCGCATTAGTCTCTTGATCACGCGACGGAGTGTCTCAGCTTTGTCATTCATCTGAATGAGCTCCTGTGTCAGGAGGAAAGCTGATCAGCCCTCGATCGGCCATGACTCAATGTCAGTGACTTCAAGCATGGGCCTTAGCGATAGACTAGAGATGCTAGTTGATTAGCAGAGCAGAGTTCTGTACTTTAAATTTTCGTGGTCGACTCAAATTGGGACGATTTACTGTAGAGCGCCCATTGTGTCCCTCTGAATGAAATTAGTATGGCATGCTGAATCAAGAATCACGGAAATGATATCTGCATCGATATCAATTTTCTACAATTTGGAGACAGTACGTCCGCAGCTACCGACAACAGCTCGGAGAATATTCTCTGCAGGATTTACTGTGTTTTTGGTACGCTAGAAAACACCGGGAGTCGTCAGCTCCACCAATCTACTAATCTCGGTGTTTTGGTGGATCTGCAGCATACAATTTTGGTTTTCTTTTCTACGCGCCTCAAGTCTAGTCTTTCGTCCTATCAGGCAGTTCTGAGGTAGTCGCCGTGCTGTTGTCCGCACCTCCAACGCTGCTTCCTTCATTGTTCTGCACTTCATCCTCACTTGGTTCGTCCTGCTCTTTCTCAGGCTGCTTCCCTTTTTTCCTGCTCGAATCACCCTCGCCCCCCTTCTGCCCATCTTCGTCCCCCCAGAAAGAGGGAATCAACTCATTGTCTGCCTGGCCCTGCTCGTAATCGCGCTCCTTGCCCAACATCCTCCGCGCAGCCTGTTTTCCCACCACAGGCATCGAAGTCGCTCCTTTTTCCTTCGCCCTTTCGGGCAACAGCTTGGGATCCAATAGGCCGACCTGCATCAACACACTAGCCTGGTCCCAGTAGAGGTGTTCATGCTGCAATTTGCCCGCCTTGACAGCTACAATGCTGACCATCATGATCTCAACGCGGCGGTTGGTGGGTGGGACACTGGGCAAGATCCACGGCATCATCGTTGTATGCTTGAAGGAGACGTGTAGCTCGTCAACCACGCGGTCGACGCCAATTGTGCGGGAGACGAGGGTGATCTCGAGGGTCTCTGGGTGTGTGTTGACAAAGAAGTCGGAGTAGAAGGACTGCAGCTCGCTGGCGCCGATCCCACCGGTCAGCGTAGGCATATTTGTGACATGTGGTGTGGCGCTGTTGAAGGTTGACAGGGTCTGCTTAAGATCTTTGTTGAAGAACTTGGCTATTCTCGGTGTTAGCGATGCCTTTTGCAGCATTCTATGACCGCTGAAAGACGAAGATATCGACTCACCCTGTATGTTTGTATCCACAATACTCTCAATGTCATTATCGATCTGAAAAGCTTTCCTTGCTGCGGTCAAGCTACGCGTCCAGGCGAGCTCAGCACTGACAGGTTCGTACTCTTTTAGATCATGCTCAGCGAAGCCTGGCTCAGCATCGTAGCTATACGCTGGGTACTTGATTCCAGGAAGTTTGCCCCCCACTCCCAGCCCGGCATCAATCTGACGCTGCTTCACCCGGTCCTTACCCTGGATGCCCACCATTTGTGCCCGCTTGACCACGCCAACATCGCTGCCAGCAAGATGCACCAGGACTTGGATGCCACCAGGATATCGCGAGTCTGGCTCGGGGAGTTGCGTGGGGTAATATGCCACAAGACAGCCGAGACGGAGGTCGTGGTTGTTGTCAAGGTTGTGAAAATGCAGAAGACAGGCAAACGCAGCATCTCCGTAGGCTTTAATGATCAATCCAGTCAGTTTTGATCTTGCATTTCGCAAGGAGTCCATGAGCTGAGCACTCACCAACTATGCCGAACCGCTCGCAAGGGCCCAGTTCCCTGCGACTGATCTCGTGCAGCTTGGCAGCATACTCGGAGCCGCCCCTACCCATGGACAGGTATTCCACATCGAATCCCTCGCTGCGCCACTGGTTGAGGGTGCGACTGTCAAAGTCGTCGGTCTCGGCAGTGATGTAGAGCTTCGAGGGGCTGCGTGGAAAGTCGCTCGAGAGGAAGCTCTGGTCGTAGCGGTTCACAGAGCGAGCCATGCTACCGCCAAGGACTTGGATTCGCCGGCCGTCGCGATTCTCGGCGGAGACGTCGATGAAGCCGGGGAAGTTGATGTTGACCATATCGTGAAGTGATTATTGTTGAATGCTGGATGATGTATTGATGCAGAAATGCTTGAGTTGATCAAAATGAACACAAGAACGCTGTCGTCGACGAGACGATATGACCCCTCATTCAACAGCAGGTTTCAATCTGACGTCGGCACATCGCAGGGATTGGAACCGGTTCCTGGTCTGGCAGCCGCACGTCTCAGCGCCAAGTCCCCCCAATGCGGTGACGTCAGCCCGGAGCATTTACCGCGCGACAGGGATTGTCCCCACGTGGGCAGAAGTGAGGAATGAACCAGAAAGACATCCAGATGTCCATCCATATTATTTAGTGATGATCAGAGCTAGATCAGACACACACACAAAAGCGACACCCGTCGCATTCGATACTACTTCTCAACCACACTAGCACCGCTCGTGAGCAAGTAATGGTCTTGCGGCACATGCGGGTCAAGGCCTAGGCTGCCAACCCGCCCCATCACGGCCCGCAACCGGCTTGCCTTGGTGCTGTACAAAGGTGCGCTCGGTGTGTTTCAAAAGCACTGATCCGCCAAGAATTGGCAACTTCGGCGAGCCGCTCTTGACAGCTGTCAGACACGGCTTGGATTACCATGGCTTAACACGGGATAATCTCTTTACCCTGCAAGCAGTCCTTATTAGGTCTAACCACACGAAGCTTGTGTCCAGAGTAATATGCGGCCGCGGTAGTGGACGGATATTAAACATCCCATACTTGCAGCTACCGCTTTTTGGCTGCATTAGCGCCGGGCCAATCCTTTCGGGAGGCACATCCGCATTTGTGGCCTGAATGGCACGAGTTGCAAATGGAGGATGCTGGAATCGACTTTCGCTGGCAATCTTTTCTTTCCCCTGAAATCATGCCAGTCGAATTGTTTGGTTGATGCATATTCGCTCTAGGTTGGCCCGTCGAAGAAGCCTTTTGAGCATAGTAGTTTGCATTGAGCCACCATAAAGTTTTATTTTGCAGACTCTAGTCCATGGCACTGCTCAGGTAGACACGGATCGCCTGTCACACCGCTATATGGCTGCCGCTTCCTTGTTGGTAGTACTACCCGACAATCTAACCACGTGCGTGACATTTCCAAATTTGAGGCCTAACCTTGTACGCTGCCCAGCTCTCGCCCATACCTGAAATTGCCCTACAGAAGTCCTTGAGGCAGCACAGAAAGTGTATTTGGGTGTGGAGGAGGTATGGCACGCATATGATTCAAAGAACAACCCATGTACACGCTACGTACACACTACCACGTGTTGTGACTTGCTATATTGTCTCCTCTCGGCAAGGTCCATATATCCCAGACAATACATAGGATGGGCGGTCGTACACATTGTGGGCATCCCAACCTGAACCTTACCCACGAGTTCCGACTTCAAGCTTTCTCAGTCATGGTGTGGGCGTCTCTATTGACAGCGCCTAGGCTTCTTGTGCGCCTTGAAACTAACTTTTCCATAGTATTTGGTACTCAAAGGTCTTAGTGTGCTCCACTGCGGGAGTGGTTTCACCTCTAACCCAATTCAGTGGTCTTGGACTGTGCCTCCTGGATCAAAGCCCTGAAATCTGCTCGTCCCGTGCAACGAGGAACTTGTCTTAGAATCGGGCCAGGACCAACACCATCGATCATAAGCCTCAATTCGTCAGCCAACCCCCGTCGAAGAGGAGGACAGGAACCTGTTTTCAGCCAAGCCACAAACTTGCCCTTACATCGTGGTCATACAGCTAGTAAGGACTCCCTGCCTGATAAGACGTGTAAGATCCACATTTCCCCTCAGCTTGTGTTCATGTTTGCTTGCACCCATGTTCAACACGATCAAATCAGACCACAATGCGATATACTGACGAGATTGCAATTCCAGTCGCTTGGGAGTGTTCCAGTGCGTTATCAACGGGCTCTTGCGCCGTTGATGAGAATATATAATCCCCAAGGTTGCCTACATATTTGTCGATCACATCCTCATCAGGCAGTCCGCAACAACAGCTTATTTAAACCAAATCCTCTACGATCAGACACATTTAGTCGTCAGCATGCCTAACAAAAACACACTCCTCGCTCTTACGCTGCTTGCAGGCAGTACGTCACACTCACTTGCCAGTATCATTCCCAAGGCCCGCGATGTCGCCGTGGCCGCCGCAGCTGGCCCTCCATGGCCAGTCGAGGCCAGTCAGCTACCCGCCGGCTGGAATTATACCGGCTGCTTCATAGACTCCAGGTCAGATCGTGTGTTAACGGGTGCCTACCAGGGTGCGGCCTTCTACTCACGCGTTGAGACGTGCATCTCGTTCTGCACGAACAAGGGCATGCCTGTTGTTGGCCTCGAATACGGCGGCGAGTGCTATTGCGCAATCCAGCTGCCTCCCACTGCTGTATCTGACAGCGATGGCTGCACGACACCGTGCAACGGCAATGCTACCCAAGCCTGTGGCGCAGCGGACCGACTCAGTGTGTACTCTGGTCCAGGCAGCTTGGTACCCGTTGTAAACCCTGGTGTCGGTGGCTTCGCCAGCATCGGGTGCTACACAGACAACGTGAACGGTCGAACCTTGGGCAAGGCAGGCAGTGTTCCTGGCGATGGCGACGCCATGACCAACGCCCTTTGTGCTGAGGCTTGCCAAGGCAACGCCTACTACGGCGTCGAGTATGGTGGCGAGTGCTACTGCGACGACGCGATTCGCGACGGTGCCGGCCCCGCGGCGGCGGGAGAGTGCAACATGCCCTGCAACGGAAATCGGACTGAGCTGTGCGGTGGATCAAATAGGTTGAACTTGTACAGCAAGTCCCCCGAGCAACCAACCACCACCACGAGCACAACTTCCCCGACATCAGTGCCCACTCCCCCCTCCAACTCATGCCCTGCTGGCAAGTCAGTCAACCTGTGCTGTGTTGCGATAGAGCCGTGGAAGACCAACACCGCTGTCTGGGGCGGGCAATGTGGCTATTACCCAGCGGATCCTAACTCGCTCACGGGCGCGTCCTGCAAGCCTAGTAAGTGATCATCAATGCCCCGAAGGACTTCTCTCAAGAAGTGAAGACGACTAACATTTTATGACAGAGCAAGATGGAGTAAGCTGTGCGAGTGGTACAAAGGCGGCATGCTGTGCTGGAACATGGGTAAGTAATCTCACAGCCTCATATGACTGTAACAAGAAGCTGATAATTGTTTGTGTGTAGCCTGGCGCGTGTTCGCTCGGCACCGAGTGCGTGCGAGTTGCATGAAGTGATTTCGTGCACTTGCAACACAGGTGATGGCTTATGAGAGACGAGCACTCACCCAGGAGTTTGGCTTGAAGAAATCAGTAAGAACGCAGGCCACGAAGCATTTTGAGACTGCGTCATATTTCATGGTCAAGTGAACATGTCTCACAGAATATCTGGTATCTTGCTAGCACCTTTTACTCAATTGATTCAATTTTGCCTCAAATATACTGGTTGTGCACCCCAAGGAATCTGTGGCCTATGGAATCGCTGTTCGTTGACCTAAGACATCGGCCAAGTGCACTATGCATCACACCTCATTGCTGAATTGCTGAATCATAGTGTGTTTGCTCCTCCTCCATAAAGCAGTGAAGCTCTGAGACGTAACCTTCTTGTCGTGTGTACGACATTGCTGGTAGAGGTGGTTTTACAGCTGCAATGTTGCCATCCACTCCGGAAAAAAGCTCTGGACTTCGCTTTTGACATCTTTGAAATTAGTATTGATGGCACATAAACCGCCCCGTCTTCGTTTCTGCGATCTCGGTCGCATTGGATTATAACTGAGGTTTGTGCAGCAGTAGCACATGATAACACAGGTGAGGACGAGGGTGATGACACGGATGCCGATGACGGTAGAGTAGAATGCAGAAGTGCCGGTTAAGCGATTGCGACTCCTTTCCATGGGCATATGAACGGCTATGATTATGGTTGCTTTAGGTCTGCTGGTTAAGGAGGGGATAATGCTGGTGAGGATAATGGTGCCCGATATAGTGGGTAATGACCTGAGGCTATAGTGAATGTGCACTCTCTTACTGCAGCTTCGGTTTATGGGGAGCCAGGGTATCTTCGGGCGTTGTTGGCATATGTGGTCCACTGTTCTGTCTCCTAATGCTTTGGCTCTAGATATTTAACATGGAGGACTTCTTCTGTCATAGGCTTTGCATCAACCGGCCTTATGAGCTGGGTCTGGTCGAAATGGACCTGAAGTTCATGTTAGAGCCCATCAGAGAACACAATCGCTACGAACTAGGGTTGTGCAAGAAAGATGACTCACACTTCCATAGCGCAAATACGCCGCAAATGTGTCCTCCTCAATGTCCGCATTTTCAAACTCCTTTGAGTCCCAGCGTACAGCAAGCTTGACATCCGTGTCAATCGCCGCGTTCGGTCCATGCGACAGCTTCACTGTCGACGTGTTTGCGAAAGTGTCGTTCACCAAAGCCTCGGCAGCTAGCCACGTCTCGCTCTCTCTGTCTACCCCGTCTCCCGTGCGTTTCGCACTAAGTAAGTTGTACTGTAGCGTCCCAGACCAATGCGTCTTCTGCTGAAATCGCCACATCTCCTCCATTGCAGGCATGAAGAACATCCTCTCTGCGTAGTACTTGGGTCCGTCAAATCCTTCGCTCGAGTCGACAATTCTGCGGAGGCGCTCGAAGCACATAAAGTGCGCGAGATAGTCTGTGAATACTTCGACGCTGACACTGAGGCCTGGAACTTTAATATCGTCTGTTGGAGGGTCAAGAAGTGGCAGATGGCGAAGTAGAGGATGTTTGTGAAACCCTGTGGCATTGGTTCTCCCACCGGCCCATAGGGCAGTGTATGTCTCGTGCCAACGACGAATAAAGTCGTTGTGTCTTTTCGTCGCGATGAATCCATTCAGCATTGTTTCGACGTCGCGGCGCATTTCGACTACGAAACCAGCTATCTCGTAAGGCGAAGTCGGATCCTCCAGCTCCTTCCAGCAGATGTCCTCAATATGGCGAAACAAAAGTGTGCCGGCGTCCATCCATACTCCGCCATAGAGCCACAGCAGTGGAAGCCGGATCAGATCACCCGAGTGCTGGCCTACATTCCGCCCGTCCATAGTGTTGCTAATGAAAGCTTCGGGGAAAAAAGACGCATTGACGTAGTGGAAGATGTTAGTGTCCGAATTCTCAACACGGTCAACTACGTGGATAGTCCACTTTGGACCGAGACGGCGCACCCAGTTAATGGCGTTGCGTTGACACCACGGCGGCATTTGAGCATATCCGCTGTGCCAGAAAGTCCAAATGTTCTTGTCTGATGTGACTGGCCGGCGCGTTTGGAGAACCGCAGCGATTTCCTCGTCTGAGCGGACGTCAAGCTTATCGGGCGGGATATGTTTGATTCCGGGAGGGTATTGCGATTTGCTCAGAGGCATGATCTCGCATTGTTGTGAATGTCTTGAATCGAGCACGGATGGCGCCATGTCCGATCGTGGTATTTTCGGCAGTCAGTACGGGACGGGTTAGGATGCGTATTGGAGCTAAGCTGGTATTATAATGGGCAAAATCTTCTATCAGACCTGTGACAAAATTAAAGGGGGAGGGCTCATATGTTGTGTTCATACGTTCTTCTTGATGCCCGCAGAACTACCCCTCATCGCTGACAAGGAGGGTAGTATTATATGCGCTATTACATGGCTCAAGGAGTCAGATCCTTGTCTGATGTCGTATTGTTCGTGTTGACCTGTGGGCAAGGGTAAGCAACGGGTAGATCCTAGACCTAAATGATCCATGGTTGTCAGTGTTTCCTCGAATGACAGCGTGGGGCAGTAGGCGGAGAAAGCCCTGTCTGCGGGATGTCGTTGAGGAAAGTCCTCCGCACTTGGTTTAGCACGATAAGTACTACAAACACAACTCATAAGACTGTCGCTGGCAAGTCGTCCAAATGTTAGCCATTGAATCTCCAACCTCGAACTCCTTCAGCCAACCTTCACGACATGTTTTGCTTCCTTGGATCTCATTGCTTTTGAAAAGGAATACCAAATGCGTGCAAAGTGCATGAGGGTGTCTACGTACGAAATCGACGATACCAAACAGGGACCAGAAGCCTTCTACACACTTTCATACATCGAAGCCCCTCAGCTGTTATTAGACGCCGCGGTTGCGGTTCGCTTCAATCCAAACATCTTCATCTTGTTCCCAGACTTTATGCTTTTCGGACCGGCCCCACCAAATGAGGGATCCGTGCAAATAGTGGCAGCTATCGAGCTGGGCTTAATGTGAGTTTGCGGGAAGAATCCGACCTTGCCATTTTTCGTCATGCCGGACCAGCACCACTGCTCTCGGCTCGTCCCTGTCGTGCCGCACTGTTAGTATAACCATCTCCACGTCCGCGTTATCCATTAAGGCGAACTCACAAGTGACGTTTTGAATGACATCGCCCTTATCAAACGCAAGCCAGCCCGCGCCAATCTCCTTTGGTGTAAACTTCCACCTCGCCTTGATCATGACACCGTCACTATTCATCCCCGGGAGCCTCACATCCGTTTTGGCCGGCGGCTCTAGCTCGATGATTTTGCTCGGGAAGAACCCCTGCACCCCGTCGTGCCACCCACGGCACCACTTGCCGTCATACTCATTCGGGTATTCCACCCCCACAATCCTTGCACCAGCATACAACCGCAGAATGCTAGACTCCAGGTTGTCCGGCCCATAGCCCTCATTATGATCTTTCTTCGCCGTCGCTGTGGGTAGTCGCGCAAGCTTGTCAGACTGCTCGTCTGTAAGGCTCATCGCGATAGTGGACTCGGGAAAGTGAAGATCAAAGTCTGCCCCATCGGTCTCCTCTTTGGAAATAGTCCCGTAAAGCACTCTAATGCCGGTTACAGGCATCAACGGCTGCGGATGCCGCGCAAGGTGCTTGAAGAGCTGATCTTTGTTTCGGAACACAGTCGCATCGCCCTCGCGTGTCGTGCGACCGTCTTGTGCGCAGAAGACGCAATGAAAGGGGGTCGACGTGTTGATGTTGGTTGACATGTGTGACTTGTAGAGGAATCGGGGACGGTAGATCACCCCCTCAGCAATGAAGCTTGCGTTGGCTGTAGAGTTTTCAGATTTATTAGCTCTTAAACGGAACTCTCGAGGCTTACGTGCTGTTCTGCTTACATGCTCCGTGAATATCATTTTGGATACGGGCTGTGTCTTGCCTATACTCACAACTGATACATTGGTTTTCAGACTTCTTGTCCAACTAAATCGCAGTACCGTCAATAAAATTCTCTATCCGTGTGCGAAGAGCTAGCAGAAACTCACATAGTCGTAAACGATTTTAGTTCCCGACCTGAATCCATCTGTCCTGAACGCCATCGCACCCCTACAGCACCCACCCTGCAAATAGAGAGAACTGTCAGGCCCAATCGAGCAGTTCGCTTTGCGACTGTACCAGATTGGTTCCGTCGAGCAATTCATAGACCGACGATCATCCTCTCGAGCTAGCATCAGGCCTGTGTCGAATGATCGTGGAAGCGGATGCTGTATGGGCAGTGGCTCATCGTGCTCAGCCAGAGCGTCCATCCTCGAGCTGGGGCGCAGCACGTCGAGTTGCTCTCTCTGACCTTCAAAATTCAGGGAGTTTGTCCGAAGGGTATTGGCGCTGATGCGGTGCTGCTGGTGATGCTGATCGAGCGAGGCGAACTCCTCACCATTGCCCTGCGAGTTGTGTGATGACCTATACGCTGTCGTGTCGGAGCTGCCTGGTCCGTCGAATAAAGAGCTCGAAGGTCTCGAACTGTCACTTATGTACCTTTTCACAAGCGGTCTCCTAATGTGTCCGCTAATTGCCAGATCTGAGATGGTGCCTTCGGGGGTAGAGTCTTGATGTCCCCGGAGTGCTTCACTCGTCGAGTTGGCCTGCTCCGTCACCCACGCTGTTGTCCTTGGCACTGCCCATGGAGAACCTCCCGGTGGTTGTGGCTGTGGCGGACTTCGACCTTGGACCAGTCTGATCTTCTGCATCTCCTCACCCAGGACTTCGAGGTCTGGTGGTACATAGTGCGCAGCTTCAGCGTCCTCGAGCTGGGCCGAGTCATGATGGCTGGTCGTGGCCCCAATTCTCGACGGGAATCGCCTCGCTGACCCTTGCGAGCTGTGTGACACGCGCGTGTCGTTGCGTACGAGGCTCTCGCTGCGACTACTTCTTGTGCTTGTGACTCCAGCACTCGTGTTAATGCGCAAGACCAGTGGCATGGGTGGGACGCTCTGTTGCCCATGGCTGTGAAACGTTCCTTGAGTGGCTTCGTATGCCGTCTGTGGCCGTGAGGCGGCAGATTTGGGGGACAGTGGCGGCAGTGGTGGTAATGGCGGAAACGTCAACTGCGCCGGTTTTGGCGAAGTTGGTGTGATCGGCGTGTTTGATTGCGCCTGTTTGGAGACTGGCACCTCAATCTTTAATGTCTTGATTGTTTCAATGACTAACCGGGCAAAGCTCTTGGATGCGCCTTGAAGCTGCGTATACCTCTCTGCCACAAAGGTATCTAGCTCGGTATAGTCGTCAAAGTCATAGAGCAAGTCCTCCAGAACACGACGACCCTCCGCAATAGTAGCTTTACGAATTCGTTAGCTTGGAGACTAAGCTTGGGGTTAACTCACATCTGCACGCACCATTATCTCGAACAGCATTCGTGAAAACGTTGCCATACTTCTTCGACTGCTGGTCCCATAGGGGCTGGAGCCTACCGAGCGCTCTCTCGCCTTCTTTCACTAGGCTGGCAGCCGCCTTGACCATCAGTCTGGCCTGATCGGAATCCTCGTCTCCGGCATCCTCCGCGTTGGTGAAAGCCTCCCTGGCGCGCTCAATGAGCTCCCGGAAGGGCTGGACGACAAGGTCCTCGACATCGATAGCCATTGCAGCTCGCGACCTGCTCTGATAACAAGCAGCAGATCTTGGCCCTGTGAGTGAACGTGACTTCGGTTTCTGTAGGAGAGGCTCCGTTCAGCGATCGGCAATCATGTGGAGGTCGTGAGACCGGAGAAAAGCAAGCGGAAGGTCGTATGGCACGACTGCAGACCGGTTCGAGGTAGCGCAGAATGATATCCTCGCTCAAGTGGCTTGCCCAACAGTCATGTTTAAGGGTGACCACATGCGAGACCAAACGCGGGGGTCCAGGCACTCTGGCGTGGTTGGTAGGGAGCCTGGGTCTGTCAACACGCGGCGCTCCTGGTGGGGTCTAGCGGCGATGACGAGAGCCTAGGAACAAGATGAGGAGACTGCAGCTTTGTATTCTGTTCGCCAAAAATTGGAAGCAATCGGAGCGTCCAAAATCTTTGCTTGGGTCGAGCGTGGTTTAAACTCGAAAGCCATGTCCCGGGAATAATTCATTTCTGATTTGCCCTCAACCGTCAAGAGCTAGACGCTCAACCTAACATGACACCGAAGAGCCAACCGTGGCGACCGAGAGTGATAGCCAAAATTGACGAAACGACAGCAGTGCAGGCACCAGCTGGGGCTGGAAGGTTGTCCCACGAGTCTAAGACCCTGGGGCTATGGCAACAGTGGCGTCTTCATGGAGTGATTATTGGCTGTAACAAGTACTTGGGGTCGTAGCTGACCCGTCCGGCTCGTCAGCCCGGTTGCAACCGCCGCCAATTGGCATCGTCGACGCACCCACGTGGTGGACCGGCTCGAGCTTATTTGCACGTTCACAAATTTTGAGCCCCAGTGTCGTATCCATAGTGATTCCTACAAGGTCAGGGCAAGCCCTGGAAGAGCTGGAGATTGACCCCTGATACTGCCTCGCGTCGGTCGATGCGAACCTGGACCAGCTTTGTAGCCGAGTGACCGGTGTGGCTGATGCCGATGCTCAATGCACGACGCACGACAACCTCTAATCACTTTCTCGGACAGGTACACACGTCAATAGAGCTATGTCGCCAGCTGTAACAGGCTATCTCTGCATGGGAGGTTTGTTGCTGTTAATAGATGAAAAATTGCGTAAACAGTGATAATGCTTCTGTTGCTTTCCCCAGGCTTTCATCATCTATCAGGTGCGGGCTGCTCCCTCGCATGTCTTGGAGATTCCAGTAGAGCTAGGTCCATCTGGGCGCTCGGTCATGTTAGGATACTAGTGCGTCTGGCCTATTTCAAGCAGCACCACAGATAAGGAACCCCAGGCCTGTTCGTTACGTAGATCACGTCACGCGGACGGCACTCCCCTGGCCGAGCTTTACCATGACCGGTTCCGGCGATCAAGAGTGCCCTCATCATGAACAAGCTCATGTCCAGGGTTCATAAGACAGTGGCTCGTCCTTTCCCTTCTGCGCCACGACCGCTTCAAAGGTTGGTGGCGCAAAGTCTAGACGTTCGAGAGAACCCCTTGCAGCGAAAAAGAATGGGGAGTCTTCTCCAACAGCGTGACGTTCCAATTCGACTGCCTTTTTCCCCATTTCCATAGCCAGCCTTTCTTCGCTCAGAGCCATTGAATGTCGTGCTGCAAGTGTGTAGAGTGATGCCGCCTCGCGGCCAGCGATTCCTTCGGCCTCGTATATATTGATCATACCACGGACAATGTCGAGCAACATTGCCTCATTAGCTTGCAATAAACGAGTGTTGCGCACCTCCTGCTGCTCAGTCCTTTGTTGATGACCCAGAGACTGATAGCTCCTTAGCAGATTGTGATGCGACAGTCGCCGCGCATCGCTGGCTTCGTAACAACCCTCTTCACAGATTGGACACGCACACTCGAATCCATAGCCAGCCTTCAAATCCATTTGCCGTGCATCCCGAAGCGCCATCTCATCGTGGAGGTACGAGATGGTGATCTCCTCGTCTTCGGCGATATCTCGTAGAGCATGAACAGTGAAGCACCCGAGTGCGGTATTGAAGTTGCCCTGGGCGCTGGGAACACACGAATGATTGATCCTAGCGGCTGTAGGGAATAGTGCCCTCGTGTCTACTGCATCACTGAGCGCGAAGTTGTTATTCAAGAAGATGTTGAATGCCCGTCGGTTTTGTACGAGGTCTGCGCCTCTCTCCCTCTGTGACAACTTGGCCTTTAAAGTTGGCAGGATGCTCAACGCTAACGTCGTCTACTGAGCTCGCCGACTGTCGTTAGTAGATAGCCGCAGAAACTTTGCGATGTCCTCGTCGTTGAGCAAAGCTACTGCCTGTAGCAAATCGGGTTGGAGCTTTGTGATGCTGAGTAAGGGTGACTCTACGAGGAGGCGCGTGCCGCGTGAAATGTGGCCTTTTGCGAAGGCGCCCAGCCCCTTGGCTCCGGCACGACGTACGTGAAACATTGAACTTTTATGCGGGCATGTCTAATGCCTACTTTATTGTGCGTTGCAGCTATTTGTCGTGCTGGTAACGACGATCGGGTGGGTGCTTGTGTGTCTGTGGTGATGAAAATGTTTGGACCCTCCTGGTTTGTGCTCGCCACGACTACTATCGACGTCTTGTGGGGCTCACAGACCCTGAAATCGTCTGCGTGTGGCCCACCTTTCATAGCGAGAGTCTCGAAGGACTGCTATGACTGGAGATAACGAGATGAAAACCAGCCGGTACAATTGAAGAAAGTCTACCGACGACCTCACGCAAAGACTCTAATCCGATCCCAGGGATAATCCACGGCTGCTCTCTGTTTTCACCTATCAATGGCATACTCGTCTATATCCAAATCAACTACCTACTCACAAAGAATTTTCGCAATGACAAGTGGACTTGCAAAATGTACGAAGCTTTCGAGCGTGGAAAACAACGTATACCTGTCTCTATTGAGGTACTTATCGCTCATATGTATAGGCATGGAGATTGTCAGTGTGTCTCTGCAACAATAGCAATTACTCTAACTGATGAAGAAGGTATGCGCCGTGAAATATGCTTCCCATTGCTTTACCGGTTTCCACGCGCCTTCCCGTCTGAGCTCGGAATAATGCCTCCAAAGTGCGTCGCATATCTGACATGACATGCTGACTTCACTTGGAATGCTGCCTGATGTTGCGTGTTGGGAGGCGTCCGCGGTTCAATAGGATACCTTGACAGTCCAGGAGGATACTAAGATCCGGCAAAGCATAGCGGATTGCGACTCTTGAAGTTGATTCTACAATCAGAATTGCTCCCTTATTGGTGTAACGTAAATGCTTCTTATTTCTCTGTTGTTTTATCCTCGAGGGTCACAAACAATCGTTCCCTGTTCGCTCGGCTGTCCCCCTAGACCTGTCTGCAGGTTGAGATATGTTGCTGTGAATTGCCAATTACTAAGTACTAAAATCTCGCCATTAATGCTGTTGATCCTTTTAGTTTGTGACTACTGCATTGAAGCTGCGACTGATCAATGATTTCATTTTCCCTAAATTTGCACGATTGGACCTTTTGTACATATATACTACATCTCGGGTGGATTGAAGACTTTGCCTGGGTTCAATAACCACTTTGGGTCGATGGCCTTCTTAAACGTCTGCATCAGTTTGATAGTCGTGGGGCCCACCTCCTCTAACAGGTAGTCCTTTTTCCCGATGCCGATTGCGTGCTCGCCTGAAACCGTGCCGTCCATTTCTAGAGCTCTCTTCATCATCTTCTTAACTGTGCCATGTACCTTGGCGCTCTGCTCCACGTTCTTGGGGTCATAGAACATAGCAACGTGGAAGTTGCCGTCACCAACGTGGCCCACGACGCTTGCGAATATTCCCAGTTGACTGCACTCAGATTTCGAAAGGTCGATGATCTCAGCAAGCCGCGATAATGGGACGGCAACATCTGTGGACCACAGCTGCGTACCTGGGGCGCGAATGCTCACCATGGTGAACAGGGCTTCCTTTCGCGCGGCCCAGAGGTCGTGCTCTTCCTCCTTGTCGCGGGAAAATTGCAGGGGCTCAGAGGTGAACGGCTTAAGATGTTGTGCCACGCGGGTGATATCGGCCTGGATAGCTGTAGTGTTCCCGGAAAATTTCAGGAAGAGAGTCGGCTGTTCCGCCCAATGTCGCTTCTTGATCGTCTCACTCCCGTGCTCGTTAAGAACGCGCATCTGCACCTCATCCATGAGCTCCAGAGCCGCCAGCTGGACACCTGAGGAGCGGATCAGAGATGAAGCTGCAGCCGAGGCCGATGCGATCGAGGGAAAGGACACGATAGCAACGCTTGTATCTTGGGGTATGGGCGCCAGTTTCAGCGTTACTTCTGTGACGATTCCTAGGGTGCCTTCCGCTCCAACGAACAAAGAAGTAAGGTTATAGCCCGCCGAAGTCTTGCGTGGCCTACGTCTCGTCTTGACGACGGACCCGTCAGGAAGGACAACGGTCAGGTTGAGGACCCAATCCTTCATAGTACCATATCTCATGGCATTTGTGCCGGAGCAGTTAGTGGACACCATGCCGCCCACTGTGGCGGTTGGAGATGGATCCATTGGTGCAAAAAGGCCTGAAGAGGCAATCTGGGCATTAAGATCCATCCAGTTGACTCCAGGCTGCACAACCACGTCCATGTCATCAGGGTGGAAAGCAACGATCTGGTCCATGTAGGACATGTCAATGCATATTCCCGAATGCGGCTGCGAGAAGTTTCCCTCGACACTCGAGCCGGCGCCAAAAGGCACCATGGGCACATTGTGCTTGTCACAGATGCGTACAATGGCACAGACGTCTTCGGTGGAGCGTGGGTAAACGACAGCCACGGCTCTCGAGGACGAATTGGCCGTGCTCCAGTCAGAGTGTCCATGGTGCTCCAGCACTTCTGAGTCATATGTAACGGCGTCTTCACCAAGAAGACTGCCTATCTCCTTGGCAGCCGTCAGCATGCCTGATCGATCTGCATATCGTCTTTGTTGGCTGGGCTTAGATGTTGTACTGTTGCCCGTCGTGTTGGAGAAGAGTGCGCCCGCTGCAAATCCTGCAACTAACACTGAGGCAATCCCTAACCTGCCGAGGTTGATGCTGCCGCCATCGCGCGGCGACTGTTCACGTGTAGAAGAACTTTTCCGACATGTGTGAGGATAAGCTGAGCGACACGATTTGGCAGGCGATAGTGACGGTGCTGCCCAGCCTGTGTTGTTCGGCAGTCTTTGGAGAAGCCGCTTCTGAAGTGGTCGTGTCATTTTGGACGGTGGAGGTTGGCTGGAGGATTTGAGCAGCGGGCCCTTGCTATTGCGAGTCGGGAATGTTTGTGGGTGAGGACAGGATTTGATAATCTGTGTTTTGGCTAGTATGGATGGACGTTTACCGCGTGGCACCTCTCGTCCTCAATCCTGGAGAACCATCGGCACGTTCGTTGCTGGCTTCTCCACCTAGATAGGCGAAGAAACGGGACGTGTATTTGGAGATTTACCGATGTTCGCGCGGGGTAGGCCATGCGCCCCGCTTATACCGTAGGCGATTAGCAGGAGATGAGTGAAATAGCCGACAAGTCGATGGTTAGGCGACGGGCGTCGGCATGGACCTCTCCGGGATTATCTATTTATCAGTGGGTCATCCCCAAACTCCCCGCAATGTTGTGGGCCTATTATCCGATCCCGGAGGTAAAATAAAACAATACTAGGAAAGGGTGAGATGGCTTCCATACAAAGATGGCCTTTTCTCATGTTCACAAACCATCGTACATGGCCCGTTATATAATATAGCATCAAACCTTATTTCTCAACTGCACCGGCCCAAGATGGTGGCTCAGCCTCACCACAGCGACGAGAAGTCCGAGATTACTACCGCTAAAAGCGAGAAGCGGGACGGGCAGAATGCGAGCATTCATACGGCAGCTCTCAAACTCGCTGCCGCTCACGGAAGCGATGAGATCGACCCTCATGCCGAAAGACAGTTGCTGCGAAAAATCGACTGGTCGTTGATGCCACTGGTACGTGAAAACCTCAGCCCGGAATCCCGCAGGCTCTGCAACACATCCTACGCTGTTAAAATAGGCTACAGAAGCTGACCGTCCTGATCATTCTTCTAGATGTGTGCGACTTATGCACTCCAGTACTACGACAAGGCAATCATTGGCCATGCGGCGATTTTTGGCCTACGTACCGACCTCGACCTCCTTGACGGCCTCCGCTATTCTAACACAACACTCATATTCTACTGTGGCTTCATTCTTGGCTGCTACCCGGTATGATTTCGCACCTTCCTTCGTGCATTGAGAGTTTATTTATACCTACGTGACTCAATCGTAGTCAATGACCGACTTTACTGATAGTGGTGTATAATAGATCTCCTTGCTGAGCCAGAAGCTTCCCACCGCTAAAGTATGCGCCGTCATTTGTTTCTTGTGGGGGTCCGTCGTCCTTACCACACCGGCTTGTACTTCGTATGCCGGCTTCATGGTAAATCGTTTCTTTCTGGGTCTCATCGAGTCGGGCGTCTCACCTGCTTTCATGCTGGTCACGTCCAAATGGTACACCAATGACGAGCAAGTATTGCGGACCGGATTCTGGTATTCGTGCAGCGGCGGCATCAATCTCATTTCACCGCTCATCAACTACGGCCTCGGCAGCATCCCCGGCGCTCTATCCGGCTGGCGCATCATGTATCTTTTTGCCGGCTCCCTGACAGTTCTCTGGTCTGGCGTTATTTTCTTGTTTTTCCCCGATTCGCCCGCTACAGCAAAGCGCCTGACAGAAGAGGAGCGTGCGATGGCTATCCTACGCTTGCGCAAGAACAACACGGGTTTTGAGAACTCGCGGTTGATACCAAGTCAGATCTGGGAGACGCTACTGGGCTACCAGTTTTGGTCCGTCTTCCTCATGTCAACACTTTGCACAACCGCATCCGGTGCCTCCAACACGTTCGCCTCGCTAGTGTTCAATGGAATGGGCTTCAATGTCTTCCAGACGCTCCTGCTCAATATCCCTCTGGGCGCCATGGCCATCATCACCATCATTGGATCGGGCTATCTCGGCCGCACCTTCGCAGGCATGCGCCACCACATTTACACGGCAGCCTGCATACCCGTTATCATCGGCTCATGTCTACTTTGGCAGTTGGGCCCGAGCAACAGGGCTGGCCGCATTGCGGGCGTTTATTTAGTTACGTTCTTCGGATCTTGTTATGTCCAGGTCATTACTTTTGGCACTAGCAACTTTGCGGGCTACACAAAGAAATCTGTCGTTGCAGCAGGTATATTCGTGGGCTACTCATGCGGAAATATCATTGGACCGCTGCTATTCGATGCGTAAGTATTTTCTAGACTCCTCCCCGCTATTATTAAATGATTCTCGATCGCAAGACTAATATAATCTTTTCGTACTTAAAGCAAATACGCGCCAGGCTATAATCAGTCATTCGAGGGCATTATCATCTGCTTCGTTATCGCAGTAGTTCTGAGCGAGGCGACTCGGTTCATGCTGGCACGTGAGAACGCTAGAAGAGATGCCGAATATGGCCCACCCGGTATAAGTCACGGGTTAGAGGACTTGACTGAGAAGGAGAATAAGGACTTCCGGTATCAGCTATAGGCTTAGAATTAGAAGGATTTGTACCTCGAATTTCGTATAACGACCGTCCTCCCGGGGGATTCTTTGGGCTGATGGTCGAGTACTAGGGGACCCTACGCCAGCCGCGCGCGGGCAAAGAAGCCCCATACTAGAACGCTGTCCCGATCCTACTTAGGGTCAGCCAAGTAGAGGGTTAGGTTGCTGTTATATAAGATAAGTAAAGCCGGAATAATACGCCAACTCAATCGCTATCGTTCTCTCTCTAGTGTTGTTGGGGGGTAGGGGGGGTGGTTATATTTCTTAGAAAAGATACTACTCTCGGTTAATTAAGTTACTAGGTCAAGTAATAGGTAAGAATAATACTTAGATTAATAGCTAAAGTATAAAGGAATAGCTACCTAACTATGGGAAATCCTCCGCTCTATATATCCTTTGTCCTTTATCGTAAACTATAACCGTTGAGGTTGGAACTATGAATTCTGTTAATGCACTATGTAGTTCTAGATTAGAACTGTTAATTCCTTAAAGTCTTAGTATAGTTCTATGATTCTACTATCGTAATTAGCTGTGCCTTTCTACTAATCTAATCCTGGGGGTGCGTTTCTCGCGTGCATAACCTGCCCTTGTCCCTGGCCCGATCTTGCGACCTGTTGGTCGGGTCGTCACACCCTGCTACCTGCGTGATAAGTAGGTATCCTGACCACTAGACCAATCGAGACTGGGTTATACTAGCTAGTAATTTCTTTTTTTTAAAGATAAATAGTGCAACCTACACTATAAATTGCTCAACAGGAAGAGATGGCGATTTTGCTCGTTTCAAAATCAGAGTTCGCGTATAAATACTGCTGAGACACCTTCGTTCGAAGTCTATGATCGGTTCCGTTACTCGTCATACCAACACAGTTTGGAGATAAACTTAGTGTCGCATGGAGCACCAAAGGGCAAGGATGAATACATCCCTGGTACCTGACTAATCGTTACTGAGCTCCTTGTGCACTTATAAATGGCCCATCAAAGCTCACATTCATTCATTCATAACTTTCCTTTGTTTTAGATAGGCAACTATAAGTTCCCCCATTGTGTCCTCATTCATATGCTCTGTGAGCACGTAAACCTCATTGTCACACTTGGCGTCTCGGAATCAAACTCCACATGTCAGAGACCCTCTACATAAGGTTGGGCGGTTCGGGCGGAATCCTATGTGGAGTTAGGTGCAGATCCGATCTGCTGATAAGTTGATAACGGCTGCTGTGCGTTCCGCTTGTCGGAATGTGGATCCACGCCCCATGACTTTACAAGTGGTTCCGAAGTGGATTTCCGACTTCGAAAAACGAAACAGGTTGGCATCATTCCATGCTTTAGAGTTCCGATGTTGCGTCAATGCATGGTCCGAAGGTTTTAGAATCCATAGCGTTCCGACCGGGTATCAGACTGAGGAAGGCCAGGAACTAGGAATTTCCTACAGGCCGGTCGTTACGAACCTACGGAAAGCAATCTCATCAGGAACGTGGCTGCCTGGGTTTGCCTTGTCCGGAGTATCACCAAATTCTCCAGGACCCCGTGGCGAGGCATAGATCGGGGATGGAGGGGTGAGGTCGTTGAAAGTGTAAAGTCGCAATCGTAAGTTCTTCACTCAGTCGGTCGATCGGGGGTGCGGGCAGATCTGGGATTATATGGTGCTGTTGAGGAGCAACATCGTTGATGCATCCCATTTGTGTGATCTCGTATGAAGCCCACGGTCGACCAATCACAATTGCAGGTTGTTTTGTGAATATCATCGCTGAACCCCATCATCATCACTATCAACCATCATACCCTACAAACACGAAGAAAGCCATCACGATGATCGAGAGCAAATTTGACATCCGTCCCTTTCTGCCTGATACACGCCTTGAGAAGGTTGCAGAGGGTATCACTCTCAGCCACCCTCTGTCTCGTCGTGGTTACGGACCTGGGTTTATCGTGGTTGTGCCGGACACCGGCATAGCTGGATCCAATGTCCTCAGGATCGAGGGTGGTGTACCCTCGCCCATAATGAAGTGGGCCGAAGAAGGTTTTGTCACTGTAGAGATTACCGAAGCCGCCTTGACGTCCAGCTCGGATGCTTTGTCTCAGGCCTGTGCAGCTATTGCTGCGTGCAGCTCTACACGTGATGCAGATGAGGCCAAGTTCCCTGGTGGACTTGGACTGATTGGTAGGTTTGCAGTGTGCACCAAGATCCGCCAAATTCGAGCATCTTGAAACTGAATAACACGATCCCCTTCGAACAGCATACTCGGCAGATCTCTGGCACAAAGTCAGCCCTCAGATCTCCTCCTCGCCCGCAATTCTGGGCGCCGCAGTCTACGCAGAGCTCGCAGCTGTCTCTGCACTCTCCGCACCATCTATTCCTCTTGTCCAGCACCTCGCCGGCAAAGCCACAATAGTCCTCCCGCGAAGCCCGAAACTCACAGCTCACGACTACCCTACCGTGACCTCGGGTCTCTTCGCGACACCCTTCCAATCGTCGTGGGATTACGCGGCAGAGAGCAATTCTCACACGCGGAACTTGACGTTCTTCAAAAAGCTGCTCGGTGGACCCTATTTTGACCTCGAGTCTCTCTGGGACGAGCACACATACTATGAGTTTGAGAACCGCTCGGTAGAGTGTACCATGGGCACTATGGTGCAAGAGCCCTACGTGAATCATGTTCCTACTGTAAGTATATAATTCCTACTGTATTTACAGTGCTATCGTAGTATCGATATAAGACTGCTAATGGGGCTTTTCTCGATATGTTAGCTGACCGGGGGAATCGGTCGTGCAAATCTGACCGCCTTCTACCGTGACCACTTCATCTTCAAGAACCCCGACGATGTGGAGACAGTGCTTCTAAGCCGCTCGATTGGTATTGATCGGGTCATTGATGAGCAGCTATTTCAATGCACGCATAACTCACAGATCGACTGGCTGTAAGTGCTTACTCATTTTTTCGTCATACTTCTTTACACAGCGCAACGCAAGATGATGTTGACAGAACTACCTCACACACCAGAGCCCCTGGAGTACCTCCAACAGGCCGCAAACTCAACATCCCCATGACAGCCGTCGTCAATATTCGTGGTGATCGCCTCTATCATGAGCATATCTGGTGGGATCAGGGTACTGTGCTGGTACAGCTAGGTTTGATGCCAGAGTATCTGCCTTTCCCGACTCCCGCAGGTGCCAATGGAGTGGTGGAAGAATTTTCCAAGGGGAAGAGCCTTGAGTATAAAGTGCCGGTTGCGGGAGAGGAGACGGCGAACAAGTTGCTGATCAAGGAGAGTGTGAAGAGTAATGAAATGTTTGCGTTTGCAGTGAGGGAGGTCTAGATAACATAGCATGAGACACCAAGTGAAAGTTTCCAGAAATTGAGCCCTGCTAAGATCGTATGCACCATCAATATATTCTTGTCATGAAATATTGCCAGTGGTTATATTTCTTTGTAGTTTCGTGGTGAATCAGAATTTCACCTGAAGCACCACAAAACCCAAACAAAACAAAGATTGTGAATTTTGAGGTCATACGATGTTGAGCAGCCACGACAAATTGCACTTGGCAGGGAGGAGCCCAACATCTTTGTCAGCAGCACCGTGGTTCGTCAATTTCCGGATTCCGGAACCAGTCCGATGTCTGGTACCTTGTGCAACCGGGAGAATCACACACAACGGTCCGGCGGCCGATACTCCCACAGTTTTGTGCCCCACACGGCTTACACCACGTTCGTTATAAAGGCCTCGCCCTCCAGCGTCAACCTCAACCCTCATTTGCAATGACAATTCACGCGGGATAATTGTGTCAACTTGATATTTCGTACATCACAGGAATTCAAAGCAGAATCCATAATGGCTTCCACAATCACTCTCACAGGCGCTGAAGGGCGTTCCATCACTCGTAAGCCTCCTTGCCAAACCTACCTTCCCCACACCTCACCACTAACAACCCACACAGTAAACACGGGCCTCTTCATCGACAACACCTTCGTCCCCTCTGCTACGTCATCCACTATCAACATCGAGAATCCGGCCACGGCCGAACTTCTCGCAACCGTCTCCTCCGCCACAGCCGCCGACATTGACATCGCCGTTCGCTCCTCGGCTGAAGCCTTCAAAACATGGCGGCACACCTCCCCGCAAGAACGTCGCAACCTCCTTCTCAAGCTAGCCGACATCTTGGAGTCGCACTCCTCCGAGATTGCCTCTCTCGAAGCACTCGACGCCGGCATCCTCTATCGCGACAGCATGGCTCTCAATGTCCCCCAAGCCCTCGAGAATCTGCGCTACTTTGCCGGCTGGGCGGACAAGCTTGACGGCACGACGCTCCACATTCCAGAGGGTATCGCGTATACCCGTTTGGAACCGATTGGGGTCTGTGCTGCCATTGTCCCCTGGAATTCACCGCTCATGATTACAATATGGAAGCTCGCTCCTGCGCTTGCAGCTGGTAACACGATGATAATCAAGACCCCCGAGCTCTGTCCCCTCTACGCGCAGAAGCTAGCCGAGTTCATCGTCGAAGCCGGCTATCCCAAGGGTGTGGTCAACATTCTCTGCGGGCTGGGCCATGAGGCTGGGGCGAGGCTCGCCGAGCACATGGATGTCCGCAAGATTAGCTTCACGGGCAGCGCCGGGGCCGGACGGTCCATCATGGCTGCGTCTGCAAAGTCAAATTTGAAAAAAGTCACGCTCGAGTTGGGTGGCAAAGGGCCGAGTATCGTGTTTGACGATGCGGACTGGGAGAATGCATTGCTGTGGACGGGGTTGGGGATCAGTGTCAACAATGGCCAAGTCTGTGTCGCGGGCAGCAGGATCTACGTGCAGGACACAATCTACGACAGGTTCGTGGAAGAGTTTAGTAAGCGAACGCGGGACGCAGTGCATGGCGACCCCTTGCTCCCGAGCACGACCAAGGGCCCTGTAATCAGTGCGGTGCAGAAGGAGAGGATTTTGAGTTTTGTGAGTAAAGGTACCGAGGGCGGGGGCAAGTTGCTGCATGGCGGCAAGGGGATCGAAGGGGGGAAGGGTCATTTTGTGGCCAACACGGCGTTCAGCGACGTCAAGCAAGATGCGACGATTATGCAGCAGGAGATCTTTGGGCCGTTTGCAAGTATTGCCAAGTTCAACACTGAGGAGGAGGTCATTCAGAAGGCCAATGATAGCAATTATGGGCTGAGCGCGGCCGTCTTTACCAAAGATATCGGGCGGGCGTACAGGGTAAGTGAGGCAGTCGAGACTGGTCAGGTCACGGTCAACATGTGGGGAACCCTAAATGCGAATACGCCATTTGGTGGCGTCAAGGAGAGCGGGTTTGGGAGGGATATGGGCAAGGATGCGGTCGAGGAGTGGATGAACATCAAGTCGGTTAAGTATAACATGATAACCAAGATATAGATGCGGCGTAGTTGTGTTAAGGTAGCTCGAGCTGGTCGGTACACGAATTGATTTGATTCATTTCCTCGATGACTCTTCGATAATGAGATCATGAATAACTATGGATGAACCGTCATTTAGCCCTCTGCTGGAGGTTTCCGTATAACTGTAAGTGACTATTGCGAAATCTTGGTGATGTTCGCTTAGTAATTGCTGCCACGACGAGGATCAACGACTACTTTCCACCACTATCCGGCATTGGAATCAGCGGCCTTGAAATTGCACGTGCATGGCAAATTGGCTTCAACGGCACGGCCCAAGTCCACTGAGGTATGGTACCTACGAGCGCGTAAAGGAGGAAAGATAACTAGCGCGCAGTATCGGTAATGATGGCTGGATGGAAATGTGCAGAAGATAGAACTCACGTCATCAAAGTCCTTTTCTTTCTCATTGTGACCAGATTGTTTGCCATGTTTGGACCATTGCTTCTCTACATGAGTGATCTACAAAGCTTTCTCCAAAACTTCCATGTGGAGAGTCAAGAGTCACGATATGAGATCATGGCTGTCGATATCGACAACCCCCCTCCCCCCTCTCCCCACAAATGCCTGACCCTAATGTCTGACTCGGCAGCCCCCGACGAGTTTCTTTGACACCAATCTTGACTTATCGCACAGGGTCCAGGGTCGTTATTGACTCCGGGGCGACTAATCCAATGTGGGCACAAGCCAGCAATACTTGCATGTACAGGACGAAACGACGGCCCCGCCATCGGAGCGGGTCCCGGACCGGAACAGCGCGGCCGTTCCGAGGCAGTAGATTCGCCTGACTGCCTCTCCAAACACTCTTTTGTTGTCAGGCCATGATTGTACTTTTCAACGACTCGTCAGAGGCCAGATCACACCGGCACTGAGCACGAGGCAGAGGCCGATGCATATATCTGTACGTGCTTGCTGCCTCGACTCAACAGTGTTCTAGCACTCTTTCTTTGCTTCATATCTTGTCATCTCAGTTCCCATCACTCCAGTCCTCCCAGTGTTACCCTCTTATTTCTGAGCGAGACTACAACTCGTCCACTGATAGCACCTGCTACTCTCACCACAAGGACCGACATCACTTCATCATCACCACCTTCACAGCCGCCCTAGCTAGGGTAGTCCTTAAAGATGGGCTCCAATACCACCACCTATCCACACCCTCTCTCCGCCCTCTCCATCCCCGAATCCGAGCTCGCCCGCTCAATCATATAGAAGGCCTACCCCCAAACCCACATCCTCTTCCGTCAAATTTTCCTCCGCGAACCTCCCAAGACTGAAACCTTTGCCTTCCTCGACCTCGAGCACGCCGGCAAGGTCACTCCAGATACCCCACGCCCGCCGCGCCTCGCGTAAGTCTGGTTCGACATCCTCAGCAATGCCGCCGACAAGAAGCTCGAGTACATCGAAGCCGTCGTGGACCTCAACACCCAGTCCGTAACGGGGACCCGAGGCCATAGCCTCGACCAGCAGTCCAGCCTCGTCATAGACGAGATCCGCGAGGTGTCGGACGCCTGCGCGCGCTCGTAGATGTTCAAGGATAAACTCGCCGAGTTTGAGCTGCCCGACGGCTTCGAGGCCGTCGTCGAGCCCTGGCCGTACGGAGGCCAGGACGACACTAAGGACGGCTCCCGCCTGTTCCAGGGCCTGGTGTACGCCGTTAATAAGCGCGACAACGGTCCTAATAGCAACTTCTACGCCTTCTCTTGCCCGTCATTCCGGCGCGGCCATCAAGTCCATCCGGACCTCATAGCCGCCGCTCCAGTAGGGGGACAGGGGGGGACAGGGGGGGCGGGCAGGGGCGATGGACTTGATGGCCGGCGAGGGGATGGACTTAATAGCCGCGGGGGGCGTTTTTACCCACCGCAGCTAACCCCAAGACGCAGCTAACCCACCCCAAGACGCAGCTAACCCCAAGACGCAGCTAACCCCCCCAGACGCAGCTAACCCCCCCAGACGCAGCTAACCCCCCAGACGCAGCCCTAACCCTAAGACGCAGCTAAACCCCAAAACCGTAGTTAACCCTCACCCCGACGGCCCCCTTCTTAGCCCTAACCTAACCTACACTAACCACACCCCCACCCCCCGCGCCGACGCCAGGCTAGGCACGAAAAGCGGTAGCTCTACACCAGCACCTCTACTTACCACTAAAGGCACGAGGGCCCCCCTCCTCTACCGGGCGCAGACAGCACCGTACACACCTACCCTAGCGGTGCGCAGTACTACACCCCATTTTAGTAGCGAAGGCTAAGGTCAACCTTCACTCCTAATATAATAGGGGCCTTATATAACTAGTAAGGCGCCTATTTTAGTAGTAAAGGCTAAGGCGAACCTTCACTCACTAAAGCTTTCGCGGTATAGGTTTAGAGTCCAAGGACCGACTTTCGCGTCAGAAATACCCTTTTCGGCCTAGTTCATCGTCAGAAATACCCTTTATAGCTTAGCGATTTGTAATATATATTAAAAGCTCTATAACTCCTTAGCTAAGATAGATAGAATAGTGTACTTTTTTGAAAAGGATAGCCCTAGCTAACGGCTTTAAAATAATATCCTTTTTAGCCTTATAAGTTAAGTTTTCGTAAAGTTATAAGAAGAAAGCTATTCTACGCTAATCCTATCGATAAGACTAAGCGGGGCTCTAGGCATAGGCTACACTAGCGGATCAGAAAAACCCTTCTAGGCTTAGCGTATTGTCAGAAATACGCTAGCCGCTTTGAGAGGGCGCTAACCTAAAATCCATATTCTTAGAAGTTTGGGTTTGGGTTTGGGTTTGGGTTTGGGTTTGGGTAATGGCGGGAGTTTAGGTGAGGGCGAGAGTTTGGCTGAGGGTGAGAGCGAGAGTTTGGGTGAGGGCGAGAGGTCTTGGTAAGGGCGAGAGTCTAGGTGAGAGCGAGAGTTTGGCTGAGGGTGAGAGCGAGAGTTTGGGTGAGGGCGAGAGGTCTTGGTAAGGGCGAGAGTCTAGGTGAGAGCAAGAGTTTGGGTGAGGGCGAGAGTCTAGGTAAGGGCGAGAGTCTAGGTGAGAGCGAGAGTTTGGGTGAGGGCGAGAGTCTGGTGTCACGATCCTACTTAGGGTCAACCAAGTAGGAAGGGTTAGGTTGCTGTTCGGTAGATAAGTAAAGCCTAAACAATATACTAACTCAATCGCTGTCGCTCTCTCTTGGTGTTGGGGTTGTTGTATCTCTTAGAAGAGATACCACTCTCGGTTAATTGAGTAACTAGGTCAAGTGAGGGGTGAGAATAATACTTAGATTGATCGCTAAAGTACAAAGGATTAACTATCTAACTATAGGAGATCCTTCGCTCTATATATCCTTTGTCCTTCATCGTAAACTATGGCCTCCGGGGTTGGAACTATTAGTTCCGTGGGTGTACTACGCAGTTCTCGTATAGAACTATCAGTTCCTCAGAGTCTTAGCACAGTTCCTAGATTCTACTGCTGTGATTGGTTGTGCTTTTCTGCTGACGTAACATCGAGGGTGTATCTCCCCGCCTATATGATCTACCCTTATCCTTAGCCCGATCCTGCGACCTGTTGGTCGGGTCGTTACATCTAGGTAACGGCGAGAGTCTAGGTGAGAGCGAGAGTTTAGGTAAGGGTCTCAGTATAGACTTAGCTTACAATTGACTATTAGCTTGTCGCGTAGAGCACCAAAGGGCAGGGATGAATACATCCCTGGTACCTAACTAATCGTTCCTAAGCTTCTCGTGCACTTATAAATGGCCCATCAAGGCTCACAGTCACTCATTCACAACTTTCCTTTGTTTTAGATAGGCAACTATAAGTTCCCCCATTATATCCTCATTTATATGCTCTGTAAGCACGTAAGGTCTCATCGTCACATAGCTTTTATTACTACTATAATATAGTATACTACCGGATAACTAACTTAGTATTATTCTAGAGCGAGTGAGGTAAGGAACGATTAGGGCAAAATAAACCTAAAACTAAACCCAAAGCTCAACCCAAAACACTCACTATTTGTGACGCGATATATAACCTTGTACAAAGCCCACTCTAAGTAGAGGGTACTCTCGCTTTTGCCTGAGTGTACACGAAGGCTGAGAGCGGAGAGGGCCCGGAGCGCACCCGGCACGGGTACGGACAGGGTACGGAGAGAGTACGGAGCACTATAAGTAGGTATCGTGCATAACAGAGATCACTACACAACTCTAAACGCTGATCCCTTATGAAGGATGCATTCGCACGACTCAGTAAGTGAGGCTGCACTGCATGGAAGAGATCCTTCATTACGCGTACACGACGATCACTGCTAGGTGCACAAAGGGGCATAAATACTACCCGATCATTCCTTTCATAGAGACAGATCTCGTTGGAGATCACGACTTTCAATACACTCATATGCACCACTATTCTATCAAATTATAACAGTAGGACAGGCAAGAGGGACAGTTTTCTAAGGGTCTATATAATATAATAGTATAAGAGACTAATCCTTGCCCTCCTTCTTCCTTCTCGTCAGCTCCTCTTCTTCTTTCCTTTATATATCAGAGGACAAAGGAGTAGTGTAACTCCGGCCGCCCTCGGGCCGCCTACGGAGAGGGTACGGCACGACTCTGAGTCGTAGTCTAAGACATGTGCATACAATAGGAATGGACCGTTATCACACTTCTCCCTTGTAACGTTGAGCTTCCCTTGCCTTGAAGGGCGGAAGCGTCCGCAAGGCTTGGTGAGCCCGTATGTAACAATTGTCCCCTACCTATAACGTCCGTCCCGGATCGTTAGTTAAGTCGGAGAATTGTTAGTACGGGAGGTATGCGGAAGGCAGCCGGAGCGTGGCCGGCACGGCTCCGGAGAGGCACCGGTCATACGAACGCTCCGGGGTTTTATTGTTTACGTGGTTGCCGTAGAAATTTCAACTACTGCGTACCACCGTCGCGTATTCGCACAATAACAGAACTTTGAGGCCACGCGAGTTGTTGTAACTGATTCTTCCTCTGTACAACCCTCTCTTCGACTACATTGTTCGTTGCCTACATTAATTATCATCCTTTGCCAACCTTCTCTTCCGATATCACGTCGCCTATCGTCACTATAGCGAAATCTCATAATAATAAGAAGCAGCGCTGGACTACTGCGCAGAAGGCCGAGCGTAACGCCAAAGCGGCTCAGCAGAAGAAGAATAACATCTTTATGGGAAGCCCTGAGATGTCGTTCAAGGCGCTCAAACAGAAGCGTCAGGCCGAGCAGGAGCAGCTTACCCAGAGTGCTCGTACTCTCGCTGTTCCGGATGCACCAACAGGTATAGACACCGTAATAGAGAATGCGGTCGAGCCTGTTGACACAGTCGTAAGTGAGATCTTGCCTAGAGGGGTTATTTAGTTTAATCTAATAAGACGGGATGGAAATAGACTCGTCCCGCTATCGAGGAGTTCCTCAAGAGCTGCGAGCTCTCTGAGAAGGGCTCGGCCACTCTAGCCGTAGTCCTTTCTCTTCTCGCCAATCCCGACATGTCCAAATACTCCGATGAGGTTATTCAGTCTTTCCAGGACAACTTGATTAGAGATGTTGCCGACCTACTCGACGAAGCTGAGGGCATCGTCAACACTCAGGAGATGCAGTCCTTCCGTGCTATCCAGAAGGCCATCGAAGCCGAGGTTGTAGTCCGCAACCGTCGTGGTTTTAAGGATAAGCTGGCGGCTCGTCACCTTGTCCAGATGGCCCTTCACACTATAGAGGAGCAGGCTAAGGGCTCCGTTCCGGACCCTAACCGTGCCCACTCCGAGGCCGGTCCGCCTACGGAGCTGGCCGGTGAGACTATAGAGCTGGAGCAGGATCGCGCCGTCCCTAGTCCGGTCTCTTCTGATGATGAACCGGTCATTACCACTTCGAAGCGTCGTCGTTCGTCTCTTCGCAAGTCTGCTGCGAAGAAACGCGTTCGGATTGAGGATGAGGCCGACGATCGTCCTTTTATTCCGAGCGATAGCTCTGAGGAGGATGACGAAGAGGATCACACAGCGGTCCTCCCAGAGGAGGTGCCCGAGACTCCATCTCGCCCTCGTCGTACCCCTCGTCGCCTCAATCCCGTCTCCCTACCTCCTGTTAAGGAGAACGATATCTTCGCCGATAGCCACGACGACTTACCGATAGTGGCCAACTTGGACTCCCTTCCGGCTGAGTCTCCAATGCGTCGTCGGGTAACCGTCCCTGTCACTCGTGCGCAGATGTATGGAGAGGCAAAGCTTAGCCACAAGGCGAAGCTCCAGCTCTATGATCTTGACGTTGAGCTCCTGGAGGCGTCCCTGGTCGTTGTTGGCTGTGCTGGATGCCACACTAAGGCGGAGAGTAGCTTCCAGCCAATAGCGGGCGAGTGTCTGGAGATCAACTGCATTCCTCCTGGTCCCAATAAGACATCTTGTACTACTTGTAGCGGCTCGAGTAAGAAGAGCGCCTGCGTCCCTATAAGTACCTACTACCCCTAGTAGTAGATTTCTACTAATTTAAGGACAGATCCCGGCGATGATTACTTTCGATGCGCATCGTCTGTACGAGCTAATTGCGGTGACTCGCAAGCTTTGTTTCGACCCTAAGGACTCGCTGGACCTTCTTGGCCGTCAGGAGGTTACTACGGCCCAAGGTCGCCTTCTCAACTCGTTCACGCTCCTCTTGAAGGCTCACCGCGCTGAGTACCTTCCGGAGAAGAACGGCATATCTCAGTTTAAGTATGCAAAGTTAGTTGAGGATCGTCGTAGTCTACTACGCACCTCTACTACCTCTATTCTCAAACGCTCGACCCGTGTGAGCAGCGAGATGCGCATGCTTCTTGAGCGCGAGTCGATCCCTCGTATCATGGCTAGAGAACACGGGCGGGATCAGTAGGTCCGAACCGTCCATATGTTCGTAGCTACGATCACCAAGGTCTTGGAGGAGAACTGGGGTGCTGCTTGGGTCAAGGAGAACTGGGTGATCCGTGAGGACATCCTGTGCTTCTGATTGCGCAAGGTCCTTGACTGTCCCTAAGGTGCACGTTCGGAGAGGGTACGGAGCGGGCCCGGAGCGGCTACGGAGAGGCATCGTGCAGGAAGTGAAATGTGGAAGGGTTGCCCCAGAGTAGGTCGCTCTTCTATAGTCTACAATTGATGACTCCTATTACTCGTAGTCCATTGCCTGATAATGTCTTCGTATCTTCCGAGAGTTGTACTTATTGACCGCAGCCTTGGCGTTCTGCATGTCTGTCTCTAGAATCTACTAATTATACTCCGAGGGCCATCCCTTCCACTTAACTAGGTAAAAGGGTTCTCCCATGTGTATTCGCTTGTTAACTACCTCCTCGAGCTCCTATTCGTCCTCGTCTTCTAACTCAGGTATCGGTAATAGTGCCGTACTAGATACTGTCCAGGGTTCGAGTCGTTGGACTGGGAAGACGTTATAAAGCCGTAAGTATTAATTAGGAAGTGCAAGTCGATATGCTAGAGTGCCGATGCGTGCGAGTACTCGGAAAGGACCGATGAACTTCTGAGCTAGCTTCTGGTTCTTGAGACGAAGGTATTTCGTAGATAAGGCTACGAGTTATCCCTTCTTAAACGCTTGAGGCTAATACTTCTGATTGTAGTACTTAGTGTACCTGTCCACTGCTTTCTGCCAAGATTCTTTTAGCTTATCCCGTAATTCTTAAAGTCTTGGGTCCTATCTTTTACTGCGGGATTCCCCCCTCCTGAAGGGTCGTCCGCGACACGTAGGTGAAAGTCTGGCTGGTACCCTAGCAAGGCGTTTAGCGGTAATAACTACGTTATTA
Source organism: Microdochium paspali (assembly GCA_031142775.1). Taxonomy (NCBI): domain Eukaryota; kingdom Fungi; phylum Ascomycota; class Sordariomycetes; order Xylariales; family Microdochiaceae; genus Microdochium; species Microdochium paspali. The sequence continues at coordinate 4,136,003 of JAVBIV010000003.1, forward strand.
CATTAACTGCTGTGTTCATTGCGTAAGTTGCCTGCGGCAATAGTGCCGGCCAGACATAGCTGTCATCTTAAACGATACAGCGTAAGTAGCTCTCAAGCGTCTGGTTCATTCTCTCAGTTTGGCCGTTAGTCTGGGCGTAGTATATAGTAGAGTTACGTAACTTAATAGCCGTCTCGTAATATAGGTCTCTCTGGAACTCACTAGTAAAGATAGAGCCTCTATCAGAGACGACACCCTTCGGCGGACCAAACTGCAGCTCAATGTACTTATAAAAGAGCTTTACTAGTCCGGGGGCAGTAATCGTTATATAGACGTCGAACGCAAAGGTCATCTTTGTAAAGCGGTCAACGATCACTAAGATCGAGTCGACCAGCCTGCCCTCATAGAGCACCTCTGGGAGCCCAGTCACAAAATCCATAGATAATTCTTCCATGGGCCTTAAAGGCAACGGCAAGCTCTCGAAGCTCCCGTACGGCTTGTGCCGTTTCGTCTTACTACCAAGACAGACCGCACATTTTTCAATATATTCGCGGACATCCTGCCTCATCCCTTTCCAGTAGTACAACCGGTCCAGGGCGGCAAAGGTCTTGTCTCCACCGAAGTAACCTGCAGTCGGTGCATCATAGTACAGCTCCAGGAGACGGTACCGCAGCGTGGCTTGGTTGGGGATGACAATGCGGCCGTCAAAGTAGACAACGCCCTGGCTTGAGACGGTCCAGGCGCGGTCCGGACCCTTTCCGGCCGCGGTCCGCATGCATTCCGGATCCGTCTTCTGAGCGCTCCCCACAATGTCTAGGAGGTCCTCTGTTGGTTCAGGGAACAACGTGTCTGCGGGTGTCGCTTTGACTACCCGGGAGCGAGTGAGCCACTGGCAGTGTATATCACGCTCTTCTTCTGTCTTAAATACTCTACCAGAGAGTTTCTTCTCCAGTTCATGACTTATTCGGTCGCCCTCAACTACCATTTTCCGCTGAATGGTCGGAAGGAGTTCCAAGTTGGCCTTCTGGCCCTAATAGTAATCAGGCCGCCTAGATGGAGGGTCTACTGGATTAGATATTCCAGGCCGATGTTCGATAACGAAGTCGAAGGGAGTTAACAACATACACCACCGGGCCTGCCTGCCGTTTGGCTTTAGCGTAGTTATATAAGACCGCAGTTTTGCGTGATTAGTAAACACTTCCACGGTATGCTTGGTCCCCTGCAGGTAGTATCGCCCCATGTCGGAAGCACTCGACGATGGCCAACATCTCTTGGTCGGGAGTCCTAGATCTTGTCTCTTCGTCCTTCCACTTGCGGGAATAGAACGCGACTAGGTGCCACTTCCCGTTATCCTGCTACTAAGTAACAGTTTCTACCAGAGCAACCACTGAGGTATCGGTAGCTAATCTAATGTGCTTCTCCGGGTTGAAGTGTACTAGGAAGGGAGCCCGCTGAAATACCTACTTTAGTTTCTGGAACGCATCTAGCATTAGGTTAGTTAGCTCTAGCTTCCCTAGTTTCCTCCCGTTTTTCATACCTTTCAGCGTATTACAAAGCTAAGTATAGAGGTGAACATTTGCTTGAGGGCGTTGTCCATCTTAGATTATACGTAAATAATCTTATTACGTCCGCTTCGAAAGTCTTACCTCCTACTTCGAACATATATTCGCATTCACGGATCCAGAGGTCCCATTTGACGTAGGTTGAGGACAGACTGAGGTTATCCGCCCCGAACTTAATAATACGTATTAGATTTTAGTCTTCCCCGTTACTACTAGGCGTAGTCTGTCTTGATGTTTAGGCCTCTATATCGGAGAAGCTATAGAAGGAAGGGGATCGGACTAAAGGTCCGGCTGGAGGTACGAACGGAGGGCAAAAGATAGTATCGGCTGGATCCGGGATAACTGTCGAAGGAACTATAGGCTCGAATACGGGGTTAGATCGGAGTTGAGCCGTAAAGAGACTCTAAATCTCCCGAAGAATTATCATAGCTTCCGATGGAGCGGCTTCTAGAACCGAGGAAGCTAGTCCTAGGAGTATAGAGAACTCCGTACTATCACCGGTACTAACTAAAGGTGCTAGAGAAGGTGCTTCTCTAGGATCTGGACTAGTCCTCGGAGCGTCGGGCTCCGCTACCGGAGGTTATCGAGGTCGAGCTATCGTGGCTCCGAAGGTGATCTGATTAAAGAAGGATTAGAATTGTCATTAAAACCCGGATAAGGTCGGAGATTAGGTAGGGAGTGCACAAAGGTTAAGAGCGGAGAGGGTCCGGAGCGTACCCGGCACGGGTACGGACAGGGCACAGAGAGAGTACGGAGCACTACAAGTAGAACAGGCAAGAGGGACAGTATTCTAAGGGTCTATACAATGTAATATCGTACAAGAGACTAATCCTTACCCTCCTTCTTCCTTCTCGTCAGCTCCTCTTCTTCTTTCCTTTATATATAACAGGACAGAGGAGCGGTATAGCTCCGGCGCGCCCTCGGGCCGCCCACGGAGAGGGTACGGCACGACTCTGAGTCGTAGTCTAAGATATGTGCACACAATAGGAATGGACCGTTCTTACACTAATGCATACATAGCCCCTATCTCAGATACGGTTTAGCGTAGCACACCGGAGTACTCTGCCCTACCCCGTAATAGTAAGATATCCCATCCTTCTCAGTTAGCGTGATTACATAAGTTGCTTGTAACTAGCACTGCCACATAACTATCTGTGCCACATTGGTTTTGGTCGCCATACAGGGCTCCGCCGCTGCAAGCCACACGGTCGGTGTCCAGTCCACCCCGACCCCCGCACCAAAAACCCCTGGCTTTCTATATCTCCATCTTGCTATAATTAAAAAGATATCAAGCGCAGCGTTCATTGAAGGAACATCCCTAGCTCTATGTAACTATATAAAGTATTATTTAATCCAGGAGGTCCGCGCGTGATAATTATGATTTGATCATCTAAAAAATTCTAGATAATTGCGAAAACGTTTTTCTCGGCTTTTTGGTGAATTCTTCAAAAATAATACAGCTGAATCACTCCGAGTGAAAGTCAACATGGTAAGCCACACAAAAGAAAAGCATTCATGTAGGCCTACTACATCTGCAACTAGGCCAATCTTCTCTCATCAACAGCAAATATCAGCTCTAGAAAGCACGTTCTCCTTCGGCCTAGACACCACACATACGAGCACACCAAACACACCAAACTTATCGTCGCATTTATCTAGTGTTTCGTAAACCTGCAAGGTACGTCCTTATCACAGCCCTCGCTTATCCTTCAGCTAAGTCTCGCGGGTTACGCTTATGCGCTCCAGAGCCCGCTAGTGGTATGTTGTTGTAACTGATAGATTGTAATTATCGTCAAGTCTATCTTGTTCGACATGGACGCACCCTTATGTGTACCTCCTTTTACAGGCTGCTTCCTTTATCCCCCGCATTACATAAGCAATTTCTGGCACCTGTGCATAACTGTCCGCTTCCTTGCACTTATGCAGCGTCATAATTCATCTCATACCTACTTGAGTAAGTAAGTAGATTATGCACACACGCGCTCCGCAGTGTTAGGGTAAGGGTAAGGGTAAGGGTAAGGGTAAGGGTAAGGGTAAGGGTAAGGGTAAGGGTAAGGGTAAGGGTAAGGGTAAGGGTAAGGGTAAGGGTAAGGGTAAGGGTAAGGGTAAGGGTAAGGGTAAGGGTAAGGGTAAGGGTAAGGGTAAGGGTAAGGAGGTGCTGGAGTCTTGTGTCCCAGTTACCAGGTTAACC